>CAIGQQ010034599.1:994462-1016514 GCA_903798035.1 Danio albolineatus | reverse complement strand
ACACACACACACACACACACACACACACACACACACACACACACACATATATATATATATGAGAGATGCCTGGGACAGTAGACAGGATCGTTACTGGCCCTGCCTTGTTACTAATGTTTAATTTCCCTGCAACTATTTGTCAATTCTGTGCAAATACAGTCATAGAATCGAGAAACAGTTTGTGCTTTTCAGCCTTTAAATGCTACCTTTTCTGTAATGCCGTAAACACCAAACTGCTTCTTAGTTCCTCTTATCTGATTGGATGTTTTGAGCATATATTTGTTTTCCATAACCTGGTAACAACCAGTCCAGGGAAGAGACGGAAACATCAAATTATGAGGCTAAAAGAAAACGTCTGTTTGTAAGATCTTGAAGTAGATACTAGATAAAGAAAAACATGAATATTTTAAATAAATAATTTAGAACTTGGCGCCACGGTGGTGTAGTGAGTAGCACGTTCGCCTCACAGCAAGAGGGTCGCTGGTTCGAGCCCCGGCTGGGTCAGTTGGCATTTCTGTGTGGAGTTTGCATGTTCTCCCCGTGGTTGCGTGGGTTTCCTCCGGGTGCTCCGGTTTCCCCCACAGTCCAAAGACATGTGGTACAGGTGAATTGGGTAGGCTAAATTGTCCGTAGTGTGTGTGTGTGAATGAAAGTGTATGGATGTTTCCCAGAGATGGGTTGCGGCTGGAAGGGCATCTGCTGCGTAAAAAAATATGCTGGATAAGTTGGCAGTTGATTTCGCTGTGGCGACCCCGGATTAATAAAGGGACCAAGCCGACAAGAAAATGATTGAATGAATGAATGAATTTAGAACTTCCATACTGCTCTTTTTGTTTGCATAACACTTTGATTTTTGCTCATCATATATTTATTAACATTTAAAAAACATTTAATTCTAGATTCGGGCGCCACGGTGGCCTAGTGGGTAGCACGTTCGCCTCACAGCAAGAAGGTCGCTGGTTCGATCCCCGGCTGGGCCAGTTGGCATTTCTGTGTGGAGTTTGCATGTTCTCCCCGTGGTTGCGTGGGTTTCCTCCGAGTTCTCCGGTTTCCCCCACAGTCCAAAGACATGCGGTACAGGTGAATTGGGTAAGCTAAATTGTCCGTAGTGTATGTGTGTGAATGAGAATGTATGGATGTGTTTCCCAGAGATGGGTTGTGGCTGGAAGGGCATCCGCTGCGTAAAACAACTGCTGGATAAGTTGGCGGTTCATTCCGCTGTGGCGACCCCGGATTAATAAAGGGACTAAGCCGAAAGGAAAATGAATGAATGAATGAATAATTCTAGATTCACAGACATTAGTTTTGACACATTGTTAAAAATATGTGGCTAAGAAATAGCTATTAACTTCTTTTTGGTGGGGCCAGTGAAAATTGTCAGGGCAAGTAAAAATCTGAATCACTGGCCCAATCAGTACAAAAAATCCTTAGCGTTGAACCCTGATACACATATCAGAATAAGTCAGAATTATTAGCCCCCCATTGAATTTCTTTCTTTTTTAAATATTTCCCAAATTATGTTTAACAGAAACACTGTTGGAAATGTTCACTGTATGTCTGATAATATTTTTTCTTTTGGAGAGTCTTATTTGTTTTATTTTGGCTAGCATAAAAGTAGTTTTTAATTTATTAAAAGCCATTTTAAGGTTAAAATTATTAGCCCCTTTAACTTTTTTTCCCAGATATTCTACAGAACAAACCATCATTATAAAATAACTTGCCTAATTACACTAACCTGCCTAGTTAACCTACTTAACAGTGTCTTGAAAAATATCTAGTAAAATTTTTACTGTCATCATGGCAAAGAAAAAATAAATCAGTGATTAGAAATAAGTTATTAAAACTATTATGTTTAGAAATGTGTTGAAAAAATCTGTGTTGGAAAAAATAAACAGAGGGGCTAATAATTTAATAATATATTATATATATATATAATACATACATAAAGATACACTGTTGAAATAAAATGAAATCTTAACATGTTGAAAAATTATTACACAGGCAGATGACAAAAAAAATTTAACGATTAAAAACATGTAATTAATAAATATCTAATCTTTTGTTAGGTGATCAATTTTCCATTTTTTTTTATTAACTTATTTGTAAATGCTTTGCTGTGTATCATTGCTGTCTACAAATAAAAAAAGACCAGAATGTAATAAAAGAAAAAAAAAATACTTTAAAAAGTATATATATATATATATATATATATATATATATATACACACATATATAAAATAATACTAATAATTCAACTGAAATCACAATGAAACTTGAAAAATAAAAGCATCTCTCATTCAAAATATTCATAAATACTATCATTGCATATATTAAAACTATAATCTCACAGTGTAAAATAAGATCAGACAAAATTGTTTTCTATTGCCCCCTGGTGGACAGCTACATGTAACTATAGAGGCAAGATAGGTTGCATGTATGCGTGTAGTTAACTACCAGAGAAATAAAAAATAACTATAAACAACAACACACACACACAGACACACACACACACCATACTAAATGCATTAAAAGCACTTACGCATTGACCCTCACCTCTGTTCATCCCAGTTTGTCCAGTTTTCTTCCTGGCTGTTGATCAACAGTTTCCTGCCCTCCTCATAGTCGTCCTGATCCACACTAACCAGCAGCCGGACACCCTCCTGCCCCGCTGCCCTTTTCAAAGAGTCTGTGATGAAGACCCCCTTCAGCGCCTCGAGTAGTGCCCCGCTCAAGTAATCTGCCCAGAAGGCGTCCAGGTTGGTGAGCTCAGAGAACTTGATGTCACACACAATGGAGCCCAGATCGCGAGTGCGGAGCAGCAAACTGGCCCGGCTGAACAGCTCAAACTGCCTCTCCAGCGGCTGCGGCTTGTCTGAGGAAACTCCTCCACGAAGAGCCGACTCGTGCTCCGAATACTCCGCTCGCACCCGCAGCCGGATATCTGAGAGCCAAGAGTGTGAGGGACACAGAGACAGAGGAGGTGGGATGAAGGGTGGCATGCAAAGAAAATCGTAAAGATGTGGAGATTTTCAGCAAGGGTGGAGAGAAACAAGAGATAGTGGTGGAGAAAAGGGGGAGAATAGTGACGCAGATCAGTGAGGGGGTCAAAAGGAGGGCAGAAAGTACAGTGATAATGAGACTTATTGGTTTAACTCGAAACATTTTGGTATAAAAATAACTAAATAGCAATGATTCACACAGATTTGCTCCTAATTTTAAATTTTGTGTATAAAACCAGTATGCGCTCTTTTTGGTACGGCATCAGCTCTGAGATCTACTGGATATCTGAGGCCTCAGTAATCTTTAACAGTGAGTCGATTGAGCGGGATTCTTCACTAGTAGTCAGTGAAGTTGAGTGAAACTTGCAGGCTAGTTCAGGTTTAGGAGTGAACTGATCTTCTGAATTGTTTGCAGGCACATTGGAACACATTGGTAAAGCCCAACATGTCTACTGAAAGTAGCATTTGTATATCGCAGGTCACAAAGATGTTGGGCAGATTTGGCCTTTCGGTAAGTTCAGATGGACTGAAAGAACCTCAAGCTAAATTCCAGAGATGGCTCACATTGGAAGGTTCTACTTTCATATGTGCATCCCAATTCCAGAGAGGTTCTTATTAATAGACGCAACTATGCTGGTTGGCTTTACCAAACAGTGCAGGTAGAACTGATGTCATGCAACAGCACAGGGAACAGAGACGGCAAAATACGATTGGAGTATACATACTGAACCAGAGCTTCGCAGTGATGTCATTTCCTTTCATGTCATTAGCTCAGAGGTCAGAGGACGAAGTGGACCCATCAATCTTCCGAACATTGCTGCAACACAAATCCAACCTTTCTACAACCAAAGCTCCACCACAAACTCCACCGTTTTTGCATGTTGGGAAGTCGACATGGTTGACAAGTTATTATGAAAAATAAAACCATCGGTAAGGTAGGACACTGACTGAGACTCAGCTACTTCATAAGAGGAAATTAACATTCCACTGTTCAATGACTGAGTAGACCAGGGATTGGCAAGCTTGGCCCTGGAGGACCGATGTCCTGCAGAGTTTGACCCCAACACTAATCAAACACACCTGAACAAGCTAATGAGAATCTTTAAGAACGCTACAAGCAGGTGTGTTTGATTTAGGTTGGAGCTAAACTCTGCAGGACACCGGCCCTCTGGGACCAAGTTTCCCCATCTCTGGAATAGACTGTATTTATGGAGTATTTGTGAAGAGTATCGCTTTAAGGTTACACTTTATTTTAAGGTGTTCTTGTTACACACCTTCCTTGTACTTACTACAGTAATCAGATTAATTATGCATAATTATTTGCAACCCTAAAACTAACCCGCATTCTAACATTAAAATTTCTGAAAGTACTTGGAAATAATTTATATTACTTGGTAGTAAAATGAGTATTTACAGTAACAAGGACACTTTGAAATAAAGTTTCACCAATAAATGGAACTTTGTCCCAGAGTTAGTAAATTGACTGGAGCTAAATACCTGACCATGAATATTCCCTTTGTTCTGTAATCAATGCATGTCCACAGTAGGAATTAACTAGTGAATATTATCATAAATAATTACAACTACATTTCCCATTCGAAAGTTTGTGATCAGTAAATTATTTGGTTTGTTTGTATCAGAAATGAATACATGTACCAACAAAATAATAAAAATAAAATGTAAAAAATTGTTCACTGAATCAGAATGTTAGATTGATTCCCAATGAATTGTGTGACACTGAAGAAGTAACAATACCCCTACACTCTCAGAAAAAGGTACACAGTGTTACAAATAACGTTCCTGATGTGTACCTTTGTAAAAATTGTACTTTATATAGTACAGAAAAGACATCTTATGATACTGTTCTGTACCTTTTATGGTACAACTGAAATGAAGGTACACAATTGTTCTCATAAAAAAGGTACATAAGTGTTGAACAACCGTTTCTTCATTACAATATCTGTGAAAATAAATATTACTGGAAAGGCAAAGTGAATAATTTCTATTTTAAAACATGAATCATAATTTAAAGCATACGTTTTAAGAAACTCATAAACATTAATTATTAAGTTCAATCATACAAAAGAACTGGTAAAACAAAACTATAAGTACTGTAAACTTAACATTTAAATCATTTTGATACACATTTGGTAAGCATTTTCTGATAGATAAATTTTCATTATTGATATTCGCACCTTTAGGTGTTTGCTTACCACTACGCACGTGAGCTGGCAAAAGTCCTGCATATGCAAAGTGTTCATGCAGACATTTTAGTATTGTAAAACTAATCAAACATTGTGCATATCTCGTTACAGTACTTTTGCATAATTCTATTTCTATTTTAAAATGAAGTGATTCCAAAGGTATTGTGTTAAAATTGAAGAAAAAAGTTTTCTATTGTACATGGGAGTTCACAAAGTGTTGTGAAATGTTTAGCAAAAAAATAGATCTTTTGATTTATGTTAAAGTATTTTGCATTCTTTATTGAAAATGGAAATGGTGTATCTACACAAAAAGAAACTTTTTAAAAAGCATTGTTTAAAAATGAATTTGATGTTTTATATTTACTGAGAATAAATTGATGCATTTTGGATATAGCAAAAGCCTTTAAATAGTTCTTGAAGGAACACATTTGACACTGTTAAGGTACAAGGTGTCTTGTCACTGTAGTGGTACCTTCATGTATCAGATTTGTACATTTGATGAAGGTACAATATTGTATCTGCAGGTTTTAAAAACCAAAGGTTCATTTTGGTTTTCCATGGTACAAATCATGTCCTTAACGGTACAAACTGCAATTTGTTTCTTTGTCTTAAGGTAAAATTCTACTCCATAAAAAGGTACTGCCCCAGTGACAAAGGTTTGTACCTTGTTTGGCACAACATTGTACCATTTTTTCTGAGAGTGTACTGATAAATTCAGCTCAGTCACAATAATAAATTACAATTCATTTCTAGCAGTAACAAAAAGATAAATGCAGTTTTGATAAGATTAAAAAACAAAATTTTTTTTATTCCAGTGCATGTAAAATGTATGTAAATGTTATACTAAGGCTTTGCCTATGTAATGATTTCTTAGTAAATCTTACCAAACTGCACTGTAAAAAAAGAAATTCTCGCTGTCTTAAATTTTTAGTTGAATCTATTTATCTGAACTTGCATCAGTCAAACTGACTAAAAATTAAGTTTGTGTAACTTAAGACAATTAGTTGAAACCCAATTAACGCATAAGAATTAGTTAAAGCATCATAAAAGCTTTTGTTGTGATGGCTTTTTGTCATATTATTTTTTATAGTGTGGACTCAATTTGGTGCATCTCAATCAGGTCCCTTGTTCAGTAATCAGGGCAATAATCAGTCAGTCATAGAGTCAGTCATATTAAGGGCTGTCTCAAACACAAAAATCTTCCAGAGCACTGAAACATTAGCTCCCTGAAAAGTGCACCATGAAAATCAGGAACCTTGCAAAAAAGTTCTGAAGCAGGAAACATGAATCATATGAAATCAACTCATCATTTTTCTTTTTTAAAGAAACTGCAATTCATTTATATTTAATCATAAACGAACATGGTAATAAGGTACAGAGCGATCTAGTAAATATTTATACTTTGTTACTGATTAAATAATGCTGGTATATGAACAAATGATTTTAAAATGTTCTTAAAAATGTTTTTAAATGACTAGTAAAAATATCACCCTTAGTAGTATGACTGTATTTTATATGCACAATAAACAAAAGGTGTAGTTCACCCTCAAAGTAAAAATTAGCTATAATATTTAAAATCACCTTATGGTGACTTATCTATCATCATTTTGCATTTCAAAATGACAGTTGCCATTGAATTGATAAAATCAGCAAAAACTTACTAGTAAAACTAGTTTTAACAAAAAAAAAAAAATCTCTTTAATGTTGTACTGTAGAAAGACCCTTTCATTTAGGCTGACAAGAGGGTAAATTAAAGAGCCAATTCAAATTTGGTGGGAAGCTAGCCCATGATGTGATGTCTAAAAAGTTTAGGTGTAATACTGGAACCACTAGCATGTTTAAATAAATCTGCAAACTTACAAATAATTGTGGTAAAAACCTTCAAAAATTATTAATTTTAATAGTATTTTAATAGTATAGTTTTTAAAAGTTTAAAAGGCCATGGTGCCATCTTCTCCCGAACACGTTCCCCAAAATAAGCTGTAATGTAGGTGGTTGAAAGCAGACTCCAAACACAAAGCTTCTTCATTGTTCTTTTAAACAGCACACATTTACAGAACACTTTTGGTTTCATTGCACAGACATTGTCAGAGCTCCTCACGTACACTAATACATCGCAATGGTTTCTCTGATCGTAGCTTCAGAACACAGAAAGTATCCATTTTAAAAATACAGTGGCTTTTTTTGTCACCATGTGTAATGTTCTCATTGTTAGCATGTTTTTTGATCATTTGTTGCATCCCAGAGAACTTTCGCAAAATAGCATGTATTCACAAATATTTCAGAATTTTGTAAATATAGTGTAAATACATGTTTCCTCAAAATAAACAAACAATAAATCAATATTGTTATAAAACTCAAACAAACATGTTCTGCATCATTTTATGGGGTGTTGCTCCATGCGAAGAGCTTCCATATTTATTTCGATCCCTCTTTTCTGCGGAACAAACCAAGGTGGAGGGAGAGAAACGCGGACAAAAAGCTGACTGACTGCACACATGGGTCAGAGTCAAGCTTTTCTTTTGACTTTTTTTTTTCTTTCATTCTCTCCCTCTCTTAGTATGTGAGGATGGCCAACTTGTTTTTGTTCCTGACACTTGTGTCAGTCTGTTTTTCAACTGTGGACATAGAGAAAGGAGAGGAAGAGAGAGAGAGAGAAACAAGCAGTTTTGGATGAACGTTGTTGCAACAGTTTCGCCATGTCTTATTTTTTGGTCAAGCAGGCAAAGTTCATATGCAGACTTTCTTTTTTCTGTGTATGTGTCTGTGTGTGTGTGTGTCTGTGTGTGTGTATGTGTGTGTGTGTGTGTGTGTGTGTGTGCGTGCGTGTATGTGTGTGAAAAATCAAACTATTCTAATTCAGTTAAAATACGAATCTCTTGGGTTCAGAATGACTACTATTTTGATAAAACTTTACAACCAGTGTCTACATCAATTCTACAAAATCGATAAATCAAACACTGGCAGAATTCAATGTAATACATTTAAGGGGCTATATGTAAAATTCAGAAACCCATGTTTTTCAGCGACACCGGTGGCTGTTAAGTAAACTGCACAAACGTATAGATCACAAGGCTCACACAGAATCTGTGCCTGCAGATTTTTGAGCAATCATTCAATCTATCTATTTACTAGTGAAATGTGTTTTAGGGAAGGTCTGGAGAACTCAACCACTATTCAATGTGTGTGGACAAAATGTGAATATAGTAAAAATAGGGAACTCCAGCAACACTTGCAATAAAATAAGAAATTAAAATTTTTGTTGTGCCCTGAGGAGGCCTTTTAAGCCGAAACACATTAGCATTTATTTTATTTCATTCAAATTTCTCTGTATGAAATGAGTGGAAATATATATTTATTCAGTTTTGATATTTATTTCCGCAATAATATTAAATAACCCACTTGTTAAGAGAGACGCCACGTGATGCAGCTTCCGGGTCCAAGTGCAATACCAAACAATATGGGGAAACTCAACAAATGGTAATAAAAAACACAAAGCGATGTACAAAGCGATGTAATACTTTCAAAAAACACGATCGCAATATATATATATATATATATATATATATATACATACACATACACATATACACACATATATATATATTTTCACACCTAATATCTGATGGCCAGAAAGTGATTTATTTTTTACAAATAGTTAAAATATTGGTGTCTGTGATGCAGCAAGTCCAGAGACAAGAAATTTCACTTTAAATGCGAGATATGACTAAAGTGGACATAAACAAACATTTTCTCAATTCGAATGTGTGGCAGCTTGGACCCGGAAACAGTTTTCCATACATCACCGATACGTCACGAGCGATAATTTTATGTACCATACAATTTGTAAAGTAACTTTTTTTTCTTGTTTTTTTTTCTCCTTACTTTTGTCTTAGTGGATGTATGATATGAGAGATATGAGAGTCGTTCAATTATGCAATATCAGCTCCTATACTCATAAAATCATTCCACATAAATCCAGAGATTTAAATTTTGTGAAATTAGCAGTCTGAAAGCCTCTGATTAGTGATATGGGTTTACTCGCTTTTTAAAGTCAACTAAATGCTTTAAAAAACGTTTACTAACCTTTTTTTCAAATTAAAAGTCAAATAATCGCTTTAAAGTGAATTGGTTCATTTATTTTTTATTAAATAAAGTCAACTAATTGTTTTAAAATCAATGGGTTTACTCATTATTTCAAGTAAAGTTAACTTTAAAAGGAATGTTCTCACTTTTTAAAAAGTAAAGTATTATTATCCCACTGTATTGTTTTGACTAAATAATTGTATAAATGTACAATTAATCTTCAAGCTACAAACATTTAATTTATTGTGCCCAAACGGTTGAAATTTGCTTCATATTACTACAGTCACAGGCCTTACAAACACGTGCAAATAATAAACTTTCACTCTAAGGTTAAAATTTGAAATTACCCCACTATGTTCTTAACTGTAATGTCTGGTAAATTATAATCCAGACCACATTGCAGATCCCTGCGATGTGACTATTGCAGACTCGCACATAGCGATATTGATGCTAAAACGATACATTGTGCAGCCCTACTTTCAAGTGTCACTGAGGGCGTACTCATACTATGCTACCCGAACCGTGCCCAGGCCCGTTTCTCGTATCGTTTGAGAAGTGTGAGTACTCTGAATTGGGCGCGGTATATGCCTGTAGTGTGAGTGCAAAGCACGCCTGAGCCCGAAACTGAAGAGGAGACGTGACTTTTGGGGACTGTTTCATTTGGATTTATTATTCATTCTTACTGTTCAATGAACGGCAAATTGTTGTAGAATATTAAAGACACAAACCCCTCACTGCACGACAGCTGCACTTTCAGCAAGTGGCTGGTCTGTTTAAAAGTGGCTGAGTGGCTGAAAAGTGGATGATCTGTTCGGCAAAATATTTGACACTGTGTTGATATAAAGTGATATAACATGATATAATGATATAAAGAAAACTCCACTGTGCCGAGCGAGAGCGCTTCTCTTAAACTGAACAGAGCATCATCGATGACATAAGCATGCTCAAGCCCGAATGTAATGAGAGTGCGGGCCATCGGGGGAGACAAGTGTGCTTCGGTCCGGTTCAAGGCAACTGTACATAGTGTGAGTACGCCCTGAAAAGAAAAAAGGCTTCCAGAACTTAGTGAATTGATCAAATCCTTTCGATTTTCCCAACAAAGAGAGTAATTTTCTTAGTCCTTCACATAAAATCAGTCTACAAGCTCTAATAGGCAAACTTGGAAGTCAGGTAAGGTCTTGTTTTTTTTACTTTTTATTACAAGATGTTCACCCATTTGCAAGTATTAATACATTAAAAATTGTACATATAGCCCCTTAAAGCTAGCCATTACATTTAAATGAAAGTTTAAATGCTGAAAACACATACAAAACACTGGAATGGGTCGAAACAAGAACTGTTGGGTCATTTTCCTCAGAACTGCTCCAACAAAAGATCACTGAGGCGCTTTTTTTTTTCATTTCTTTTTCAGGACAAATCATTGCAAAACTGAGCTTTGGGGCTGAGTTTGGTCAACGACTGTAGAATGGCTTGTTTTTGAGTCTGCGCTGGAAGTTGAGTCACAACACGTAATGCAAGCAATGCAATCTTGTTTTTTTATTACAGACAAATTATCAGGATGAATCCAATGGACTCCCAGAAATGTTTTCATGAGTCAGTTCTGTGAAACACTGAGGCCAACAACCCCTCCAGAGAGGATTTTGTTCCTATTTTTCCCCAACTCTAGCTTCAAGTTCAGCACATGTAACTGGGGAAGTGGACAGTAACAATTGCAAACTGACATTTGAACACAGAGTATTAGATTGACCCCTCCTCCTATGCGAGTTAGGAAGGGGGTTCTTTACCTTTGGACATGGACCAGGCGTGCGTGACTTAAAGCACACACACATGTCTTGACTGTGCGTGATCGGACAGAGCGGACAGCATACACTTGTTACTGTTGTGAGCTCTGTCTTTTTCACTCTATCCGTTCTCCTGCTTTTTCTATTGAATCTTGAGCCAACCTGCCAAGATCAAATGCGGAGTCAACACAGCAAACAGCATGTTCAGCTACTTCAGGAGTAAAACAAAGGTGAAAGGTCAAAAAGGTCAATCATGGCACAGCAGGACTGTAATGTTGAAAGTGGTCTGAGAGAACCAGATAGCTCAAGGCGCAGCGTTCAAATTTACATGTAACCATTTGAGATCGAGGGCTGATTTATGGGAAGCTCACAGTGCAGTGTTACCTCATGTTCGAGGGACAGGAAGTAAGTTATGGTACAAAGGAGTTTCGTCTCACTAAACAAAAAGGTCAGTGCAGAAAGTAGATTAGCTTTGGCTGCATCAAAGCTCGGCTACGGAGGAAAGAGGATCGATGCTTTAAATAAAAAGCAGAGTGACAATAATCAGTTTTTTACTGGACTCAGTGTCCCGATATTCAATAATCTTTCTTCAGACATTTCATTCAGACACACCACAGGAGTTAATCACACGGAAAACTGCCTATCCAAAAGAAAATGAAAGGAATGGAAATAGGGATAGAGAAGTTGATGAAAAATGTGAGAAAAGAATGTGAGTGTACTTTCCAAAAATCGAACCACGAAGGAAGCAGGGGATTTGAAGCAATTCTAAAGCACACTTGAAACACCTATGCACATAAATGATGAACAAACCTAAAATACACTTTTGTCAGGTTAGATGCCATATCGAATTAAAGGTAGTTGAAAAGGAGGCTGTGAGGGACACATTTCAGTCTTTACCCTGCTACTCACAAAGTGCAAACTTCTCAGTATAATCCATTGAATTTCTTGCCCGTACAGCCTTATTTTCATTCCTGTCAAAAAATAAATACGGCAACTACCCTGATTAACACGATGTCCTAACCAGACGTGACATTATACAGTGGCAGACGATAAAAGCAGCCTTTTCCATCTTTATATTTTTGTTACTCTAGCATCCAGTGTTGGGGAAAGTTACTTTTTAAACTCATGCATTACAATATTGAGTTACTCCCCCAAAAAGTTCAATCTAGTTGCGTTACTAGCTACACTTTTTGGTAAGTAATGAGTAGGCCCACACAGAATCTGCGCGTGCAGAATTTCCACAGATTTTTAGCCCATCATTGATTCTGTTTACTAGTGTAAATGTGTGTAAATTTATATTTATTCAGATTTCAAATTAATTTCAGTAATAATATTGACTAATATGAAAATATCCATATAATTTATTTACAATACAGTTTGTAAAGTACTATTTTCTATCTTTTAGTAGATGTTATATGAGATACTTGCTTTGTTTACCAAATAAAGTGGATCTAATTGGATTTGCATTGTAAACATTAAAAGTTAAAAAGGTGTTACTTTTCATTTCATATATTTAGGTTTTAGTTATGATACTCCCAAAATCATTCCGCATGAATCCGCAGGCCTACATATACAGATTATTAAATGTTTAAAGCAACGTGTTTGCTTGATCTCCTTTCTTTTTTTCTTTGATGTGTTCAAAATAATGAGAATACTTCCATCAGACAAACATAAGACTCTGGCCTGCCAACTTGTTCTCTGTCTATTGTTGAGTGCATGATTCAATGTATTATTAGTTTATAATATTTCAGCAATTCATTTTTTAAAAGCTAAATTAAACTAAAAAGTAACTATCATTACATTTTTTAAATAACATTACTTATTTGTTTTTAAGTAATGCAATACTTAATAGTATTACTTTTTTAAAGAAAATAATAATGCAACTTGCATTGTTTGTAATGCATTACCCCCACCTCTGCAAGCAACAACAGTGAAAACATTATGACAATGATGATTTCTTGGACTGATTATGTTTTCAAATATTAAAACAATTTTAAAGCCAAGTTAAGGCTGCAAAAACACACAAAATAGACAGGCTAAATTATGCCTGTCCTGACCCACTTCAGCCCCTTGTATCTAAGTATCAAGTACACAAGTAAACCACTAAAGTTAGCATTAAACGGTGGATGTAAAGACTCCTTAATGGAACTTCAGAAGAAAGTAACAATTGGGCATATTGTGAGTTTGGGTATCATGTTGTGTGACCTTTATAACTATACTAAAAGCATCAATGAATTCTTTACCTCATATTATTAAAGCAAACAAGAAGAGTTTCTGTAAAATCTGTGTTTTTTTATTTGATCGTGCCCAGGGCTGTGCAATATAATAATATATATCTTATGGACAAAATTAAACGTCTGTAATAATGTCATATTCATATGCTCTGTTGTTTATTTTGAAGGGTCACAAAATAAATCAACAGCATGGTGAGAAAGTTGTATTATATATATATATAATTTTTTAACTTAATATAATATTAATTAATATAACTATTAATTTGTTGAATTCACGTCTGGTTAGGACAAGATGCAAGGTCTATTTATTAGGTACAACTACATACCCTTAATAACACAATGTAGTTTCCGATGAAAAAGGAAGAGGTTAACCAGTATGCACTATTTTGCTGCACCAAATTAGTGCATTACTTCTGACTGATAAGGGCAACTGCTACTGGGATGATAAGTGCTGAAAAAAAAAAAACTATGAATAAAAGCATTAAAACTTTGGATTTCCTTGTTGCCTTTAGCAAAAGAGAGCAAAAGACATGAATATGAAAGAAATTAAGCAGTTTATATTGAGAGTTTATGAGCGCCTGCAGCATACTTAATGAGGAACATTATCAGAGCCATGCGGTATTTGTACAGGCACATATTATGGGTCAATAAGCTTCTGTAACAATAGATTAAAACCAGTACCAAGCATCTCGGTGTAATCATGATGTCGACAAAGAGCAAGTTTAGAGCCCGTCTCATCATTTCATAGATGAAATACTCTTCAGGTTCTTTTAGTTTGTCATTATAGTTTTGGCAAAAAAAAAAAAAAAAAAAAAAAAAAAAAAAAAAAAAAAAAAAAAAACAAGAATCTATTTTGTGTTAAAAAGCGTATTTAAAACTTTTAAGCACACCAGAAGATGTACTGCAAAACCAAAGATGAAAAAGGCTGAAAAGTAAGCAAGACCATGCAGATTAAGGGTGTGTTCACACTTTTAGTTAGGTTCTTTGATCCAGACAAAATCAAACTAAACATTTATCCTAGTTAGTTGAGTGTTCACACTGGCATAAAAACAATCCTAAAGACACAAAACCCGATGGCATAAAGAAGAGTTCAT
The DNA here is from genome assembly GCA_903798035.1 of Danio albolineatus. Lineage (NCBI taxonomy): Eukaryota > Metazoa > Chordata > Actinopteri > Cypriniformes > Danionidae > Danio > Danio albolineatus. The sequence continues at coordinate 1,002,116 of CAIGQQ010034599.1, read as the reverse complement.
AACCTGATTCATTGTAATATAAATGAAACTTTATGTAATTTGTAGCATCACAAACTGCATTGTAAGCTTGATAAAACAACCTCACTGTAAGTGTACATATAGCATGCATATATTTTAATCCTATTTTGATTCATATTTCAGTCAAACAGCACTAGAGTTGCTGTCTGATTGTTTGGTGCTCACCAACGTTTTGATGGTAGGGTTTACATTTATCCAAATAAACAGCAATAACAAAGATCATTTTAATAATTAAGTGTGAACAAACCCTAAAAGGTTATAAGAGAAATACACTCACCGGCCACTTTATTAGGTACACCTGTCCAACTGCTCGCAAATTTCTAATTCAGCCAATCACATGGCAGCAACTCAATGCATTTAGTCATGTAGACATGGTCAAGATGATATGCTGCAGTGCATCAAAATAGGGAAGAAAGGTGATTTAAATGACTTTGAACCCGGCATGGCTGTTAGTGCCAGATGGGCTGGTCTGAGTATTTCAGAAACTCCTGATTTACTGGGATTTTCACGCACAACCATCTGTACGGTTTACAGAGAATTGTCTGAAAAAGAGAAAATATCCAGTGAGTGGCAGTTCTGTGGGTGCAAATGGCTTGGTGATGACAGGGGTCAGAGGAGAATGGCCAGACTGGTTCGAGCTGATAGAAAGGCAACAGTAACTCAAATAGCAACTCATTACAACCAAGGTATGCAGAAGAGTATCTCTGAGTGCACAAGATGTTGAATCTTGAGGCAAATAGGCAACAGCAGCAGAAGACCACACCAGGTGCCACTACTGTCAGCTAATAACAGAAAACTGAGACTACAATTCACACAGGCTCACAAAAATTAGATAATAGAACATTAAACAAACGTTGCCTGGTCTGATTTCTAGTCTCGATTTCTGCTGCGACATTCGGATGGTAGGGTCAGAATTTGGTATCAACAACATGAAAGCATGGAACCATCCTGCCTTGTGTCAACGGTTCAAGCTGAATCGTATCATGGATGAGCAGCCGACAAATCTGCAGCAACTGCGTGGTGCTATCGTGTCAATATGGACCAAAATCTCTGAGGAATATTTACAGTACCTTGTTGAATCTATGAAGGATTAAGGCAGTTCTAAAGGCAAAAGGGGGTCCAACCTGGTAATAGTAAGGTGTACCTAATAAAGTGGTAGGTGAGTGCATCTGCACCATTGGAAAGAAAAAAAATGTTATAGAAAAAGAAACTAATAAATTATTGCAAAATTGCAGTGGACTCGAGAATTAAGCGTCATTATAAGACATCTGTCTCCTAGAAGGTTGTGAACAGTTTTAATACTTTAAAGCAAATTGGAGCATGAGCTAAAGTGGGCCCATTGTTTTTTTGAGATTTAAATGTCCTAAAAAAACCTTGTAGAAAATATTGCAGAAAATATATAGCTTGCATGATACCCTTTTCCTTGGCAAACAGTTCTGGCAAATTTTAAGAAAGCAGCTATGATTTCCTTTTTTGGCATTTCCTTACCTACTGTGCCATTATTGCCACTCAGTGTGCCTCATGTGCTCAGTTCTGAAGGGATTTTAACAATGCCCTGTTGGCAGAACAGCTCCCATCTAGCAAAAGCATAAAGAGGCTTTGGTGTGAGCAGCCTTTGAGTCCAGTCAAAAAGAAACTCAAAGTGATAACAGTGCAGAGTGCAGGGAATTCACAAAGGGATGAATGGAGATGGCAAACGTTTAACATGAGCGTATTGTGTGACGGTTTGACACTGTCGTTCTGAAAGCATTAGAGGTTCAAGCACTAATGAATGAGTGACTGATTAATCAAACTCGAGAAACAAAGCATTGAGGTTCACTCATCAGCTGTAGAGCATTTTAGAGATGAGATCAAACAAAAGGAGAGAGAAGTAGCAAGGCTAAACGATTCATATGTTCAAAGAATGCTGTTAAATGAGACTATGAGACAGAAGAAAACAGAAAGACAGTGCCCTTACCGCAGGTCACTTTGTTGGGTGTTGTCTGAGGCTGGATTTCAGGCTTTCCTCTTGATTTTCTGCTCCAGTGGTGACCTCTTCCTCGCTTCCTTCGAACGCTGACGGCTGATGTCATTGAAGAGCCAGAACCTGACACAGAAAACACTAATTATAAACACTGACAACAGTAATTTATTAACACGAGCCAATTTTTTTAGGAATACTTTGAAATATATTAAAATGAATACAATAAAATAACATTTTTATTTGCCTGTTCCTAGTCCTAAAGACGGAATAAAGCTTGCTAAAGCTGTGTTGATTTAAAGTCTTTAAAAATGTACAATAACTGAATTTACTTTGCTCACTTCACGAATAGCAATGTGAGCTAACAGTCTGTTTAAAATGTTTACCTTCATAATCCTAAAACTTAATCTACATTAATCTACATATGTAATATTGATAACCACTAATCTCCAACAATTATTTTACTGTGAGAGATAGTGAGGAGGTGCACTGAAATAAAATCCTACCTTTTATTCAATATTCCATTTCAACTGGACTTTTGGTTTATGTGAACTTTAAACCTGGGCTTTAAATTAAATTTTTAAACAAATATATAGATTATCTGTTTTGTCAGCAAAAAACTAAGATTCTTAAACTCATTTCAAATGTGCCTGGATTTAATGTTTTATCATTTTTGAATGTTTTATCAATTGTGAATGTTTTAGCCTGCCTGTGAATGATGCATTTTTACTGTTATTCTAAACTGTTTTATATCGATGTGTTTTTTTGTGTTTCTGTGTAAAGCGCTTTGAGAAATACGTTTTAAACGCGCTATATAAGAATAAATTATTATTATTTATTATTTTCTTTAAATAACTACTTTATTTTTATTACTAAACAAAGAGCCAAAGAAAAATAATGTAAACAAATGAAACTAAAATCAAAATGGTAATCCAACCAGTACACTCCTCAACTAGATGCAAGAAGCAAACCTGATTCATTCAATCTAATGCTGTGAATCAAGCTGCAATTGTCAGTAAAATTATGAAAAATTTAATTGAACGATTTGTGTCATCACCTAAAAATGGTCACAAGTCTTCACGTAAACACCACAATGTGTTGTCACTGGATTGCTGTATATAAATTAAACTGAATAAATGTTCTTTAATGGTTTTACTTTGTGAACAAAAATGTGTAATATTTGCTTTCAATTAAACATTTGTCAACTTACCAACAGTAGAAAAAAATGGAAATTGGGCATACACTTGTGCCAAAACCAAAACTGTAAATGTAATAAGTAATATAAAATAATTTTGTAAAAAAAAAAAAAAAAAAAAAAAAAAAAAACACACACACACACACAGACACACACAAACACACACAGACAGACACACACGCACACAGACAGACAGACACACACTCACACTTTATTCATAGTTAAATTCGAATAACAGCGAATAAGTTAAGCGGTGTCATTTTACCAGCACTGGCATGACAGCACAGTAGTGCTATTGCAAACAGCAGAAACAAGTATATTTCATAGAAATATCCTGTCTGCAAGTTATTTCAGCAGACCTTGTTTTCCAGTGAGCATGTCAAGTTCATGCATACATAATTTTACGGGTACATGAGCAGAATAATCAACAGAGTGGTATATTGAACTGTTTTTAAACTCTGACGCAAGCCATTGTAATTAAAGAGATGGTTTACCCAATAATGACAATTCTGTCATTTACTCACCCTTGACTAGTTCCAAACCAATTTGAGTTTGGTCTGTTAGACACAAAATATGATACACTGAAGAATGTTGGAAACGTGTAGCTGCTGAAATCCAAAGCTGGAAAAACAAACACTTTGGGAGTCAAATGTTACATTTTACAAACATTCTTTATACAGAACCCTCTTTGGTTTTTAAGAGAAAAAAAACTCTAACTGGTTTGGAACAAGTAAAGGGTGAGTAAATCATGACGAAATTTTCATTTTTTGGTGAACTTTACCCTTTAATGGAATTCATAGCGCTGGGCCTTCCGCATCCGGTCTGAAAGCTACTTCACACTTAGTGACTAGGTCTAGAGGGAGAATGAAACCAGTGTGCTGAACACTGCAGCACAGCACTGCTCTTTTTTGGCTCATACTTTTGTCTGTTTTTCTATTTTGGCTGAAAACTAAAAATGTGATTTTTCGCTACTATATTATCAGAAATACTAAATAAAAAAATATGTAATAATAAATAAACAAACAAACAAACAAACAAATAAATAAATAAAAGCTTCTAGCAAACAAAAGCAAAAAAGAAAACAGTAAATGACTGTGCTTAGGCTTTTCTGTCTTCAGTCTCTGCTCACCGGCTCTCCAATGATGATCTTGTGTGTTTTCAAAGGATGGTATATTTGTGTTTGAGCCCACTTCTCTGTCCTGTCTGGGAAACACCTCTGGATACTCTATCTTCTGTCGTTCAGGAGAAACTAAAAGAAAAGACGGTACATTGGTATCTTATAGAAAAATTACATCAAACCAATAACAATATCTCATTATCAATATCATCATCATACATAAAGAATCTTAAAAAACAATGACAAAATTCAAATGTAGTTTTAAAGCTGATGCGCTGATGCTCACCTGTTCTTCTTTTCTTTTGTGAGACAAAAGGCAGGACATCATGTCGAGTCAGAATCCGCAGCAACTGTAATAAAGGTCTTAGGTTTGCATCGCTCAAGTACCCTCGCCTTTCCAACTCTAACAGCAGTTCAACACCACTTTTGGGTCGGTGTCGACTAGCGATGGGACATCCCTCCTTCTGCGGCTGCATTCTTTGCCAGGACTTCAGAAGCCGAGGACATGGAGAATTAGCCTGTGGAGATCCATCAGATCCTGGAGGCAGATCTTCAGTCCACCCCTCTGGGTCAAGAGGATGTTTACCAGGATAGGTTTCATCAAGGAGAAAGGACAAAACTTCCACATCAGTCTCTGTGAGTTGAGAACCCACGATTTCATAGATCTCATGGAGTGAAAGTGTCTCATAGTAGCTCAGACACTCAGTCTCCTCCCAGTACAGGGAATATCTTGAGCATTTTACTGAAGACATGATCCCTCCAAATGTTCAAATCTGCCTGGCAAAGAAGAATTATGTTAGATTTTAAAGAATTTTAAAATGATCATGGTCAGATTACAGATACACTTTAGTTGGATTAGAGAATTATAAATAATTCACAAAATGGCTATAAACTATATCTCTAATTTCTCAGTTTTTAAATTGTTAAATTTGACTGTGTATTAGGGCTGCACAATTTGGGAAAATTGTCATATTGCGATTGTTGAGGGCAATATTGCGATATGCGATTTCGATTATAAATGGTATTGTAAGTCAACTTAATGGGTTTGTAAGAAAATTGCACACACAGATAAGTAATAATGCTGAATGTGTGTTTGGTCAACCTGAAATGGTTTCAAAATAAATATTTTTTACAAAATAAATATCTGCATTATTGTAAACTTATTTTCATATTCCATATGTTCCATATTTCATATTTCTTGCAATTATTAAATTAAATATAACAATATTTTATATGTATGGCTTTGTATTATTGTTTATGAGAGAGAAATGCAGCATGCACTATTTAAACATATCATATTTTGTCGGTTATATATATATATATATATATATATATATCATATTCTGTACTCTAAATATTCACAATATATTGAATAGCCATCGAAATGTAAATCATTTGTAAATGTGAAAGATTAATCCTTTGGCAAATGTGTTTATCCAAAGTTCAACATGCTAAATTTGTATTTTAATATGTGATCCATGCAATGTCCACATATTTAAATACAAATTTAAAATGTTAAATTTTATAAAACAATAATACAATTGTAATACATGTTTTAAACAAGTTAAGTTATAATAACCTAAAAGTAATCATAATACAGTCAGCATTCATTACGTTACAACTCTCACCGCTGTTGTCTGCAATAACTACAATTTGTCACATATCTACCCACCACTATTTACATATGCAAAATTATACAAATAATAAATTAACGGCATAGTAAATAAAACCCGCAAATTTGTTGTCTTTCAAAATTACAAAGTATACGTTAGTGTAGAGCGTTTCGACAGTCTCAACAAAAACAGATGTTAGCCACCGAGCTAGTTATCAGCCTTGACTGCGGACTAAAATACAGTCTATGTAACATCCAAATACAGCTTTTTGTCTTTTGTCAGAACAAAACCAGCAGTATATAAACATATTTACACGGTCGTAGAAGATTTGGCTCGGTTATTTTGTTTTGAAAAGAGATTTTGTTGTGATCCGCCCTCAGTCCGTCACCTCAGCTCAGTTGCTCCAAATGTTGTTGTCAGACGTTTCTCTCACGCAGCGTCACGTGCACTTCTTATGTAACGTCACGTTTGAGGTGAAAGAGCTGACACCGAGCAGCTGACAAAAACAACAAACAACAAAACCTACTAAAATTGTATAAACGAACAATTTCGTTGAGAGACTAATGTTAATTGTTTGTGTTTGATGAGCTTGAGCTAATAGTACTGCAACTGACTTCCGCCCCTGCTAGATCGAGCTGACCCGACATCACACTGCACCAAAACACTCGATGTTGAAAAAATTCGATGTTGTTACATTCCAAACACAGCGCATTAGTGCATTTACTTTAAATACAATCGTATATTAGTCGAGTACGCTGACAAAAATAAAAATAAATTATCGAGATTCTTCAGTTTAATTAGTTTCGGTCATATCGCGTTCGACATATTGCTGTATGAATAAAATGTGCATATTTTCTGTAGTCCATAAAATCTTACCTCTCTCAAAGTGTTTTTATTGTGTTTACGATCAAAAATCGGACCAAATTCAGCCACCAGTCAAACGGAAAAACAACAGTCGGGGGTGCCAGTCTGTTTTGTGGACCGAGCTCTTCACAGCCGCAGATCGACAAAGGTCTTTTAGGAGGAAGGTTCATGGAAGGTCGCTTGAATATGATTTGTAGATCGAGTCTCCAAGCTCATGAAATCTTATCCGCAGAAATTCCCCATATTGGTGAGGGAAAATCAAATAGAAGTCAAAGAAAAGTCTTTAGAGTCGTTGTTATTGTTATAGAGTGATATGGCAAATTGGACCATCAGGTAAAGTGAGCTATTCAAAGGTGTCTCTTTAAAAGTCAACAGCCAATGACTGCAAAGAATTTCTAACTGTTGCCATAACATTGCTTGACCTTTTAGCAAATTAATTGAGGTTGCCTATTGGGAAGGGGCAATGCCTTATACTGAGACCACACCAGAAAAGGCATTGAGTGGCCTGACTGACATATCCAATATTACTTCTCAATAATATCAGTAATTATTAAATATTAAACAAATGCACATTCAGAATAATGATTCAGAAAAGCTAATCAGCTGGCCCATTTACCTGAACACTGCCATTCAAAGAATATGTGGCAGCTTATTGTATGTTTCAAAACCTGTAGGGCCTTAACAATTGTATTTCATTATTAATTCAACACACAAAATGTTAAAAACAGTCCTTATTAATGATAGGAACGCAGTTTGTTAAGTTGGCTTTCCAAGCAATTTAACAAAAATGTGGCCCAATTTGCCTGATCTCACCCTTTTTGTAAACTAGATCTAATTTCTGTGGTTTATTTAGGCTGCATTTTTGGTTTCTCCATTTATTTATATAT
>CAIGQQ010034599.1:941430-989462 GCA_903798035.1 Danio albolineatus | reverse complement strand
ATATATATATATATATATACATTATATTTTTTCTTTTTCTTTTTTTTTTTAGCGTGTTTTGGTTTTTCAGACCACACTAAGAGTAGGGATGGGTACCGAAAACTCTGTACTTGGTATTGGTGCTAAAGTATAAAAAACAGAAGTATCCATAAGCTCTGACGCTAACTGTTCTCCTATCGGTGCTTGAAAATTATTGATGAATAAACATTACATACTTTAACTGACCAACCTTTTCTAATTTGCAATATTTTTTATATTCGTCTGCACAGTTCTCAATCTCGCATGAGAAATGCTTGTGTTTCTGCCCAATTGTACAACAGCAAGCATGTCAAATTTACTCGCGCAGACACATCCCGTGAGCTTAAGTTTAATAAATAGATAAATAAAGTAGCGGAGAGAACTAAATTGTCAAGATGTTGTATTTCCCGAGTGGACACCGACAAAAGACAAACGTTGATTTTTCTCTAGAAGAATAGTTAAAAAACTGAGAGTCATTTTCTTTCAAACCATTTTACGTTCTTTTACAGGAACATTTTTATTGATTTTATTTTACAGTTAGTAGACATGAAATAAGAAAATAAAGTGTTGTTTATTCTGTTCATTAAGAAAAAAACAAACACTACAAAATAAGAGAACCGTTAAAGTACCGAACCGAGAAGTGGTATCCATAAAAGTTGTAGTACTGTTAAAACCTTAACGATACCCATCCATAACTGAGAGGGTGGTTTTGCACTGTGAGATTAACTGCATTTTAGTCACTGAAAACTGGTTTCAAAGTGGAAGTTTAAAAAAATGCCACTGATGCCATGTCTATGTAAATATCCAAAAAACGAGAGTTTCTGAAAACAATGACGTCCTGCGCGAACATTTTATGTGCATCATTGTGTAGATTAAAGGCGTAGTACGTGGTAGTCACGTTAAAACCAACATTGAAAAACACACTGGTGTAAACGCTGCCTAAAGGCCCTGGTATACTTCAAACAAGGTTTTTTTTCTGTTCTTTCTTTGAGGGCAAAAAGAAATTCACAAAGGCTGAGTGACATTAGGCTGTTTTCAAACACTCCCAACACCCCCTCGCTGCAGTAGGCCAGGATGTATAGGTGTATATATATATATATATATATATATATATATATATATATATATATAAATATAAATATAAATATAAATATAAATATAAATAAAACTGTATTTTTTTATCCTTAAATTAATAAAAACTTCACTTTTAGTATATGAATAGGGCTGCACAACATATTGCAAATATATTGGTATCTCGATAAAAATATATGCAATATACGTATGGCAGATCTGTGAAAAAATTTATTTTATCCATTGGTCGTTTATCTAAATTTGACCAATCAGATGGGCTTTACTATCTTTAGTCCCGCCTCCCCAGTAGTTGCTGATCTGCCAGTGGCTTGAGCTGCCTAAAGGCTAACCCAGAGCTTAATGACGGAAGTCTAGATGAGAGAGGAAAATTACAACAGCCAATCAGCGTCAGAATATCTACTGAAGTTTTCCCTAGTTAATAGTGTGTTAAAGACTAAATGTTTGCAGCTTAATAATTTTTTTTGTATTAACTAGATTTGAAAAATATATTTTAACTGCTTATTTTAATATCAGTGCACGAATAAATGATTTAAAAACATAGCCAATAACAATAGCGTTTTTCTAGGGGATTGTTATATCACAAGAAATATCGTTAGCGCTATACTCAACAACATTCAATCAAAAGTGTTATGGAAAACCCAGTTTATCCGTAAGTGTTTAAATAAAGTGGTGACATTTTGACATAAAAATGATTGTGACAAAAGAATAGAGACTTTATTTTGTCTTTTTTTATTTATTCATTTAATTTTATTTATTTTTTACTTTATTTTGTCTGGTTTCTCAGTTTCTTATCGAGCTGAAAAAGATCATTCTAGCATTTCAGGTGTTGTGATTTGGACAAACTCTTGTGGGAGATATAAAAAATGGCTTTATGTTGATGATGAAAATGTTTCAAATGTGTCTGTATCAAGACAGATGTTGCTTTATTTATAGTCTTTTTATCTGTGTGCTTATTGTACTAGTTCACCTGAATATTTGTTTGTAAGTATTTGTAAGTGTTTCTATGAAGCAAACAAACTCATTTGTGATGCATTTTAGGTCGTGAGTTGACACAGGGACACCAGTTGGGTTTGGCAGGAGGTGTTTCCTTCCCCGTGTTCTGGCTTGCAGGAGCAGGATCCGCTGTCTTCTGGGTTCTTGGTGAGTTCTTATCCTTCATTTTACTTCATTGTTTTCTCTATACGTTCCTTCTGAAACTCAAATCGTTTCACTGCAGGTGCTACACTGGCTGTTATCGGGTCTCATGCTGCATTTCATGAGCTGGAGTCTCCTGACGTGGACGAGCTGCTCATGGAGCCGGTTTAAACCTCTCACCTTTGACCTTTTGCCTCACGTTAACCTCAAACGTTTCCCCTCATCTTTTGTATCGGCACCTGTTGGTTGCACTAATCTGACAATATTAGTTTACTGAACGATTGGCCAGGAAAGACTGTTAAATGGACTTTGGCCCAGACAGACGAAGCACATTCAAAGACCTTTAAATGCCTTTATTGGTACCTGTTAGTTTGTTACATTTATTTATTTCTAAATATCAAAGCACAAAGTAGTAAATGGACTGCGACCCAAACCAAAAACAAGCAGTTTAGTCAAACATTTAAAAGTTTCATTTTTAAGAATGTTGTAAACCAGTAAACACTGACATCCATAGTAGGGAAATAAATACTATGGAAGTCAGTGACTGTCGGTTTTCAACATTCTACAGATTATCTTCTTTGGTGTTCAGCAGAATAAAGAAACTCAAACAGAATTGGCGCAAAATGATTGTGAGTAAAATATGTCAGAATTTTCATCTCTTTAAAGGCACAACCAAAACGTAATTTTAAACTTGAATGACTTTTATTTTGACACTTTTAATCCGCCATAAAGAAACTGACAAAACAATGAGCGTTTGTTCAGTTATGTTTAACAGCAGAATGAAATAAAGGCTTGTATTGGATTAAAATAACATGAAGCTGAGTAAACTGTGACTGAGTTTTGGCTTTTGGGTGAGATATATCCATTTAAATGGTATTTGAAGTCCTGTCAGACAAATATAAAATAGCTTTTGATCAAAAGGTAATGCTAGCTCATCTGAAATAGCACGAATGTAGTTTCGACGGTCAGTTTCTGTGGTATGTGGGTACCAGTTATTACATTATCATTTTGTCTTGAGCTATGCTTGATTTGTTACAATAGCCAGTCAGCGCGTGCATGATTTAATAACCGCATGCGTCAGCAAAGTTAATGTGTTACTGCTATTCAGTGTCATCTGATGCCAATATTCGCAGTGCAAGGATTTTATATACAGGTTCTCCTTTTATGCAAACGTTTGTTTTTTGACTTTTATTTTGCGACTTGTTTTTATGGTATTAATAATTGGGAAGTGCAATAAAATGCTTCGCCTGTACAACACTTTGTTAGTAATCATTTAATAGAAAATGACTTGATTTGTTGTTTTCTCCCTCATCCTTTGTCTTCTTTTTTACATCACATCAATTTGACTTCATGGCCTGTTTTTATGACAGGAGCGCAGAGACAGTCCATCTGATTTCTAAGTTGCCATAGTGATGACCTTGAGTCGCTCCAGCTCTCATTTTAAACACTGCGGCAGGAGCAGATCGATACTCCATTACAGCGGTGCAGGGAGGATGGAGGAGCACCGCAGTGAGCACACACAAACGTCCTCCCACGGGACATAATGCCTGCGTGTGTGTGTGTGTGTGTGTGTGTGTGTGTGTGTGTGACGCAGTCCAGTTTTGCAAGTCAGTAGTTCACCGTGCGTGACATAAATGTACGATGAACGCTGCGGTCAGCAGATAAGAGTCACTCGCTCCTGTGGCCCAAATACACTCGTTTTCCATCATTAGGATTTACAAAACTGGATAATATTAGTATACTAGGTTTACATTTTTATACATGGTCATATTTTGTGTGTATAAATATGGAACATTACTGAAATGCAAATATAAGTACAGTGAATAAAAAGTATTTAACCCCCTCTAAAATATACTGGTGGTTAGTTTCTGTAAGTTGTTCTGTAAAGAAATATATATTTTTTTAAATTACTTTCATTTATATAGTGCTTTTCTAGACACTCAAAGTGCAAATCTCCTCATCCACCACCAGAATGCAGCATCCACCTGGATGACGCGCGGCAGCCATTTTACACCACACCAGTTTACTGGTGGAGAGGAGACAGTGATTGAGCTAATTATGATATAGGGATGGTTAGGAGGCCATGAAAGACAGAGGTAGGATTAAACCCCTACTCTTTATGAAGAACATCCTGGGATTTCTAACAACCACAGAGAGTCAGGACCTCAGTTTAACGAAAGACGGTGCTCCCTGAGCAGTATAGAGTCCCTTTTACTATACTGGGGCGTTAGGACCCACACAGACCACAGGTTGAGCGCCCCCTGTTGGCCTTAGTAACACCAATTCTGGCAGCAACCTAGCTTTCCCATGTGGTCTCCCATCCAGGTACAGCCCTGCTTAGCTTCAGTGGGCGACCATGTGAGTTGCAGAGAACTAGGTGCTGGCTAATATGACATTCATTTGGTTCTCAAATTGTTTTTCCATACAAATGTAGAAACCTTGTCATTGTCTTTGTTCACAGCCCAATTGAACCTACAGCTTCAATAGTTTTATGCTAAAACTTATTTAGAAATAAAAAAACGTAAAAAATAGCAAGCTTAAGTTGTTATCATTCACATCAAATTAATAAAAATGTAAAATTATTAAAAATAGATATTTTACAATTGTCCCCATGTTTCTGTCAGTACTGTTACGTTTGTATTTTTTTAAGGCAATGACTCAAAGGAAGTGACATCATTTGACAGAAGAGAAGCTGACAGTGATCAAGAATGTGTTCTATCATTAAATTGTATGAGTTTATGCTTGTTTTTGTTTTGTTTTTTGTATGAGTTTATGCTTGTTATGTAAGTTTCTGGTAGAATGTCCATATATATATATGTGTGTGTGTGTGTGCTAACCCTATAAATATATATAGTAGTCCGATATGGTGACATATCAGCAGTGCCCCAGTGCAGATTTAAGCATATTTCAATAGTATTTCACAGTTACATATATTCTGAAGGAGTTTTAAAAACTTAAAGAAGAAAACGAACACAACACATTTTCAATAAAGATTTATAGCCAAGGCCAAATATTTAATTATATAATTTTATATATAATTATATTAGAAACTAATCTAAACTACTTGGCATTATTTGATATTATATTGCACTAAAATAATACTGGGGTGGTACAGTGGCTCAGTGGTTAGCACTGTCGCCTCACAGTAAGATCACTGGTTCAAGTCCCTGCTGGACCAGTTGGCATTTCTGTGTGGAGTTTGCATGTTCTCCCAGTGTTGGTGTGGGTGTTCTCCCGGGTGCTCCGGTTTCCCCCAGTCCAAAGACATGCGCTATAGGTGAATTGGATTCAACTAAACTGGCCGTAGTATATGAGTGCGAGTATGGATGAGTGTGTTTTCCAGTACTGGGTTGCAGCTGGAAGGGCATCTGCTACGCAAAATATATGCCGGAATAGTTGGCGGTTTATTCCGCTGTGGCGACCTCTGAAATAGAGACTAAGTTTTTGCAAATGAATGCATGAATAATACTGTTTAATCAACACAAAATGTTGTTGGCTCCTAATCATAAGGGTACCATTTTAAATTCTTCATACCTAAATCTTTAAAGATGGCACTTTGTAGCACCATTACATCCCCAAGAACCAATACTATAGCTTTATAGCACTTAATTCGTTCCTCTATATGATTACGAACCCAAGAACCATTCAGTGGTGCTAAACAGCAACTGAACTACCACAAAAAAAATGATGAGGAACCAATTTGTGTGTGTGTTTGTGTAGTAACTAAAGTAACAATCCTCATTACATCTTTAAATAACCTTCAGTTGAAATCTTTTCAAGAAAAAAATCTTACAAGGGATTATTTCGTACCAGCTGAAGGAGGAAACAAGAGTCAGACATCATGTGGTAGTATTAAATGTACTAGATGTTTTATTGGGTTTGACCTTTCATATACATGTTTCTACCAGTAGTTTTGTCTTTCTGTCTTTAATCTCCACATCCACACGTAATCCGCCGACTGCAACAGCGCACCGTCCCTCACACACACACACACACACATGCGCGCACACACAGCCATCACATCTCCTGATAAACCAGCGGTGAAACCTGCGCACACCAGGCTCAAAACGATTCAGACAATAACGCTCGTTTCTTACATCTGAAGAAAACGTTGATATGGCGGATAAGAGTTGAATCTATACCGTCAACAGTTAATGTATCAAAAAACAGCCGGAATAAAGAGGGAAAACGATCAAACCTGGTGTCTTTAGGTTCATTTCGGCAGTAGATTTTATACAAGAGATGCCTGAACTAGCCTTCTGGACGTTTCAGCAGAACAAATTCATACAAGAGAATCCCTTAAACTGTCTTCCACTGCTTTTTTACCTTCCAACACACGTCTTTATTTGATTTATCAATGTAGTATTGCTTACATTTGCCCTAAAACACAGAAACTGGAATTCTATTGAATCATTTTGCATTACTGTAGTGGTCAAACGAACACACAAACCCAAAAACAAGTGAACGAGAATGTGAAAGAGGACGACAATGGCAATCAAACTTAAGTAGAAAATCCACAAAACATATAAACAATTCGAAGCCACCAAATCCCCCAGAGATTAAAGACCAAAAAAAAGAGCTAAACTAAATAACAAAACATAAAAACGAGTGAATATTATGTCAAACGGAGTCTAGAGTGTGTGGTGTTGTGTGATCTGTGTGTGTGTGACTGGAGGGAAAGGCATGGACTGATGGAGGGGCAGTCTTTTTTTTTAAATAGGCAAGCGTACATATTCCCTTTATAGCGACAAAAGCTCCTTTCCAACCTACATGATGGTTATGCAGCTGCCGGTTTTAGATATATAGTAGACTTTATGTACACAGCCGTGTGAAAATACATGCAAAGAGTATTATAGGAAATGGTGGGGGCGAGTGTGTGTTTTTTTTTCCTCTTTGGGACTTAAAGCTGCTGTCTCTCTGAAAGGAGGGCTGGAAGGGGGTTGGTTGTGCGTTTCGGTTTGGGGAGAGAAGAGATGGAACCAAATGGAGGATGTTGGGAATGTGAGCAAGGAAGAGCTGCTGATCAATAGTAGGTCTCCTTTTCCACCCATCCTGTAGGAAAGAAAGAGAGGGAATCATTTTGTGTTTGGGTTTATTATGGTATATAAATGGGTTTTGCGATAGAGTATTTACGTATTAAGCACTTTTTAATAGGACTTTTTGTGAACCGATTGTAATGATATGACGTCCTATGTTGTCTGTGAAAGACCATAGTTTGTTCGTGAAACAGTGTTATGATTTGATGCTTTCTTAACGCTAAAGCGGCCCAGGAAAAAGAAGATCACAGTTAGGGTCCTTGGGGTCCTCAAACATTCACATTATTACATGAGAAATATAAATTTGTTTAATGATAAACTATATTTAATAAATTGTTTTAAATATTTAATTTTGCAGTCTAATTTCTCACAGTCTCAGTCTCATTTTTACTTTTAAACTTTGCATTCATGCAGTGTTTGTGTAGATATGTGCAACTACGCCATATTTTGCTTTTGAAAAATTACATTTTTTATTAAAAAATCACTAAAATTCTGACCTAAATTTAGTATAAAAGGTTTTTGTATATTGGTTTATATTTTAGGAATAAAATACTGTCATCTAAAGGTTAGAGAATTTTTAATTTTTTTTTTTTATTTTGTTAAATTAAAATTTCCAATTGCAATTTCAAAATATATTCATTGTCAGGATATATTTCTTAATGCTTCAGAAACCTTTTCCTATTAAATTGATGATATATATATATATATATATTGTAACATTGTAAAATAAAATAAAATTCTGTATTTTCTGTTGTTGTTTTCTGATATACATTTAATTGTTTGCTTTTGCGAAACAACAGCCAATATCAATGTTCCAAAATAAAAAAAAGCCCCAGACGACTGCATGTACGTGTGACACACATACTCCATGCTGATTTTGTGCTTTAGTATTAGTCCTTCATTTCTTTATGAACACTTTTCAGCTTTATGTCAGTTTTGTGGATTACTTTTGACAATTTGCCGATCACCTTAGAGTTAGAAAAAAATCTGTCGTACGGTACTGCGAAAAGGGGCGGGATAAAAAAAACATGATGCGACACTGATAAAATGAGCAATCACTTCATGTTTTATATTTCAATTAAAACCTGCTTCTGTTTACAGGCCCATGAGTTCTTCCGATTGGTCCGCTGGTTTAAAACTGACATTGTTGACACTGTTTGTAAAATTTGAAATTCTTGATATTTGATATGACATCTTAAAAATACAGCGCTCATGTGCAAGGTGCTGCAAAAGCTGAAAAAGCGCAAACATTGTGCCAGCCACATCCATCAAAATTACATAATAAATAAAACGGCAAAGTAGCACAATGGAATGGGAAAATCATTCTGTGTGAATAGCTCCTAAGACAGTGATACAATATTGGCTGATATTTCCAAAAATTCTGCAATGCGATTAAGATTTAATTAAGCGATAAATGAACCAACAGTGTTTTATGTATCCCAGATTTATTAAAAGACCCATTTTTGGGTCTTTCTACAAAACATGAAAAGTAGTATGTGTGTTTTTGAGACAGGAGGAAGAACACGTACCACCAGGGTTCCGGCGCAGGAGCAGCTTTCGGACCTCATCATAAACAAAGATTAAGAAACTGTATGGGAAAGCACAGAACCACCAGCTCGGCCTGGAAATCAGAGAGAAAAATGAGGACAGAGACATTATTCAGTTGTAGAATACCACTCAAAGCAATATACATAGTACATAATATTCTCTATAGAGAAAATAGCACTTTATGAAATATATAAATATATATTTTTTATTACAATGTTTCAAGAGTTCACTCTTAGCTAGTGATTGTCAGTAAAGCATGTGGCATGCTGTCCCAGGAGAGAGCCCTGAGGTCAGAAGATCCTCGAGCCCGGGGCTCCCTCCCGTTTGAAAGGCAAGAGGGGAGTTTGAGCTCAGGTAGGTCTCGAGAACTCCTCTGCTTGTTATGGCTAATGACTAGTCAGGAATTGCTATGAGAGATATATGGCTGACTAAGAATCTATGGTGCCACTTTGGATTAGTCAATTCACTTATGTCGCATATCTTTGGACGGGGAAACCACGGAACCCGGGGGTAAACCACGCGAGCACAGGGATATTATGTAAACTCCGCACAGAAATGCTGACTGGCTTGGTAAGAACTTGAACCAGTGATATTCTTGCTGTGAGGCAACAGTGCTAACCACTGAGCCGCCAAGCCACCCTATCTAGGAAAAAGAAGGAGGAGTAGGGATGGATTCTTCTAGATGAAGATAACTGAAGTAAGAAACTCTGGCTATTTATAGTGAGTTAGGATTTATCTAATTGGTGAATCATGCATTAGCTGATGTGGGACCAGCCATTGTCAATCATAAGCACATGATCCTCTCGAAATGAGTTTATAAATAAACTTCCCAAAGTCCCTTTGATCAATTTATCCTGTTTATAATGACATATAATAACATGTTACACTTAGTTGGATGTATGCTTATACCTGTAAAATAAATGTGTGCATATATGTGTGTTGAACTCACTTGAGCGGGTACATCCTGAGTGCCACATCCATGCCCGGGCAGTAGGAGAGGAATGCAGCGAGAGCGGTTTCTTCAAACAGCCCAAAGATCAGAATTTTATTCCTGCAAAAGGATACACAGTTACATAATCTGTTCTGATGAACAAATATAAACATGCAGGACTTCCTGAACTCACTTCATGCCCTGCTGGAACACTGAGTTGCGTCTGGTCTTGCAGATGATGACATCAGCCCACTGCACAACCACAATACTGACGAAGAAGGCCGTGTGGCACGTGAACTCAACAATCTTCCTCTGCTCGTACGTCTGTGGAACATAAACACAACAGCTTACAAAATGAGGGGAAACATCTTTTACACATTTATAACACATTAAAGCAGTCTTGGTATATTTTGTGCACTTTGAACTTCCTTTAGTATTTAATGTTGCTGTTTGAGCTTTAAAAGGTCTGCAAAGTTGGGACCATTTACACAAAATGCATTTGTCTTTTCCTTTACACTACTTTTCCTTTGTTTTTCTACGCAAACTAGCACTTGATGGAAGTCAACACTCCTCGGCAGCGCTTCACACTACTGTCGTGTACAGTGGAGATTGACAGACAGGGAAGTGTGGGGAGCAGAGATAGTGGAAGGATCGGCAAAGGAGCTCAAGCCAGGAATCGAACTCGGGTCGCCACGAGCACCTTGGTGCTGTGTGTCAATGCACTAACCACTAGACTAGTGGTGGTGACCAATATAATACCAATAATTTTTTATTGCAGCACTGCTCACTAAAGTTAGTTGTAAAGCAATGGACCAATCAGAGACTCAGAGGTGCGGCAAACGTTGCAAGCTTCAGTTATGCTGGGTTCATTGTAAATGCAACTTTAAGTATCCACACAAGTATACTACAAACAAAGAATTTACATGAATTGTCATTTTGCAAAGCAAAAACATCCCATGAGTAATCGAGAGCAAGTGATAAGATACTTCTGGTGGGAACCAAGAATTATAATAGCATTTTGGCATGACAACTGTTTTATTTGATGCTAACATGGTGGAGTTAGTTTAGTTAAAAAAAAAACACTCCTGAGAGTTGAATCATACATCATCTCTCTTTTAGATGTAGAGATGCGTTCTGTGTGAATGGCTTCTTATAACGCACAAGTTGACAACAAGGGAAACACTGTTTCTGAACACTCAAAATATCTTGATTGTAGCCCTGAGTTTACAAACAGTTAGTTGTTGTCAATATAACAGAGGCACAAGCTGTAAAAACAGAAAAGCAGCAGCTTATTTGCATTCAAAGAGACACAAGTGGAAAACAGGGCATTTAAATAGGGCATAATACGACCAATTTAAAACACAAGATACCCACCCACTGCTGTCCGTAACTGTCCTCCAGGTCATTGAATGAGCGGTCGTCCCAGTTGAGCCTGATACCCACAAGCAGTGAGGGCAAGAAACCATTCTCAGCCAAAATCACAAAGTAGGCAAAGAAACCACCCAAAGCCTGGATCATACCTATGTACATATACAAACACACATACATACAGTTCTTACTTTTACAGTTTTGCACATGCCTGAACACTATTTTCTTTTGAAAACATCATTCTATTTTATACATAATTTGCATTTTTAAAGCAGATAGTTAATATTGGTTAATATAATTATAACAGTTAAACGCTGTTTTACTGTTGGTGTTCTTTCATTTGTGGCTTGAATCGATCTGTATTTTATTTGTGCTGTGAGTAAATCTGTAAATAAAATCTGTTCAATGTTCTAAGGACATAATATCTGACTATAAATGAATTAACAACTGAACTTTTTGTAATAATAAAAATAAATCTGCCAAATCGGCCTATTAGTATGACTTTCCCTCCAACTTTCTTAATTTCCATGACTTCCATGAATAAAATAAAATAAAATAAAATAAAGGGGCGCCACGGTGGCCTAGTGGTTAGCACGTTCGCCTCACAGCAAGAAGGTTGCTGGTTCGATCCCCGGCTGGGCCAGTTGGCATTTCTGTGTGGAGTTTGCATGTTCTCCCTGTGGTTGCGTGGGTTTCCTCCGGGTGCTCCAGTTTCCCCCACAGTCCTAAGACATGTGGTACAGGTGAATTGGGTAAGCTAAATTGTCCGTAGTGTATGTGTGTGAATGACAATGTATGGATGTGTTTCCCAGAGATGGGTTGTGGCTGGAAGGGCATCCGCTGCGTAAAACAAATGCCGGATAAGTTGGCGGTTCATTCCGCTCTGGCGACCCCGGATAATTAAAGGGACTAAGCCGAAAAGAAAATGAATGAATGAATGAAAATAAAATAAAATTAAATTAAATTAAAAATAACTTGCTGAAACAGCTAACTACCCTTTAAAATTGCAGCTTGACTATATCTAGCCTTTAAACAAAGCAAACAACTTAATTTCATGTAGAATGAGACCAACCAATTTGTCCATAAGCAATGCTGATGAGACGTTCGTTCACAAGTTTGTCTCTCATTGGGTTCCTGGGCTGCCTCTTCATGATGTCACTCTCAGCTGCTTCATAAGCTAAAGAAATTGCAGGTACCTAAAGAGGCAGAACAGAATGAAAACTGCGTGAGCAAAGATTATATGTGTATAAACTTCAACATCAGGATATGAGAACACAATATTTCTACATTTAGGGTTATACTAATGCTTACCATGTCGGTTCCCAGGTCGATACAGAGGATGGTGATGGTGCCCAGGGGCAGAGGGATATTGACAATAATAAACAGCAGGAATGGGGTGATCTCAGGGATATTGCTGGTCAGAGTGTACGCAATGGACTTCTTCAAATTATCAAAGATGAGTCGACCTGGAGAGGAGATATGGATTTATACATTGTGTTTGACAACATCTATCCAGCCTTCCCATGCACTTCACCGTCTGACTCACCTTCTTCTACTCCAGTGACGATGGAGGCAAAGTTGTCATCCAGCAAAATCATGTCAGCGGCCTGTTTAGACACATCAGAGCCTGAAATGCCCATAGCGACGCCGATATCAGCCTTCTTCAGGGCTGGAGAGTCATTCACACCATCACCTGTTACAGCCACAATGGCCCCCTGAGAGACAGACCAAGAAACAGGACAGGGGTGAAACTTGGGATTAACACGTGTTCAGATGCGTCTCTTGTGACCACCAGTGGTGAGATTACATTGAGACCCTTTCCTCCTATTTCATCACTCTCTACATCACTTTCACAGGTACGCAGAGTGTGACACAAGAGTACTGTTGAAAGAAGAAATCCATGCTATGAGGAATTAAATGCAAGTGAATGATAATTTTTTTTAAAGAACACCATGGCTTTCATTTCCCAGAGATGGGTTGCTGCTGGAAGGGCATCTGTTGCGTAAAACAAATGCTGGATAAGCTGGCGGTTCATTCCGCTGTGGCAACCCCGGATTAATAAAGGGACTAAGCTGAAAAGAAAATGAATGAATGACCATGGCTTTCATCATAATCAGGGTGTTTGCGTGCAATAAAGCAAAGTATGAATACCTTGTTTCGGTGCACTTTTTAACAACAAAACCTTCAAAAATCATGTTCTGTAGTTGTTGTGTCTCTTTAGACAAATTTGACCACATGGGATAAATGCAATCAAATGTTTTTTTTTTTATTTAGTTTTTTATTGCAGTTTTTAAATTTACATACAGATAGGGTTTTCCACAATGTATTCATAAATCAACCTAACATCGAATTCCTAAATTTGCTGAAATAAATGAAATTATGAAGTACACAAAATTTCCATTAATAAATATGGAGTTTACATTAATTATTCAAAGACATTATAAGAAACAAGAAAAACAATATATTCATAATTGTTTTGTATATCATCACAAAGAAACAGATAAAATTAATTTGTTGCTTTTCAGTTACAATTCAATTATGTACTTTTTTAAACCTAAACTATGTACATAATAAACTGTGAGGATGGTAATTTTGAGGATCATTCATTCATTCATTTTCTTTTCGGCTTAGTCCCTTTATTAATCCGGGGTCGCCACAGCGGAATGAACCGCCAACTTATCCAGCATTTTGTTTTACGCAGCGAATGCCCTTCCAGCTGCAACCCATCTCTGGGAAACACATCCATACATTCTCATTCACTACGGACAATTTAGCTTACCCAATTCACCTGTACCGCATGTCTTTGGACTGTGGGGGAAACCGGAGCACCCGGAGGAAACCCACGCAACCACGGGGAGAACATGCAAACTCCACACAGAAATGCCAACTGGCCCAGCCGGGGATCGAACCAGCGACCTTCTTGCTGTGAGGCGAACGTGCTAACCACTCGGCCACCGTGGCGCCTAATTTTGAGGATCTTAAATGTAATTATTATTTTTTTAATAGGTATTGTTGTTCAAATTATCTTTCTGTCATATATTTTTTTCTCATTACTAAAATCAAATGTGTTTTTGAAGACTTATCAAAGTTTTTTTAGCCTCCATTAACATCTCTATTTAGCACAGGTATTTTTATAAACAGTTTGTTTATCAAATTAAAAAAAGATTTTTAAAGATTTATTTTTATTTATTAAAAAAGAAAATCTACATCCAGGCGTCACAGTGGCGTAGTGAGTAGCACGTTCGCCTCACAGCAAGAAGGTCGCTGGTTCGAGCCTCGGCTGGGTCAGTTGGCATTTCTGTGTGGAGTGTGTGTTTCCTCCAGGCGCTCCGGTTTCCCTCACAAGTCCAAAGACATGTGGTATGGGTGAATTGGGTGAGGCTAAATTGTCCGTAGTGTATGAGTGTGTCTGGATGTTTCCCAGAGATGGGTTGCAGCTGGAAGGGCATCCAAACAAATGCTGGATAAGTTAGCGGTTTATTCCGCTGTGGCGACCTCAGAATAATAAAGGGACTAAGCCAAAAAAAATGAATGAATGAACGAATCTCCATCCATACAAAAACACAAACTCTCTTATAGACTGTCAAGAGCATGCCAAACCAACAAGTGGCGATGTCACCTTAAGAAAAAAGTCATGTTGGCCAATCAGATGCCTACAATAGAGGATATCTGTGCACAATCTGGAGAAAGAAGAAAACAGTGTGCACACTGATGTTAAAAAGCAAAATCTCGCTGGCCGACACGAGCATACTGTTACTGGATTTTCTGAAAATCTCAACCTGACAGAAGTTTCCAAAAAGTTTTGGTTTCAGTCAACTGAAACTGCGTTTGCATGTGTACGAATAAAAAAACAGCTTAGAAAAAAGTAAGTAGCCATGTTCATGTAGACAGGAAACAGGGCCTAATGAGGGGTTTACACTAATGTGAAGCACTGCATCACTTGCTCTAATTTACTCGCGGGATGTTTTTTTGCCTCATGCTAATTTTCAGCTTGAGTTTTATTTGAACTTGCGTGGAAGATGCGATTGAGATGAATTTTGTGTCTTCCGCACATTCCATGCCTTGCATTCCATGTTATTCATGCGGTGCTGTGCATGCTGTGCGGAACTTAGCATTAGTTTTGTGATTAATTGGCAAAAATTGTGATTACTTTATCATCACTTGTAATTATTTTGACAAAAATTCATCTGAAAGGAATAGTTCAAAAAAATCCTCACTATTTACTCACGCTTGAGTGGTTCTAAACTTTGATGAATTGCTTTCTTCTGTTGAACAAAACATAAGATATTCTTAAGAATGCTGGTAAAAAGCAGCTATACTTAGTAGGAACCCAAAAATACTATGGAAGTCAGTAGCTGTTTTTCCCAGCATTCTTCAGTGTATCTTCCTCTGTGTTCAACAAAGAGAGTTTTGGCACAAGCAGAGGATGAGTGAACTATCACTTTAATATCAGGTGTAAATGGGGCTTTAGAAGACAGAATTTTAGACTTGAATGCATGTATGTGTGTTTACCTGTCGCTGACAGCCTTCTACAATGATGAGCTTTTGCTGAGGAGAGGTCCTGGCAAACACAATCTCAGTGTGGTTTCGCAGAACTTCATCTATTTGCTCCTGAGAATAGTCTTTCAGATCTGTTCCGTGTATAACGCAAGCTTTGGCATCCCTAAAACACACAAACAAGAAATTCTTGATAAATACAGAACTATTTGTTCGTTTAAGTAAAGGTGCACACACTGTCTGGTACATTTTTTGTGGATGAAATACAGTAATTTCAATAGGAATCTAGGTGATTGAGTTTTTGCAATGCATTGAAGCTGTTTGTGTAATTTTACAGCTTTTACCAACAAAGGTGGTTTGGTTTAGAAGCTTTTTCTACTAGGATGTGTTTCAAACATTGCTGCTACCAATTTTAATATTAGATCCTTTGTGTTTTGTAAAGTTTCACCAAAAGAAAGAATATTTTACCAAAATATTTTCTGGGAATTTTTTTGATAACAATAAATAAACAGTATTTTGCTGAGAATGTTTTTGTGCTGTTATGATAAAGATTAATTTCATCATTAGCCTTTGAATGCATACGTGTAGATTTATCTGCATGCAAAACCTGCAAACACTCAAAATATCATGTTTGCTGTTTGTTCAAATTACTTTTTTTTAAATAAGTTAAAACAACACAATTCTTGATTTTTTTTTGTGACAACTTATTTGTTTTATGTTTAATCCACTTAAATCTGTAAAACTTAATAAATTAACTTGGTCACACTTTATTTTGATAGTCTGTTTGTTGAATTTAAGTTACATTGCAACTAATTCTCATTAGATTATAAGTAGACTGTTAGGTTGGGGTAAGGGTTGGGGTTAGTGTTAGTTGACATGTGCTTGCAAAGTTTGTTATAGTCAGTTAAATGTCTGTTGAATGTCAGTATCAACAGATATTAAGTAGACAGTCTACTAATACTCAAATGGACCATCGAAATAAAGTGTTAAAAAAGGTTCAGCTGCGGAACCACGCCTCACTTTGTCTCCTTAGCCAATCACCTACTCCCTAAAACTTATTTAAAGCAGACCAGCCCTCTAGCACTGTTCTTCTCGTTCTTTCGAACCCACCCTCCCTCCCTCTATTTCCTCGCTTCTTATTCACAATCCTATAACCCTCTCTTCACTCCTAGGTTGAATCGGGGGGTCCAATCACTCTACCAAAAAATATTACAGAAACGGTACCCCCACTCTGAGTCTCTGGGCATCATCGTAGGACACCCGATCAACCTACCTACCTGTTCACTGTTAGTTTTCATCTTACTTCCCTTCCCCTTCATTCCACTGTTCTCATCCCTACAATAAAGTCTGGCTCAAAGTGTGGCATGGTCCTTGCTGGTGAATTACTTAATTTATGTTGTCCCAACCCAGATCGATTGTGTGGAACCCAGTATTTTTTACAGTGAACCTTAAACCTGTCACATGCTCAAAAGTACTTTTTCTACAAAAAGTTCAAAATTAATAATATTAACTGTATTTAATTTCTTAAAAATCAATTTCACACTTGTGATTATGTTCATACATTGATAGTTGGTATAAACTGAAGGTCACACTTTATTTTGATGGTCCGTTTGTTGCATTTAAGTTACATTGCAGCTAATTTTCCTTAGATTATAAGTAGACTGTTAGGTTGGGGTTAGGGTTAGGGTTAGTGTAAGTTGACATGTAAAGTTTCTTATAGTCAGTTAAATGTCTGTTGAATGTCAGTATCAGCAGATATTAAGCAGACAGTCTACTAATACTCAAATGGACCATCGAAATAAAGTGTTACCAAACTGAACTCTTATAACTGCACCTTAAATGCATGTCGATGCGCTATGTCATGTTTTCAGTGCTGCTCAGTGCGTTACCTGGGATTGACCTGACTGACGGGGATGTTGAGACGGGCAGCAATGTCTTCCACGGTCTCGTTACCCTCTGAGATGATGCCCACACCCTTGGCGATGGCCTTGGCAGTAATAGGGTGATCTCCTGTCACCATGATGACTTTGATTCCAGCAGAACGGCACTTTCCCACTGCATCAGGCACGGCAGCACGGGGAGGGTCAATCATCGACATCAGGCCCACAAAGCAAAGGTTGTCTGTCTGGAAATTGACATCATCTGTGTCGAAGGCAAAGCCTTTTGGGTACTGGTCCTCAGGCATTAAGACATGGCAGAATCCTGTTGAAAGAAAGCAAGTTTAAACATATTGAAATATTTTAGACTTTAGTATTATGCACTCTGGGTGAAAAGTTTGGAATACTTGTTTTCAAAAGAAGTCTATTTTGCTCAGCAAACTGAATTTATTGATGAATAACAGCGAAAACTAATATATTATGAAATATTATTGAAATTTAAGTGCAGTTTCACAAACTAATTTCGAGAGGAACACGTGATATAATCAACTCCAGCTGATCTCTATCGCTAATCATTAGCTAGCCTATCAGACCACTCCAAAACTACCTTAAATATCTGAGCTAAACGTCATCACATATCTTCGCTTTTTGGAACCCCCCCCCCCTACCCCCCCCCCACCCTCTATCCTTCACTTCTTTCTTTTACATTATCGGGCTAGCGCCGCTGCCTCGCAGCAAGAGTGCCATGGGCTTAAATCTTATTGAGTCAGCTGGCACTCCCTGCGTGGAGTTTTGCATGTTCTCCCCGTGTTTGCGTGGGTTTTCCCCGGGTCCTCCGGTTTCCTCCCACAACCTAAAAAACATGCAACAGTCACAAGCACTTAATCTTTCATACTGAAACAAACAAAACCTCACATTAGTCATAGTACTAACGGGGGGCACTCGAGAAACACCTGATCTCATATCCCTCCTAACGCTCATTGACCAGACGGGAACCTTGGGCTCATCTATCTCCGAGCTCAGGGTTCTCTCCCGGGACAGCATTCCAAATCAGCTATCATAGTTGAGCATATCTAAGTGTGAACTCTTGAAATAATCTTTTAGAGTTCTCTATCTGGACACATTTTAAAATGCAATTAATTCATATGATCTTAATTATTCTAAACGTAAATGTTTTGCTAAAATACATTTGAATACAAATCGATATTAGGTCAGCTACTTTATATAACTAAACAATTCACATTTATCTTTGTAAAGGGGCTTATTTTAAAATTGTAAAAAGAAGCTTAAATAAAATATTTAAAATAATTGATTTACAGTAGATATACAGCATTCATTATTCAAAAATATTTAAAATTAACACATTTTTAATCATCCCCTTCAGACTGCTCACTATAAGAATCTTTGCAATGTACATGTAAACTAACCCTAACATTAACCTAATTGTTAATTAACACTATAATGTGAGTTAGCTGACATATAGTATGTACGTAATCATGCTTACAGTCAAAAGAATGTCTAAAGGGCACCATCCAAATGTACTTTACCCAAATGTTTAACTTAGACTGCCCAACTAGAATGGAGTATTTCAGAGTGATGTTTAAGATACAGTATATTACTCACCCAACACTCGCTCTCCAAGTCCTCCAAGCTCCAGGTAGGCGTTCTGAAAGGCCTCTTTCATCTCCTCGTCCATGGGCTGCTCTTTGCCCTGCAGCATGATAGTGGAACAACGGTCTAAGATGCGCTCTGGAGCCCCCTTCATCACCAGTAGATAGCGGTTATCATTGTTGTCCTCTGTCTCATGGATGGACAGCTGTGGGAATATGAAAACAAAGTGGTTAATGTTTACAGAAATGCTAGTCATGGCTAGGATGTGCAATATGACAATATTTATTGTATGTTGGACATGTAATTATTAGTTTCTGAAACGTTCACGTATATGTGAAAGTGATAAATATGATCACATATGAATGAGTAAATTTCTGAGTATATGTTTTAAAATGTAAAACGTATATAGCTCTTAACATATAATTAAAATATATATAGTATATGTTATTACGTACTATTAATTGATTGAATTTACAGAAATAGTATTATACTGTGTCATATATATCGTTATCAGGGTATGAGATTACTTATTTTTATGATATTTCAAGATTTCTGTAATATCGACCCTAGCCTTAGTCACTGCTTTAACATTTGATGTGTTTCAGGGTTACACTTGCAATGAAGTCCCATTTAAAAACCTTTCAAAAAGTGATTTTGCATTTAGTCAATTAGTAGATGATTTACCCTAATACTAGTATTTGATTACAAAATTTTCAAAAGAATGACAATATGTGCAAGAAAATAATATATGAACAGGATATCAGTCCAAGATATCTTATACAAGAATAACCTTCCATAAATTTAAATATGTTGTTCAATAAATTCACATCTCTGACTCGCAGCAGCTGTGAGATGCAAGCATATCGAAGCAGATCTTAAGGGCATGACTGAAAACTGTGCTCTTCTAGACTGCCAAATTATTATTATTTTTATAATCATTGTATTGTTGGACTGTTTTTTTTAATACTGAAAGCATTGATAAAGTAATTTGGAAATTATTTGAGGTTAACGTTTCTGTATCCTATTAGCAAAATACAATATTTACATTTAAAATTTGGTAAATTTTTCGGTCACACTTTATTTTGATGGTCCGTTTGTTTAATTTAAGTTACATTGCAACTAATTCTCATTAGATTATAAGTAGACTGTTAGGTTGGGGTTAGGGTTAGGGTTAGTGTAAGTTGACATGTGCTTGCAAAGTTTGTTATAGTCAGTTAAATGTCTGTTGAATGTCTGTATCAACAGATATTAAGTAGACAGTCTACTAATACTCAAATGGACCATCGAAATAAAGTGTTACCAATTTTTCTGGAGATTTTCTGGAGAATGTCAGGCAAGACAAGGAAGAAAGGCATGGATAGTTTAATACGACATACACTAATACCACAGCAAAAAATACACTGCTGCATGAAACAAAACAATGTATGTTTTTCATTTGTAGCCACCAATATAGAACAAATTTGAACAACCCCCAGTCCACAGCCATGTTTATAGAGTGTTGATTTGTAATTGATGTATGTAGGATTATCATTCAGCTTCTGTTTTAGTTCATATTTGCTGTCTAACTTATTACAAACCTGATATTTGTTGGTGGAGTTGAATGGGATTTCGGCTACTTTTTTGTTCTTTTCTCTCATTACTTTGACCGAGCCACAGGACAGCTCGATACACTTGAGCAGGGCGGACTCAGAAGCGTCACCAGCCACGTCCCTCTTGAGGATGGGCAGAGAGTCTTGTCCTGCCTTAAACACAGCTCTGTTACACAGAGCAGCCACACGGGCCAGAGCCACCCACGTCACAGAGCTCTTATCAAACGACGCACCTGCAGAGACAGACCACCTTAGACTCTGGAGAGAAAAATAGGTGTCATTTGTTGGGTCATATCAGAAGAAAAGAACTAACCTGACTGATCTTCAGTAGTGTCGGCTTCATGGATCTGATTGTCAAACCACATGTGTGCCACAGTCATTCGATTCTGGGTCAGAGTTCCAGTCTTGTCCGAGCAGATCGTTGAGGTGGATCCCAGCGTCTCTACAGCTTCCAGATTCTTAACCAGGCAGTTCTTGCGAGCCATTCGCTTGGCAGTCAGAGTGAGACACACCTGAGGTTAAAAAGACCTTCATTAAATTATATTAAGGAGCACTGTGTCATAACTACATGTGACCAGACACTACAACACACGGTAAATGTTCTCTTTTCAATAATGACTATTTCAATAATTAATTAACAAAATATATAATCGATTAATTGATTAATACATTAATCAATAACAAAAACAGCTATAGGTATTCACACATACTGTACATCCTGACACTCTTCCATAGTCTAATCACATGCAACAGTGTAAATGCAATCTAAAATCTGCTATAATGTTGCTGGATTTTTTGATGAACTTGAGTCTTTTTCTTGGGAATCAGACTACGTGAAGTTTATTTATAAACTAATTTCGAGAGGATCACGTGCAGATGATTGCTCGCAGCTGGTGTTGCATTATTCAGTTTAGATTCAGCAATCAGATGAGTCCTAAGCCACTATATATACCCTAAGTTCCATATTACAACCATCTTCGTTTTGAAGAATCCCCCCTTCCACCCCTACTCCTCCTCCTTTCCTAGATGGGTGGCACGGTGGCCCAGTGGCTAGCACTGTTGCCTCACAGCAAGAACGTCACTGGATCTAGTCCTTACTAAGCCAGCTGACGTTTCTGTGTGGAGTTTACACATTCTCCCCGTGCTCACGTGGGTTTCCCCCAGGTTCCTCCCACCGTCCAAAAACATGCAACTTAAGTTAATTGACTAATCCAAATCGGCTCCATAGACAGGCTCCTAGTAAGTAGTTATCTCTTCATAGCAATCACTTTCTGTTCATTAGCTACCCGCAGGGGAGTTCTCGAAATCTACCTGAGCTCAAACTCTCCTCCCGCCTTGCAAACGGGATGGAGCCCTGGGCTCGAGGATCTTATGAGCTCAGGGCTCTCTCCCGGGACAGCATGCCAAACAAGCTTTATAATCAATCATCAGCTAAGTGTGAACTCTTGAAAATGGTTGTGCTAAATGTTTCTGATTCAATAAAATGGTTAGATAGGGATGCACCGATGTGGATTTTTTGGCCGATTTAGATCAAGCTTTAAATCAGCTTGCCAAAAATAAATTACTTCCTCTTCTTCGCACAGCAAATTAACATGCAACTTGACTGTTGCATAAAAATAATAGGTTAAACAACAAAAGGGGATTTAATTAACAGACAAGTAAAATAAATATATATTTTTAAATAAACTGAACAAAATGAAAGAACTAAGAACTGAAACCAGCCTAAATGTTCTTGAATAAAACATGTTACAGTAATGTACATATGTACAAATATGTAATGTCCGAAAAAGCGTTTTGAGAGGTGTTTTAACAGTTCAGAGCCACCATACAAGCGAAAACCTAAATACAAATAGGCATAAATTCTTCTCATTTGGCGTTTTAGATTCTTTTTAACACATGTAGAAGCTGCTTGTCTATAAGACAATGCTTCTCATCATCGTTCTTGCTGTCAATTGTGGGAAAAATAATTTATGAAAGGTTTATGATAAACTGCTGTGAGTTTGAGAGTTTAACTACATGCGCTGTATGATGCATGTACATGCAAAGTGGAGTCAGATTTTGATCACCTGAGCATTGAGCACAGAAAACTTTTACAAGCACAGTGCATAATATAAAGACAGGCCTAATTTTGACATCGGACCGATAACAGTAACATTAAAATTAGCATTTATCGGCCGATAACAATATGGCCGCCAATATATCATGCATCCCTACAATCAGACAACCGTATCTGTGCTTAATGTTTTTAATTAACTACAAAAATCATAAAGTAATTTACATGGGAATTATTAAGTCATTTATTTAGGAATCAGACTACACATGTCATGCTGAATGTTCTTGATTTACCAGAATTTTCCTAAACATAACTCATGATTTTGATTCACTGCAAAGGTTCATAAGAGTCATTAACTCAGGCACCAGACTATATGTTTGGAAATTGGACTACATTGGTCGTGCTGAATATTTATGATGCGTTAAAAAGATTAAAACATTAAAAAGAATGATTCATAACATAATGTTTTGAGGCAATCTATCTACTCTGGATGTGTTAAATATTTAGAAAGCACCAAGGAAACTATCATGATAGTCATTAATCCAGTAATTGGACTACACTGGTTTTGATTACAACCCTACTTTATTATATGCTTAGCAGACTGCATATGCTCACAGTGACAGTAGCCAGCAGACCCTCAGGCACATTAGCAACGATGATCCCGATGAGGAAAATGACAGCCTCCAGCCAGGTGTATCCCAGAATGACGGCTAGGATGAAGAAGCTCACTCCCAGGAAGACGGCTACGCCTGTGATGATGTGAATAAAGTGCTCGATCTCCTTGGCGATGGGTGTTTTCCCCGTCTCCAGTCCTGAGGTCAGTGTGGCGATGCGGCCCATCACTGTGCGGTCGCCAGTGCAGACCACAATACCGCGAGCAGTGCCTGACAGACAAACAATTCGTTTAGTGCTTCAGAACTTAAAAAAAGTAGACGTTTCGACATTTCAAAATGATAAAATCCTCACCTTCCACACAGTTGGTGGAGAAGAAAGCAATGTTACGGGTTTCCAGAGGATTGTCATGAGTGCAGTCAGGTGATCTTGTCTGAGGTTCTGATTCGCCAGTCAGTGAGGAGTTATCCACCTATGTATGATGTCAGAGACACATGATTGTTTACTAAGTGGCACCACTGCTAGGGCATCTGCCAAATTACTGAGGTTTATAAACCATGTACCTTGCATCCATGAGCAGAGATGATTCTGAGGTCAGCGGGGATTCGGTCTCCACCTTTAACCTCCACCAGGTCGCCTGCAACCACTTCCTCAGCGTTGATCTGCATCTTCTCCCCTTCACGGATTACTAATGCTTGCTGTGAATAAAAAAAAAATGTTACAGCATTCTACTCAAAGTGTTTCTGTTTAGTAACCAAGCACTGAAGCCCAAAGTATACTTGTTTTTTTACATGTAAACTATGGTAAGTGTACAACATGTGAGATGCAAATTTCATCGCATTGTATGCACAAGTATTTTTTTCCACTAGATTGTTCACAATCTGCTACCACTGAAGCAGACAGTTAGATTTACGTAGGTTCAAGCAGCAACATGGCTGCCCAAGCAAGTAAGAAGCAAGAAGTTTTATTTACAATCATAATGGTGTTCATGTTTTAGAGACATACTCTTGAAAGAAATGTTTTTTTTGCTAAATTTAGCTAATGATAGTCCATTATTATAACCGTTGCTCAATATTCTACAACATATTTTAAATTCTGATACCCGATGACTTGACAGAATAGACCACCCTGTTAGAAAAGTCTACCCAGCAGGCTCACAACGTCATAAGATGTTAATATTAGGTTATATTTAGGTCGGGATGTCAGGTGATGTCAATGTCTAGCCAGTGTCTAAGGACAAAGTTATTTTGATGTAATAACGACACCAACTGACGTTGATATTTGGTTGATTCTAGGTTGTCTTGCAAGTTGACCATAATCCAACGTCGAGCCAACATCTTAAACCAACACCATATTGACGTCTCATACTGACATTTATTCGTCAGCTATGGAAACCAAAATTCAACGTCTGATAGACGTCACAGTGGTAACATCTACATAGCGCCAAGCTGTATCATCATTAGACAATGATATTTGGTTGATTTTAGGTTGTACATTGACGTCGGCCAGATGTTAGGTTCTGATGTCAACCCGATTTTCATTTTAAAACAAAATGCAAAGTCCCCACGATCCGATGTCATGTTGACGTCCTGTGCCTGCTGGATAGAAGCAGGGAATTCGTTTTTTTACAGCATTTATGTACAAATTAATGTTATTTCTTGTGGTTACATCCGTCAATATGAGCAGTTTTGTGTTTTGTTGAGAAGCAACATGATCCACCAGTCATAACAGGGACCTGAGGAAAACCCAGAGGCCTGAGGAAATCCAAAGGCTCGTTTATTTTTGAGCTGAAAAAAATTAACAACATTTTCTAAAGTCCAAACACTGCGTAAAACAACTTTGCGAGTGAATAATCTGTTAAACATTACTGTGCTTGTGCTGTTTTGAATGACAATCGCAGACAACATCTTGTGTGACGCATGACTAGCAACAATATACAATGATGTGGGCAGGTGTAGTAGTTCAGTTTCGTTTCTTAGGCCAATATTGTTTATTGCTGGTATCCCTTCACATTTGGTTTCAAGGGCCAAAGGGAAGATGTAAGTTTTGCGTAGTTTAGGGTAAAAAACAGAATTGAAATTGGGCCTTAGAGTTGGAAAAGAAATTAGAGAACAAGAACAACAACTATTAAAGATGGCAAAAATAATCAATTCCATTAATGGCGATTAACACGTGTGAGAGGATACCCACAACTAAATCACTCAAAACACACTTTAGGGCTCAAATTTTGGGGAAAAAAGCAGTTTTTGAGTGCCTGTGTATCTACACATTATCAAGTGGAGTCACTGTAGTCTGTGTGTTCAAATGTGCATGTATACTAATGAGCTCATACAAAAAACCAAGTAAAAGTTGGATTTAGGGTGTTGCTAGTACCTGGGGCACCATGTTTTTAAAGGACTCCATAATCTTGGAGCTCTTTGCCTCCTGGAAGTAGGAGAAGCAGCCGGTAATGATGACCACAGCAGACAGGACAATTCCCAGGTACAACTGGATGAAACCAGAAGAAGACACACAATCAGTTTGCACATTCACCGCAGGTTTGTGTTATTAATGATGCTGATAGGTGATGTGTACGCACATTATCTCCAGCTGGATCATCTTCGGTAGCAGCCTGAATGGCATAGGCCAGGAAGCAGAGAATGGCTCCAATCCAAAGCAAGATGGAGAAGCCTCCAAATAGCTGACGACAAAATTTAACCCACTCGGGTGTTGTAGGTGGTGGGGTTAGAGCATTGGGCCCATCTCGTGCCAAAAAGTCTCTGGCCTTTGCATTGGTTAAACCCTGTGTTGGAGAAAGATAGAGATCATTGCCAAACGGAGAGATCAGGAAGCAACTAAAATGCAAATATTTTCACCCTCAGGTCATCCAACATTTTGACTTTTTACCACACTAAATAGCTGAAACTGTGATTCATGTGATGATTCATGAAAAACAAGTGAACAGAGACTTTTTACTGTCGAAGTAGCAACAGCCATTGAACCAGGACTTTTAGCTACAAAATCTTACCTACAACTTTACCTGAGGGCAAGTAAATAAACAGCAATTTTTCATTTTGGGATAAACAACCCCTGTAAGTACTGTATGAACATATCAAGTATGCTGTGTAATAGTAAATGTCAAAGGTAGCCAAAAGATGACAAATTATTTACAATATTTTTTTACACACGCACGCATGAACGCGTGCACGCACACACAATGTATTAGAAAGAGTCTTATGCCCTCTAGTGTTTTTTAGGAAAAGCGCAGTAAAAATAACCCAAGACCAATGATGTGCCCATAAAATTAATTGTTATATTGGGCATTATTATTTTGAGTCATTATATTTTTATTACATAGATATAAATTTATGTATATCTCTCTAACTTTTTTTTGTACATTTTGGTAACTTTTTGTTGTAACCTTTTTTTAATCTTACTTAAAATGTAAAAAATTAAGATCTACAAAATATAAATTAATATTGTATTTAATAATCAAATCTCCTCCATCAATAACAGTTGTTTTTATAGAAGAACACACAGTTATAGGAAAACGCTATTGACATTCTTAGTTTCTGTTAGTTAAAAAAGTCAGAAAAAGTAGCTTTATCATCGTTTGGTATCCATCATGGGATGTAAAAGTTACTTGGATGTGTTTAATTATGGAAACAATGAATTATATGGTGCTCCCTATAGTGGCCAATAATGCAAAGTGTAGCACACTGGTCATTCTCAAGAAGATCATAATAAAACATAATTATTTTCTGCAGAATTATATAAAAATATATATTTGAATTTAAATTACACACCTGCTTCTTTTAACTGCACAACGGTGCTTTTAACAGACACTAAATAATAAGTTACTTTACCTGAACAATGTCTGTCTGAAATTTCCGGCATACTTCCTCGACTGACATCTTGTGTTCTGTCTGAAATTTAAGTACAAATGGAAAATGTAACAAAAGATAAAGACAAAAGACTACATTAAGCTACTTTGCCAGTGTGATCCTTACCAGGGGAACTTCTTTCTTCAGATCATCGAGATCCTTTCCCCCCTTCTTCTTCTTTGGAGAACCTTTTTCATCTTTGTCTTGCGTGGTGGCCACGCGGTAGCTGTCCGATCGCCCATACTAAAACACAAATAAAATAGTCAGTTAATTTCTTTCACACAGTTTATAGTAGTTCAGGAATAATGACAACAGCAATTGTCATCCTTCACGATATCATTAGTTCAAAGAGGTAACGACTCATTTCATACGTCTCCTTCCTGTCATTTGTGGCACTACAAGAAAGCAAGAGTCTTGTTTTTCATCAAAGTCATTCTGATTAGGTTTAACGTGTGTCTGTTTCTGATTAAAGTGACACGAACGTTTAAACTGTAAAAAGATAGTTCAAAGGAGAGTAAATCAAATTCATTACACTTTGTTCTTTATTTAAATGAAGTCAATGATCAAAGGAGACCTGAAGTGTAATATTCCAGTTCTGTTTTCCTCTGACATGCTGATTATGTCATCTGAGCCGAAATATGAGTTGAGGTTATTATACTTTCATGAACAGATTTTGACCTTTCAGTATGGTATTCACTCCTTTTCATGAATCCTGTGTTTCTATTGGCTGGATGTGTAGTTCCATCATACTGGAGGAAGGTGGCATAGAATTAATCCATCAGAGCCAAAATGGCTCCCGTGAGGTTCATGTGGGGCTATTTAAGTGGAACAGTCATCATTAAAGCAGGAACCTGTGTATCATCTAACATCACAGGCTGATCAATACTGAGCTTCCAGAACAACCAGCATAGACTCCTCAGGGGAATAAAGAGCTATTCTTGTAGCCCCGTCGATATGTGAATTGTGAATTCCCTTCCAGGAAATTACTGAGGTAAGACCCTGTGGAACAGAATCACTCGCATGAGTGTCTGGATTAGTGGAGCCCCCTGATGGACATTGTATGAAAAGAACCAGACTAATTTGTTGTTAGGCATGGGCCGGTATAAGATTCTGACGGTATGATAACCTTGGATAAAAATATCACGGTTTCACGATATTGTGATTACTGCTCTAAAATATATTATCTTTAAATGTCTGGCTAAAAAACTTTTCTCCCCTTTGACCACAATATATTTATTTTTTTGAAAGATTTATAATTATTTTGGAGCAGTAAACATGTCAGGGTAAATAATTACAATGAATCATTGACTTCTGCTGTCTTCATTAGTTTCAAAATGCAGATTTCTTTACAATTTAAAACGGCATCTTTGTATATTTTTTCTTCATGACATAATGTTGACAACAGCAACAACAACAAAAATGTAAAAAAAATAAAAATTAACACATACCATAGGAACGGTATTACAGAAAAGTTTTAGCGATTTTAAAACCTTGACTTTTCCAAACTGCAGTATACCTTGAAAACGGTTATCGCCCCATGCCAAGTTGTTACTGTACT
Organism: Danio albolineatus; assembly: GCA_903798035.1. NCBI lineage: Eukaryota > Metazoa > Chordata > Actinopteri > Cypriniformes > Danionidae > Danio > Danio albolineatus. The sequence continues at coordinate 960,675 of CAIGQQ010034599.1, read as the reverse complement.
TCACTATATATAAAATATTAAAAATGTAAAATATAGTTGAATATATATTTCTATCTTTTATTTGTATAGAAACACAATATATTTATTACTTCAATCGTACGTTATATGTAGGGCCACAAGGAATCTGCGCGCACAGAATTCAGCAGATTTCCGCAGATTTCCTCAGATTTTTAGCCCATCATTGATTCTGTTTATTTACTTGTGTAAATGTGTGTAAATTTATATTTATTCAGTTTTCAAATTAATTTCAGTAATAATATTGATTAATATGAAAATATTCATATGATTTATTTACAATACAGTTTGTAAAGTACTATTTTCTGTCTTTTAGTAAAGATTTTATATGAAAGACTTGCTTTGTTTACCAAATAAAGTAGATCTAATTGATTCACATTGTAAACATTAAATAAAAGTTAAAAAGGTATCACTTTTTATTTTATATATTAAGATTTTAGTTATGATACTCCCAAAAACATTCCGCATAAATCTGTAGATTTTAAACAAAATCCTGTGCAGAAAAAGCAAAAAATGTCTGCAGATTCCATCTGGCCCTATGCTAGAAGGGTAATATATTTACCCTTTCAAAATAGTGTGTGTACTACTAACATAAAAAATGTTACATGAGTATTAAATGATTATATTTTATGAGTATTATACTCACAATTATTCATTCATTCATTTTCTTCTCGGCTTAGTCCCTTTATTAATCTGGGGTTGCCACAGCGGAACGAACCGCTCATAATTATATCATATATAATTATTTAAGTATAGCAATTATATGATAATTCTAATAATAATAATATGAGCAATAATTTTGTTTAATATTCATAAATATATGATCGGAATATACTTCCAATTAATATAATATACAATTAATATAATAATATATTTACAATATACTTAAAATATCATTTACCGTGTAGCCTTTATATAATACTGTATACAGCACAATTTTAAAATGTTTATAAAACAAAACATAAATATAATAAATAATATAATGTAATAATATAATAAAAATAACAATAATATTAATAAACATTTATAGGAAAAGTGTAAAAATGTAGAGAATATCCTAGCTTCGTAAACAAGTAATGCTTTAAGGCATATCTAGAACAGATCTCTTTTGATTAAATGTGCTATTTCAAGCAGTGATGTAAAACGTTCACGGCACAACATTCGACTGAGCTTTTAAATCTGCATCTTTTACGGTCAGCCGACACGCCAGGGTGAGACCGAAAGACGTCGACTTACGCACATGACCAGGTGACACCATATTAAAAGGCAATGAGAACGTGAGAGAAGGAGATGGATGGATAGAGAGCTGAAACACAACAGTGGACAGATGGAAAGAGAGAAGCGGAGGAGGGACTGACAGACTCAGAGAGAGATTAGCAGAGAGAATGAGGTGGAGAAAGAGGAATATTTGCCACTTCCTGTGGGGTAATTAGATATTGACCTGCTGCTCTCTCAGCGTGAGGGCCTGTCGCCATCAGCAGTCGCATTTAATGCCTGATGACTCTCGGCACGACAACACCTGCCCAAAACCAACACACACACACACACACACACTACAGCACCACAGATCCTGTGACAGAAGCGAGCGTGTGTGGGTGTGCAGTAGGTGACACTACTCAATAATTGAGTGAAAAGAAAGTGAGGATCCCCCTATCAGATCTTCCAGATGAAACACTATAAAGTCACTATAGAGACCGGTTTGACTTTGTAATCGTGGCTAAAGGAGTGAACGTCGAGAAAAAACTAAAAAGAGCTGATGACACACCTGGAAACACAGCAAACAGACCCTCTTTCATCTGTACAAGATGAAAATAGCAGCTGAATACACAAAGAACAAAGGGAACGGTGGGAGAAAATGAAAGGAGGAGGAAACAACTGAATGAGAGTGGAAAACTGATTAAAAAACAGAAAATCTAATGTAATAAGTTTATTTTGCTAATTAGATGTAAAGGGTGCGTGTGTGTGTGTGTGTGTGTGTGTGTGTGTGTGTGTGTGCGTGTGTGTGTGTGTGTGTGTGCGTGTGTGCACCTGCCGCAGATACATCTGCAATGATACCTGCACTGCGGTAAGAACAGAGAGGAAAGAGGAGAAGAGCGCTCTCTTTCTCTCAAAGATTGGAGTAATATATCAGATTTATTAGAACTTTGAGTACAGATCATGTTTAGAGATTCATTGTCGAACAACAGAGAATGGCTGTTTTTCACAGTTGATAATGAAAGAGGGATTGAACAAATAAGCAAAAGTATTTCTCTAAATGTTATAGGGGTCAAAGACCAAAAAGAGGTTTTCAAGAATCAAAACAATGTAAGTCTGATTGAGTTTTAAATTGAGTTTGTCCCCACTCTGTAAAAAATCCTGATTGCCTTCCATTTTTAAACTAAATCAAATTAACCTTATGAGTCCATTGAACTTACATTATGTAAAACTGACTTAAAACAGCTTGTGTATGCTCTTTTTACAGTGCATACATTAGAATAAGTCATATTTAATTCAATAAATCATGATGTAGTTTAGTGTAAAAATAGATACCCCGTACCCAAAAGAAATCTTCTTAGGTTTATTTAGATGATGAATCTTTTGATGACATATCAGTTTTTATTCATTTGAAATATCTAAAATTTCATTTTTCGAATAAAACTTAACATATTTAAATAAATACAAAAAATAAGTGTGCTGGTAAATATAATTACATTTACATACAAGCTGCAAAAGAACTATTTTACATTGTGTCACCTTAGTAGGTAATTCAGCTAGTTCAGTCGTACAAAAATGTATGATTTTTAAAGGGAACTGTCATTGGGGATGAGTAAACTGTACTAAATTGTATAAATGAGATTGTATGAATTCATATGAATTAGCCACTAAATCAAAAAGCTATGAGTTGTCGTGAGATTGCGTTGAAAGATTATATGGTCGATACGACCATATGTAGGTCATGAAAACATATGTTTGTAGCAATCAAACAATAATTAAAATTTATCATGCTTCTAATTAGTTATACACGCAATTTTAAGCCACTTTAAATTTCATTTAAGTTCAAATTTCTCATAAGGATTCAAGTTATGGGGCAACCATTTAATTTTACACTTGAAAAATGATTTTAGCTGATTGTTCAAATTAAAAACGAGCTGAAACAAAAAAAATCTTCAGATTTTTTGGGCAGAACTTAATTGTTTTATGTTTATTCCAATTAATATTTATTAACTTAACTTAATCGGTTTGTGTTGAGAGAAAATTAATGAATTGTGTGGAACCCAGCATTTTTTACAGTGTACAGTGCACAAATACACTTTGCACGCTGCAATTTAAAACAAATTATCCTAATAATTTGCAAGGCAACATTAGAAACTGTTTGAGTAAACATTTATTTATGTTTTATGTCAGGCAATATAGCTTTTTGGGCCTTAATTTTCAATATTTATAAAGTAGTATTCTAATAAATAAACTATAAAGTAGTTCTCTAATATTAGGCAGTTATCTAATTTATGATATAATTGTTCTTACAACACTCCTGACGGCATATTCCCAAAGAAAAACACACTGCTCTGTGAGAGAACTAGAGATGAGGGGCTGGAATTACACGCCAGTATTGACTTTTCTACTGACTGACTGATTCAAACACACACACATGCACACACACACAGGTGCTGAGGTCTGTCCCCTGAACTCTTTCCACAAATTATTGATGCTCTTGAAACTGAAGGAGTCGTTCAGTCTGCACGTGTGTGTACACGTTTGTTCACACTCTACACAAGAAAAGTGTGTGGCTGTTGGGCCCAGGGACTTATCTGTCCTATATAAGTTTAAATTGACTTCACAAAAAAGAGACAGAAATAGTGCACAATTATTAATATGAAAAAAGTTCTGAATGGAATCTCTGCAGTACAGGATGAGTCACCAATAATTCATATTTATTTTACCAACTTGCTAAGCCTCACAGCAAATAAATATGGAGCAAAATATTTATACAGTCAAACCCAAAATTATTTAATTTAATTTAATTTAATTTAATTTAATTTAATTTAATTTAATTTAATTTAATTTAATTTAATTTAATTTATTTAATTTAATTTAATTTAATATATTCATTCATTTACTTCTCGGCTTAGTCCCTTTATTAATCCGGGGTCGCCACAGCGGAATCAACCGCCAACTTATCCAGCATATTTTTACGCAGCGGATGCCCTTCCAGCCGCAACCCATCTCTGGGAAACATCCATACATGCTACTCACTACGCCACTGTGGCACCCTAATTTAATTTAATTTAATTTAATTTAATTTAATTTAATTTAATTTAATTTAATTTAATTTAATTTAATTTAATTTAATTTAATTTAATTTAATTAAGGTGTCCCAAGGTTTTGAAATAACTTAAAATTAACTTAAAATAATTATAATTCACTTAAATTCATACTTAAAATCGACAGTGATTTTTAAAATCATTATCATTATCGTGTTAATCAAAAAATGGAGCTTTTGAACATTGATGTGGACAAGTAGCGTTACAGTCAAAAAGACTGAAAGTGACCACAATAAATTGATAAAAGACAGATTAGATCAAATCTGTCCATGCATTTTTTTAAATTTTCTGTTAGTAAATATGTGTTGAAGTTAAAAGTTTAAAGCCACTTGTTCTTCACTGACTTTGTGACAAGGACAATGTAAGTTAGTCTGTGAAAAAGCAGAGCAAAGCTTCCCTTTGGGAAGAGCAAACCTCTGCTAGTGTTTGCCAGGGGACTGAAGCCTCCATGACTGTTTGTGTTTATGGAAGTGTAAAAAGCAGGCTTATTCTCCAGGGTCTGTATGTCATCATGTCCTTAAAAGCTTTTAGAGCGAGTGGATTCACTTATGTTCTGACATAATCACTGCTGAAATTATAATATTTAATAACGCAGAGATATATATACATATATATCCACATATAAACTAATTTCCCATTGCTGTTTAGCAAATAACTAATGGTCATAAAATATCTGTAATCAGTAAAGGTGGTCAAAAGTGAAGTCAAGATATTTATGCAATATGATATACATTTCAATGATAAAAAAAATGTCAAATATATTACATTTATTTTGAATTGTTATGGATTTTAATTGCAGGTTTTTATCTTTTTTTTCCTAAAACATAAAACTTAATACCAACCCCAAACATTTAAACAGTATAAGCTACAATGAAACTTTCACATTGGCTGAACATCTGATGCATAAGGTAGACAAAATGAAAAGTCTTATTCTGACTTTTACAGAATTTCTAAAAGACCAAACACAGTCATGAAGAAGAAATCAGTCTTGTTTACAACAGTGATTATTAGTGCTTATCACAAAATTCTAAATGCCACACGCTCTTTAAAATATGTTTTCTTCCCGACATGATGCTGAACAAATCAAACTGTGATTGGTTGCTTTCCATGTCAGTCATGTTGGGCAGTATATGCAGTATAGCCTCAACAAAATGACGATAATATGTATTAAATATATTTATATCTTAAGCAGCAGGAGTTCATTTTATGCAAGAGCACTGCAGAATTTGTTACTGATTTGAAAAATGTAATTTAATAGCAAATTCAGCAACTTGAGTTCATGTTTACCAAACATTGGACAATTTACTGCCAATGTGCAAATGAATTTTCATACCAACCATTGTAATAAGCACAGCGCAAGTTAGCTTTGTGACAAATAAGGAAAGCCAGTTCTCATGAGGCATGGGTGATCTACTATGCATGGCACATTTTTTAGCCTAGTTATTTATTTATTTATTTTATTTTATTTAATTTTATTTATTTATTTACGCTAGTTTTATTTTTTCATTTATTAGCCAATGAATAGGCATATTCACAAAATCGATAATTTTAATATATGTGACCACAAGACAACGATAAAAACCTTTTATATGCAAAGGTGTCAGACTTCAGAACTGGACTGCGCCAATGTGCTCTGCTCATGCTCCTTTTTACATTTAACTACAGTAAGCCATATACAAATGTATTTACGTGAGATAGTCCGCAAGATGTACATTTTGACAACTTGTGCTTTTGACAGTTCAGGCACAAGGAGAACAGATAGAACAGTGTTTGAAGGAACTGAGATCGTGCTGGTATTACATGACTCACTCTAGTTGTTTGTTCCAAGTCAGATTTAAATCCCTAAAGAAAATCAATTAAATTGAACATAACATATTTTGCAATTAACATACATTATGCATTCCTCCAGCATACCCAAATAAATAAGTGTGGAAAAATATCTTGTACTTTACACTACGATAATTTAGAGAGCGTAAACATTAGTAAATTGCATTGTGTAATTTATTTAAAAACTTCCCTCCCTTAAAATTTAAGTCTGGCCATAAAATTCCTACAAACGCACATTCAGCAAGGTCAGGCTCAAAAATAGCTGTGTTTGTGCTTTTTCAGTGCTATTCTAGTGTGTGCATGTTTAGTAAATACTGACAGTACTGTCTTAACTCTAGTTAGACAGTCTGTGCTAATGCAAGCTGTTAGAAAATATGGTCCTTACCCGAAGGCATTGCAAATATGGCTACAGAGTGAACAAACTTTCCCTGTAAGGGGCTTTGATGCACATGCATATTAAGAGCATGCAAGCTCTTCTATGTCCAGATGTGGCACCATCCTCACAGAGCCAATCAAATGAGCAGCCCGGTGTGATGTTCACTGAGCATGAAGAAGCATGTCTGCCATCAGCAAGATCCCTCTCTTCTCTTTTTTCAGTCTCTCTCCTACTTTCATGAGTGGCTCATTTTACTTTAGTATAGTGATTAGTTTCCATCTACAAAGCTGTAGTAGGCAGAATAGCAATGGTTAAAGGGTGTAACTCTGGACCAGAGGGAATCCCTGTCAGATCTTGTCTTTTCTGTCCAGCTATTAGTCCTGATGAATATCTCCAGGCAGTGTATAAAAGGCTGTTATAGCTGTGAACATATCAATGCTGGCTGTTCAGTGCGTGATGTATGATTACTATGAGTGTGTCGATGACTTTTACACATGTCGATACAACCAGAAAAGGGGCTTTTGATCTGGGTGTATCTGTGTGCGTGACTCTAAGGCGACTGACCTTAAAACCCTGAGTGCTCATTGAAGAGCAGATAGCAGTGAACACTTCTGCCCACTGATTGAATGAGTGTGGGTGTATGTGACCTTGCTTGTACCATCTGTTATGCGGTGAGATAGAGACCAGGGTAGGTCCTCAAAGTACAGATTAAATAATCTGATTACTGCACATTGGGATTAGCTGCCTAAACCTCCATCACAAATGGGCCAGACTCACTTTGCACAGTATACTACCTTTTATACCTAAAACAGGCTTAATGTTTTTTGAACATATATGAGGCTAAATCTATGAGTGAATTTAAAGTTCATAATACGGATAGATATCTCAAGTGTTTAGGAAATATTGTCATTCTATTGTTGTATTTTAAGAAGATTTATAAAAAATGTAAATATATAAAGGGTTGTAAAAAATATTCCTTTAATTTTTTATGCATTTAAATGTTTCCCCATAGCTCTAATTATAATTTCAAAAAGTAATAAATATTAATTATAATAAATACATTAAATACATTATTCAAATTCCAAAAATAAAGAAAAAAACACAAAAACTGATATTAAAGACAAATGGGAAACAAGTAATCCCGTGATTTGCCCATGGATTTCTATTCTAATGCACATAGTCCATTTGATTCCACTGTTCATTTTAGTTAGGAGGAGGATGCAATGGCAATTCTAACCAGTAACAACAGTGATGAATAGTATAAATATAACAATGACTATATTTGTTTCCACACCTGCTAATATGAATGTTTTTATTTGTTTTTCTTTTTGCATTACTCCTTTGCAGCCAGCAGGTGTCCTCAGTGTGTAACATTTCTAGTGCATCTGTCTAGTGAATCCAGCTCGTGATATGTAATCAATCCAATCAAACTGGCAATCACAAAAATCACACATTTTACATATTTTTCCTAGCATTGTCAAAGGAGACAACACAATGATTACGAAACTCCTGGATACCTAAGTTACTTTTATTTTTATACTTCAGTTTGGTATAGCCTGAGTTTGCATGTTCTCACCTTGTTGGCGTGGGTTTCCTCTGGGTGCTCCGGTTCCCCCCACAGTCCAAAACACATGCACTTTAGATTAATTGGACAGGCTAAATTGGCTGTAGTGTATGAATGTGTGTGTGAATGCAAGAGTGTATGGGTGTTGCCCAGTACTGGGTTGAGGTTGGAAGGGCATCCGCTGCATGAAACATATGCCAGAATAGTTGGTGGTTCATTCCACTGTGGCGACCCCTGATAATCAGGAACTAAGCCGAAAGAAAATTAATGAATGAAGGAGTTCGTTAGCCGGGCCTAATCAGTTGTTTTCAAGAAACATTAACATTAAATCATTAAATAATCTTTGAATAAAGAGTTTAACATCAAGTAGTGGGCCACAGGGTTGTCTATAGCTTTATAATGCGTGAGCCCTTTATATTTTAGTTGATTCTGACTGGCTGTCAGTGTTTCATAAGCTAAAATAACATTATAAAACTGACTCCAATGATACAGTTTCTCTAAATCTTTCTCATTATAGCTGTGATCTGAACTCTGCTGTTGTTTTACATTCAACACAATGTCTTTATCATTATCTTAATAGTTGTTGTGCTTGGTGTGAATGACCCTTTATGCGCTTTTCAAATCTTGATGAATATTGTCTTTGATACAAAGCCAGAAATTTGGCTGGTTTAAGCGAATGGAAAAAATGTTATGAATTAAGAGTAATGAGATTAAACCATTCCAAATGCTGAGACCTTTTAATTCCTTTTCCCAGAATCTTCATGCAACCCCCACAGATGAAAGGAGTGAGGAAATTTTTATTGGGTCGGCGCTTTCTAAAATTAACTTTAAACAAAACCTATAATCCTTCTTGTTACAGTATTACCTCTATATCCCCTCCTGTCCTTCTCTCTCCATTATTCTATCCTTCCATCTGTCCGAACTTCATCCACTGAGCTCAGCTTTGCCAGCGTGCGGGGCATCTGTGTGCATGTTCTTGATTGGAACACTAAATCACTGCCCCAAACTACAGCCGCAGCAGGACACACATGCTTCACGTCTCGAAAGGGTTGTCTGAGGATTCCTCTCTTAATTCTGTCTCCACTCAGATAAATGCTACAGTCTTTCATCACATTTACCTCCACAATCAGCATGCACTCACATTCTCTGTGACGTCTGACTCTTATTGTTCATCGCAGCTGGTTAAAGTCAACAGTCAGCTACAGAATTCCCTCCATCAGAATAGACTGTTCCGTCTCTGCTCCTTCACCAACAAAGGATCGAATGAATAAATGATGGCGTGGTGTGGATGTGGAACCTGAACCTGGCTCTCCACACAGACCTGAGGGGCCAGTTACACTACATCAACACTGAGGAGAGAGAGAGAGAGGGTAATCTGACCTTCAGTATCCGCTCCACTCACAGACATGGTCATCAGACCTAACAGATCTAATCCAAACCACTTATGCTAAAGTCTGTTATTTGTTTTGCCTCAGTAAGCTAATTCTACATTGAATTAAAAGTGTGAATAGAGTTCAGATGTTAAACCACACACTGAACATTCTGTCTTCATTTACTCAACCTTCACTTGTCGTAAACCTTTTTTGAGTTTCAGACAAAAAGTTTTGATAGAAGCTGGAAACCACTTCAATGTCATTTTTTCCTCCAACGGAAATCAACGGGTACAGGTTTCCAACATTTTTCATAATATCTTCTTTTGTGTTCAATTAAAAAAAGAAACTAAATAAGGCTTTGAACCACTGAGTAAATAGTGAATACATTTTAATTTCTGAGTGAACTATCCATAGAAAACCCTTAATATTCCTAAATGTCGACCAGTTGGAGTGAGTTGAGCTGTATGGTTTAGGATGCGTTTCTTATGTAAAAGAGAAAGTCAACAAGCTACTGACATATCCTGCTACAGTAGGCCTGTGTATCTTTCAAACGCAGCTATATGCTCCATCTATTGATTATGTGCCCAATAGAAGGTCAAACGTGAACATCCGGATCTTACACAGGATGTAGGATCAATTATACAAACCTTACTATTTATAAGATTTGATTCTGATTGATTGATTTTATTATTAATTGATTCAATTTATTATTAGAACACTATTTATTTAGTGAATGAAAAAATTACTCCTTTTTTCTTATTATTTTTTATTTACATTTTTGTTTACGATTTTAATAATTGGCTTAATTTAATTTTATGGTTTTAGTAACCATTTTACACTTCTGCAAATTTTTGGCTCATTAATTTTTGTTCTTGAGATGATTTTGTTCTTAAGATTTCATTGCTCAATTTAACTTGTAATGCCATGTCATGATTTTTTTTCCACCATCAGATCAAGTTTTCCGTCATCTATTTTTCCCACGATTTACAGAAAACACCCACTAAAGTGTCATTAAGTGTGTTCAGTGTCCTATATTCACAGTGCAACTCCAAAATACTAACTCATTGTCATTTCAAACATTAATTATATTCTTCAAACCACTAGGTTTTACTATTTGTCTCTTTAAAATCCTTTAAATAATAAAATGTCTCATCACTTATTTGTTGGTATAATAACAGGTACAAGTCAGAATAAATATGGTTTCATTTTTCTTTCATAATTTTATGTTTATTTTGACATTTTACTCACACAAACACTACTTGATTTATTTTATCACGCTTTATTTTGCATGTAATATATTTATAATGTGTATATATATATAATTGTTTAATTAATTTGATAAGGACACCAAATTAGAAATCTTGTCTTTTACATATAAATATATGCTTTTAAATTTGTTTCATAAATTAAGACTTTTTTCTGCTAAATTGTGTTCATCCTTGCATGCATAACAATCATTTACAGGTTCTATCATGAAACCAAATTAAAATCCTTGTTAAAACTACCAGAACCAGTTAAAAATGTCTCTCTGTCTTAAACACAATACCACCAAACATAACTCTATTCTGTCAAGCAATCCAATCCAATCGGAGTCTGAACCGACCTTTTCTACAGTCCTACTAAATCATGCACTTCATTATGACCTTAATAGTGACTAACTCCACTTCACAGAACCCTCTGTGTCCTCATCCTTGGTCACTGGTTGTCTGTACCATCTGTACCCAGGTAACTCTGCCCACTCACACTCTGGAAACACAAGCTCTGCCAGGCTAATTACACGTAACAGGATCTGTCTCTCTTCCTCCCCCTCATCCCGTCCCAGCTATACTGTCCTGCCGCAGCACACCCCGCCCCAGCCCTTCCTCCCCTTCCCACAGGCACACCTGCATACACTCACTGACTGGTGCATCATCATGTGTCTGACCAAATACACACTTTTAATGCCACTGCTGTTCTTTCTGTCGGTGTGTCTCTCTCTTTCTCTGATTAAATTGATTTAGACTATATTTACATAATTATAATATAAGACAAATACCTACATTATGGTACAACTACACAGTTTTCGTCTAAAAGCTAACCCCTTTGAGTATTTATTAAAACAACAATGGGTTTGCAAACGTTTAAATATGGGTATCAGAGAGCTTAATTAAAAAAAAACAATATGAGTGTTGCCTTCAAATCAAATCAACGCAGGGTAAACTACAGGACTGTGTGCACAGGTATGGAGTGATTCTTTTAAAAGTTGGATTGCCAACTACTGGTCTGGGGTGCATATTACAACGTGTTTAGTCATTTTAATGGCCCTTTGTGAACAAGGGCCATTATGATAACATTGTTGCCTGTATGCAAAACCTATTAGATATGCAAAGGAAAAACTTGCAAAAACAACACGTTGTTTTAATGTTGTTAACATTCTTGCTGGTGTTCATGTCTATGCAGTTGCTTTTTTGAAATGGCAAACTTCTTTTTCATTAAATAAATTAAACCAAGCTGCACCATTCATTAAAACATTTATATATGTTAACAGGTGTAATTATTTATTATTTTATTTTATTTTTAAAAATATATGTGTGCGTGTAATTATGTGATGTTATTTATGTGTAAATGTGTTGTTTTCACTGCATGTTGCTTTAAACCTCATACTTTACTTTCCTCCGTTTGGAACAAAGACAGTCCCACTCACCTCACACTTTTACTGCATTGTTTTCATACAATGTAAAAGGTGATATTGTGTTTAACTTCATCCTTTTTCCGAACATGATCTTATGTTCTACAGTACATAGGGAGGGAAAAGGTTATATGCAGCACTTGAGGGGAACGGATAAGTATAATTATTATTCCTTTAAGAGCACATATAAATCCCCTAACAGACATGACCTCGATGAACTTTACTGCATGTCATCTATTCGCTTTCCGTATCCGCATTTCGTGCCTATCAGAAACCGGTAACGGGAATTTCCACTCGCGTGGCTCCGCCTCGTGTTTGACGCAGAAAGCGGCCTATGGCAAATAAAACAGCTGGGATGATGATAATGGTGGTGCAATGCCACGAGCATGACTGCGACAGCAACCGGCACGGCACGCCGCAACGCCGTTAACCAAACGGCTAACAAAGTTAAAGAAATCTGCGTAAAACTAAACAGCACGTCTGTTACCTTTCATCCGCATTTAACCAGGTAAAAATTCGTACACGAGCTCTCGGATCTATCCGTGACTTGACAAAATTGTCTGCGTAATCATTTTTCCTACAGCGCGAGTCATCAGTTTTTGACGCATTCGCCGCAGCGCGTCTGTGACATTCAGTTCCGCGATGGTTCGTGTTGCTACGACTCGTTTCTGCGCATTCGCCAGTCTCTCCGCGTCCCTGGCAACGGCTACAGTACATCAGCTGTTCAGCACCGGCATTTCCCCCGCGCTACGCTGTGCGCCGCTCCGGGATGCACCCGCGTACTCACCGCGTCATACACTAAATGGACACTGCGTTCCGAAAAGAAGAGCGTGACAAAACCACACCATTGTTTTTGCGCGAAACTTTTGCACCAAATTGCGCACCTCCGTTTGACATTCGTTTCACCCCTTCGCAGTTACACACTGTACTTGTGTGATTCTCCACGAGCCGCAACCCAGGTTCGACCTTTCGTGTCATTATTCAGAACTGAACCTATTAAATCCGTCCTGCCAGTCATTACCCGCGCGAGGTTATGTCACAGATGCAGGAAATAAGCCGGTTTGAGTACAGATTCCCGGTAACCGCATTATGACGCATGGACTTCAGAGATGAACCGGCTCTTAGGTTGTGTGTGTGTGTGTGTGTGTGTGTGTGTGTGTGTGTGTGTGTGTGTATGTGTGTGTAGCAGACACTTAAACACCCAGCAAAGTCGGTTAAAACAGAAAGATGATTCAAATTCATTTAAGTGCATCCGGATTAAATGTTAAGAACAGGAGACGCGGTGCCGCAGGGACAGTGCACAGGGAAGGATGGACCCCTAGACCCTACATATGCATTCAAACTGTCGTAAAAACACATTAAAACAACCTTTAAACAACTTCTGCGTATACAATAAGCGCGAATAGACTCCACTCAGTCATCAGGAAAATAGAGCATTACGCAGCATTGCCCTTTATAAAGTCTCTGACTCAACCCGATTAAAATGGCACGTGAAGGTTACTGAAAAAACCGTCCGGATATTATCATCCATACAACACCGGCACGCGCATAGAAAACAGCTGAAACGGTCTCTGCGTCTCCGCTTACTATGACGACAGTATTCTGAAAGTTTGAAAAAAGCAGTGCCGTTAAATTTAACGCTGACCATTCAGATAAAGACCAATGAGTTCAAAATAATACCGTTTATTTTTTAACGTATGACTGCAGAACACTCTGTCCCGTCAGTTTGTCGCAGTCTGGAAACCCGCATATAAGTCAATGTCATTCAGTCACTTTATCTGACAGAACATGACGCTGCAGGATTTAAAGGAAGAACAATATAAAGTTTAACCTCTTAGAGAAAATGTTTTATTCTTTTCTCTGTGATGCAGCAGAAGAGAAATCTGTCTTACCCCCATGGTTGCGCAGTCAGTCCACTCTTTTCAGGTGTGAGAGTGATGGAGAAAGTGGCAGCCTTTCACGAAGAGAGAATATCAGTCATGAAAAATAATCTTTAGAAATGCAAAACACTTGTTTTAAAACCTGGTTTTAGTGCTTTACCTCGGCTGAGGGAACTAAGGCGCGTATTTCACGTCAGGCTATTACAGAAGTTACTCGTTGAAACATTAAGTTAACGAACCTGCCAAATTTGTGAAGATTAAAACTAAATGGTCAAATTAAATTCGACGGCGAGGCAGTGCATTTCGCAGGGATGCCGGTCTCGTGCACTGCTCTTGGTAGTTGCGATAAAGCCGGCAAAACTAAGAAGCCGCACTGCCGCCTTTTATGGTCTAGTATCCCTCCGCGGCACAGCCGGCTGCCGCACCACTCCGCCTGGAAAGAAGCGCCGGTGGATGTGAGGGATGCGCGTCTCCATCTGACCGAACTCATAAACGAGTACCACATGAGAAACACCCACATTAAGGCTTTCAGCCAATAGACGTACGGACGCCTTAATATCGACGCGCCGTCTGCCCAATCAACGCGCAGGCAGCAGGCACAGCCCACCAATCGGATTCGGCCAAAGCTCCTCCTGTGGTACTGCAGAATTCCAAAGGTGACAGCAGCACAGCATCACCGTGTGCGCTAAGAAAATCGCTATTTTGATAAAACGGACTAACAATAAGCTAAGTCATAATCGGCCTGACTGCATGATCAATGTATTGTAAACGTGTCTGGTTGGTTTCTTTCTTTGATTTTTGATATATGTATTAAATTTGGTGTCAGAGAATGAGAGCACTGCTGCAGTTCTAGCCGACACTGCAGCAGGCCTTAAGCACACTGTGTTCATTATGTTAAAAACTGTACTGACAGTACCATATCGCTGTAACAACCAACACATGTTTGATTATCTTCTAATCTTTCATATATAGGGTAATTTATTGTAATTTGAAGTCTTTAAATAGATTTGAATGCACCAGTTTTGGTCTCTTTATTATGTGTGGTGCACGTCTTGTTTGTATTTGATAGTTTTTGTGTGTGAAAGAGTGTGTATGTGATTTCTTGTGCAATAATTAATGATGAAATATTTTAAAAAGAAAGAGAATGTCTACATCATTTTGAATACATACATTACTTCTTAATCTTCTTAATCTGTTTTTCTCTTTCCTGTTCTGTGTCGAACACCTTTTCCCATTTAATCTACATTTATTAATATGCATTATTGCTATTGTAATGCCATGCAGACATATTAGTTTTGTTATTTCAGAATACTAAATACAACATAAAAAGGTTTTTAAGGTTTAATGATTTAATTAAAGTAACTGGTGAATGCACACAAATACATTACAAATAGAAGAAGATAGAGAGAAAGAGACAGAATCGAATTATGACCTTATAGGCTCCGTGACCTTAGAAAGGTCAAGCGTATAATTGGACATGTTGTCACTTTTAAATAATACAGATTGCCTTTAAAGCAGCTAGTTTACCCAAAATTAGCTTTTAATTGGATCACCCTTAAGTCATCCGAAACGTAGGATGACCTTTTTCTTCAGTAATACATTAAAAGATGATTTTTAGCTAAAACCGTGGGCCATGGTGAGCCATAAAAAGAAAATCGATGTATACTGGCACTTTTAGAGTCAATAAATCACATACAGGTAAAGCAAAATTAATTCCCAAGTTTACTGATGATACTGAGGGTTTATGAACAGAATAATATTTACAACATCATTACCGATAATAATCCACAGCCTCTGTAAATGATGCTGAGTCTATTCGCAGCAGTCTGGAGCACATGCGGCCTGTAGCATGAAGAAATATGTGTGGGTGCAAACTCAAACATGAGCTGATGCTGTTTGTATAAAGTGCTGCAACCTATATATTAACATATAAACAAACAGCATAAGTTCAACTATGAGTAAGCACTCATGCATCATTTTGTGGCTGTAAGCTCATATTCCTGGCTGACATAAATACAATCAGACTGAAGCTTTGGACTGATTCAAAATTCTGTTGGCTTGCATTTTATGTTTTACCAAGGACCACATTTAAAAAATCTTTTTGAATGTTCTACTAAAGAAAAAAATGCTTTATATTTTTGTTTTTGGGTGAACTGTCACTTTTGGTTTCTTATACAGTGAATACAGATTCATATTATAGAACACCCGATGGGCAGGCCCACATGGAATCTGTGTGTGCAGAAATCCTATGATTTCCACTCTTTTTGTTTGTCCACCATTGACTCGATCTATTTACCAATATAAATGTATGAAAATCTTTATTTTTTATATGAATTTCGGTAATATTACTGACCAATGTGCAAATATTTATATGATTTATTTACAATACAGTTTGCAAAGGATTATATTTTTAGTCTTTTAGTACAGTAGATATATTATTAACACAATCTCACGTCAATTTGTAACTTTGATTTAGTGGCTAATTCATATGAATTCATACAACCTTATCCGTATGATTTAATACGATTTGCTTATCCCCAATGACGGTTGGGTTTATGGGTGGGGTTAGAAGCCACACCTTCTTTGTAAAATCGAACATTTTCGTATGACTGATCTCAATTCATATGAACTGACAAATCGTAAAATAGTTACATTTCCTCATGAGAGCAGACTGATATTACATGAGAGACTTGCTTTGTTTATCAAACACGTGGATCTAAATTGGTTTGCATTGTAAACCTTAAATAAAAGTTTAAAAACTAATATTTTTAATTTACTGTTTTAAGCCATTAATATACTCTCAAAATCATTATGCGGATTATGTTTTCTTTATTTTTTACAAAATTCTGTGCAGAAATGACCAGAAATGTCTGCAGAATCTGTCTGTCCCTAATGGGCATCGAACATCAGGGCATGTATCATTCACTGACAGTTTTTATCACAACTTAGCAATAGTATCTGTAAACTGGAAACACCTTTTCCTCTAGACGCTGAGTTGCCAGTTTTTACAGATGCTCAACAGTATCTCGCTGACTTCTTGACTTTCATCTTAGCTCACTGCTAACAATGGACATGACCTAGACTTCCAGTGTAAAAAGACCAAAGTACTGTAAATTCATGACCAGCTGCATAGACTAAATTCATATCTTTAATTACCACACGCATGTTTTGGCTGTTCAGTTCATTTACAGTGTTTAAAAAGATGTACTTCCTAGATTTACTGACTGACTCCTGTACACTATGAAATCCACTAATATAGTGTAGAAAATGAGCAAAAAAGCTGGGAGGATAGTTCATAATATTACCAAAAAGCTTTTTTGAAATGAGAGAAAATGTTGTTTTCTAGAAACCCTTTCAAATGATCTGTGGTCATGTACTGTAGGTGTTGCCATATTGTAGTTTTGGAGACTTTGCGACCCTAAGATTTTACTGTATAAAATGCTGGGTTAGAGACAATTCCTTCATGTTATCCCAACACAAATCGATTAAGTTAACTTAATCGTATTTACACATTTAAGTGAATTGAACACCACATTTTGAATTCTTAAAACTCTTAAGAATTGTGTTGGTTAAATTCATATTACAATAAATAAGTAGTTTAAACAAACAGCAAAAGAGTTTTTCTCGAGCACCTGAACCATCCTCCTAACTGTGTATTGGGACTACACCATCTTCCGAGCTGATTCATAACACTTCCTGTACATTACATGTGTTGCCCTAATGGTGAAAATGGGCAGTTTTCAGTGTGTTTTGCTATTCTCTTATGGGCTCTTCACATTTTGTGAAGCTCAACAAAAATTTGATGCAATTCAGTTACAGTATTTTCTTTGGTCTTGCCCACAAAACACAATTGTGTTCAAATGGCGTCTTTTAGACACAATGTCCACTAAGAGTGCAGAATGAAATTTTTAGTGACATCCTTATTGGGCTTAGACACAGCCTTAGATCACCTAAAACATTAAATCTCTCAAAATCTCAGCAGAGGATCGTTAAACACCTCTACAAGCAGCATCAGCAGCTTCACTTATAATGAATAACCAAGTTCTCAGTCCCAATTATTGAGAACTGAAAGTTTTAAATGTTTTATTGGAAATAAGTCATCCCGGCAATGAAGAGTTGTTGCTTTATTGGGGTCTTTCATGTTATCTTCTCTTTGTTTGTTGAAGCAATCTATCATGTCAAATCATACTGCAGGACTAAAGTGATTGTCGCATTTTCTTTTAAAAGTTTGATTCACTGGTTTGTCAGTGATTTTAATCTTGTATAATGATGATAACGTGGTGTTGATTTCACTGAACTGTTAGTATAAATCAAGTGGTTCTGCATATTGAAAGTCAGCGGTGCATACTGTAGGTCAGGTTTTAAAAACACCTTTAAAATCTGAGTAACTCAAAAAAAGGGACATCACCAATCATCTTATGCTTCTCAATGATTGTGACACATTTCATGCTGCATTGCATGCTGGGAGAATCATATACAACACATGTCTGTGACCGTATGGAAATTTTTCCACCATCATTGAGATGCATACGCTGATTCTTGATGTCTACAAATATTTTGTGCCTTAAAATCTGACCAATGCAC
Source organism: Danio albolineatus (assembly GCA_903798035.1). Classification (NCBI taxonomy): domain Eukaryota; kingdom Metazoa; phylum Chordata; class Actinopteri; order Cypriniformes; family Danionidae; genus Danio; species Danio albolineatus. Next base: position 942,087 of record CAIGQQ010034599.1, on the reverse strand, counting down.
TGCTGGCTCTAAATGTATCAGTGTAATTAACACCACAGTGCCATCATTATACAACATTAAAAGTCACTGACTAAATGAGAACAGCAAATCAAACTTTTAAATAACCCAGCAGCATTAACAAACTGCTTCTAGGTTTTGTTGCCATAGCAACAGTCACATAATTTAGCTATTTTTAAAACAGTTACCCCTAGTAAAGCACTCATGCTTCACTGCAATGGTGATTCTGAAAACATGTATTTTCAATAAAACAACTAAAGCATTTCATTCTTAATAAATGTGATGGGAACATTTGAAGACATCTGACAGTAATAAAGTCAAGCGTGTTAGTAGTAAGTGAAGCTGCTGATACTGTTGAGGTGTTTTTTGATCCTCTGCTGAGATTTTGAGAGATTTTATGTTTGAGTTGATTTTGAGATTTCTAAGGCTGTGTCTAAAATGGACATCATAAAAACATTCTGCACCCTTAGAGGACATCATTTCAACGTCTAATTGTCCAAAAGAAGTGTCTAAAAGACGTCTTTTGAACACAAATTCAGTTTAGTAGGTAACAATGTTGACAAATGACTAAGTGAATTTGGCGAATGTCCTATTTATAGCCCCATGGTTTAACATTATGTCCATTCCCAATAACCAATATACTAATATATATATATATAT
>CAIGQQ010034599.1:895610-922606 GCA_903798035.1 Danio albolineatus | reverse complement strand
TGTGTGTGTGTGTGTGTGTGTGTGTGTGTGTGTGTGTGTGTGTGTGTATGTGTAATGCGTGTGAGAATAAAGGTACATTTATTTCCATTTTGACGTTTTAGTTTCACCTCTTCACCTATGATCTATATTATGACCAGTGTTGGCCAGAGGTAATTGGGACATCATTAAAACCAATTACAAATAAGGAAAATAAGAAAAAAATATACATTAACAATAGATAATAAAACAGGCGATATTTATGATGCTGATGTGCTGGATCCTCTAATAGAGCTACTAAGTTTAGAATGCTTTAAAAGATTAATGCAAACAATTATGGGGATTACTGACAGATAAATTGCTAAAACTTTTTTAGATCAATTGATATGTAAATATCCTGTTGATGTTTAAAATCATGTTAACAAATCAATTATTTGCTTTAATGAATTGTATATTCTTATTACTCAGATGCTGCTCTTTACTCTTACTGGCATTTAGGGCTACACAATTTAACATATAATAGTAATATAAAAAGCTGTTCTTTAGAGATGATCAACAATTTCCTGTTTTTGTTCTAGGAATATGCAAGATAGGTTAATGCTTGTATTGTCCAGGGGGAAAAAGTGAGGAATTTATGCTAAATAAGTAACTTTCTCAGCAATTAGTTAACATATATACAATGTTCTGTTTATTTATAATATATTTCGTTTATATATATAAAATCAAAATCAATCTATGTGTCTAAGGGCGCACCTTTATAGATGAGGAGCTCTGTAACCCAGGAGGATCTCTGAGTAGAGCCGCTGCTCCTCCCAACCGAGAGAAGTCAGCTGAGGTGGCTCTGGCATCTGTTTCAGATGACTCCTGGATGCCTACCTAAGGAGGTGTTCCAGGCATGTCTCACTGGGAGGAGGCCTTGGGGATGACCCAGGACACACTGGAGGGACTATGGGAACGCCTCGGGATCCCCCGGACGAGCTGGAGGAAGTGTCTGGAGAGAGGGAAGTCTGGGGTTCTCTACTAAGACTGCTGCCGCCGCGACCCTGCCCCAGAAAAGCGGTTGAAAATGAATATACACACTTTAACAATTCAGTAAATACACTTGCATTCAAAGTAAAATATAATACAATATTACATTTATTCACAAAAACTTTCCTACATTGCATGGGGAAAACTGACAAAGGGGGCTGTGGAAAAAGAAAAGAAAGGAAGAGGAAGCTGTGACAGAATTCAATGTGATGACCTCTTTTAAATGTACAACTTGTTCATGAAATGTCATAAAGTATCCAAAATCCTTGTACATTTTTGATGACACAACTTTGGTTATAAAGTTCACTTTCAGTAGTTCAGTAGCACTAGACAATGTTTCATTAAAAATATAGTATTTCACAAAGGGAATGATCATGGAAACAATGGGTAAGATCTCTACATTTTATCTGATGATGATGCACAATGTCTTCACCAACAGCGAAACCAAAAGTAGCATCACAATGCTTATAAAGAGTTTTGCAGACATCTAGTGGCAGAGGATGATTTTGATTTATGGGAACTTCCTGTGGAGGTGCTTCTTAATTCTTAGCTTTTAAAGGTTGTTTCTGCAACAGTGATGAAGAGGACATCTGGCATAAGATGACATCTGGCTCTTCCTCTAAGGCACTGATAGAAGGAGAGGATGTCTCTGCGAGCCATGCCTACCAGGCTAAACCACTGGACGTGGACATGCAGAACACATGGATCCAAAATGTCTCTTGCATGTTATTCCCGACGGCAAATACAGCTGTGCCAAATGATGTAGATCCTGAGTTCTGTTGATTGTATAATAATAATAATAATAATAATAATAATAATGGGCACCTTGGTGGCGTAGTGAGTAGCACGTTCGCCTTACAGCAAGAAGGTTGCTGGTTCGAGCCCCGGCTGGGTCAGTTGGCATTTCTGTGTGGAGTTAGCATGTTCTCCCCGTGGTTGTGTGGGTTTCCTCCGAGTACACCGGTTTCCCCCACAAGTCCAAAGACATGTGGTATAGGTGAATTGGGTAGGCTAAATTGTCCGTAGTGTATGAGTGGGAATGTGTGTGTATGGATATTTCCCAGAGATGGGTTGCGGCTGGAAGGGCATCCGCTGCGTAAAAAATATACTGGATAAGTTGGCAGTTGATTCCGCTGTGGCGACCCCGGATTAATAAAGGGACTAAGCCGACAAGAAAATGAATGAATGAATGAATAATAATAATAATGAGATCCCCCCTCATTGTGTAAAGCACTTTGAGTGTCTAGAAAAGCACTATATAAATGTAAGGAATTATTATTATTATTAGTAGTAGTAGTATTAATATTTTATTATTATTATCATTCATTCCTTCATTGTGTAGATTCAACAAGGTACTGGAAATATTCCTCAGAGATTTTGCTCCATGATAGCATCACGCAATTGCTGCAGATTTGTTGGCTGCACATCCACGCAAACCCACACAAACACGGGGAGAACAGGCAAACTCCCCGCAGAAATGTCAACTGACCCAGCTGAAGCTCGAACCAGTGACCTTCTTGCTGTGAGGTGATAGGCCAATCCACTGCGCCACTGTGATGTATATTTAACCAATTTTTTACAGACAGGCATAGAGACTTTTCTTCAGTCATTATTTTAACTTTAGATACTTTTTGAATGTGATGTTATTTTTTTTTTGTCTGAGTTTCAAATCTTTTGCCAGTGATCTTCAATGTTGATTTAATTAGAGCCTTTCCTTAATCTTCATTTTATCACGATTTAAAGCTTTCGCTGATTTGTCATCTCTTTTACTTCTTTAAACCTCTATATTACAGACACTGCTTTTTCACATATACCAATATTTATATGCCCATGCTTAACCTATAATCATTACTCAAACAGACTGTGTACTCTGCACAGTTTTATTTCCTTGATATTTCCTTCTTTTCACTGTACACACGATTGATAAATGCAGACAATAACTACAGATCATTACCCTGTTTATTGAGCCTAAAAAGTTAAGTACAAAAGAAAATAAAGCAGCAATTAAGATTGTGAAAAAGAATATTTCAAGTAGTAAACATATATCGCACATTATACTTAATATTTGCCAAGTGATGTTTAATGGAAAGATTTGTCAATACCTTTCTAAACATAATAGATTTGAAGACTAATTTCTAATAACTAATTTCTAATAACTTATTTATTTAAGTATTCAGCTTAAAGTTTTTAATTTAGAGGCTTAATCAGGTGAACTATATCCAAGTTATTGGATAACAGTGGTTTGATCAATAGAAAAAAGGGGGCTAATATTCATTTTCTTTTCGGTTTGGTCCCTTTATTAATCTGGGGTCGCCACATCAGAATGAACCGCCAACTTATCCAGCACATGTTTTATGAAGCGGATGCCCTTTCAACTGCAACCCATCTCTGGGAAACATCCACACACATTCATTCACACTCATACACTACGGACAATTTAGGCTACCCAATTCACCTGTACCACATTTTTGAACTTGTGGGGGAAACAGGAGCCCACGGAGGAAACCCACACAACCACAGGGAGAACATGCAAACTCCACACAGAAACACCAGCTGACCCAGCCAAGGCTCGAACCAACGACCTTCTTGCTGTGAGGCAAACGTGCTACTCACTACGCCACTGTGTCACCTCTGCTAATAATATTGACCTTAAAAATGTATTGATTAAAACTTTTATTAATTATTTTAAACAATAATAAAAACTGCTTTTATTCAAGCCAAACTAAAATAAATAATACTTTCTCCACAATAAAATATACTGTAGGAAATACTGTGAATCTTGTATTGCTCTGTTAAACATCACTTGAGAAATTTTAATTTTAATTTTTAATTTTAAATAAAATAACAGGAATAGCATTGGTAGCCCATTTTTGAGCTGTAATGTCAGGTTCCCATAATGCAACTCTAAAGCTTAAATTAATGAAAAACACCTAAACCACAAACTATAAGGGCAACAGTTCATTACCATTTTTACAGTATACCAAGATAAAAAATGATCACAAAAACGTAATTATCTAAACAAAACATAAACCAAAAAAGCAAACAACCATTGAAGTATAATATGGGAAAATATGACATTTTAAAGTGCAGCAGGAGATTGCACTAATAATAACAACAATTTAAAAAATAATTCTTCAATAATCTATTTTGATCCCTGACTCATTTTATCCTCATGTCTTATAATACACATTTAACAATACTACCTGATACAATGGCACAGGTCAAAATAATATTAACCACAATCCGTAAACAGAAAGACAAGTACATAATATGTGCACACAATAATATCCCTTCATTCTCTCACCGAAGTCTTCAAGAATAGGCACCATAGAAAAGAGCCTTTAGGTGAGGCTCTGGCTTTTTTGTAAGGCTTTTCTGCTTTTTTTCAGACTAATGTAAAAGAAACATCTAAAATGTATTTGTTTTGTCAAATTTGAGCATCTAGTGTCTGTAGATTTCAATTACAGGGGTTGTTTTCTCATTTTACTTCAGCAGATTTACACATAAACCAATCTGTACTATTTCAGCTGATTCGAAAGTTATCACTTGATGAATGGGCGCTATCAGTGGTTATCAGCTGATGGATATGGGCCAGTAGGAGCCTTCTGCGCCTATGGTAGGCTCAGAAGGCTGTTATCATCCATCCACCACATGGTTAATCAGCTATAGATCAGATACGGCTGTGGAAATTATTTACATAATTTATTAAATTTCCCATTAATTGTATTTTATTAACATCTACTCCTACCTCAACTATCACAGTAATGTAAAAACAGATCTGGATCTGGAATCTTTTTTATTAGTACAGCTGATTAATCATGTGGATGGATGATAACCCTTCTGAGCCTACCAGTAGGCGCAAAAGGCCCCTACTAGCCCATATCTATCAGCTGATAACACTGATAAAGCCCATTCAATCGAGTGAAAATTTTCGAAGCAGGTGACTATTTTATATTCATATCGATATTGTGAAAGTATTGTACCCTGTAAATACCTTGTGTAAAGTATATACCCTGATTAGATTGAATATATATATATTTTAAAATTCTGGCAAGTGTCAAACTCAGTTCCTGAAGGGCCACAGCTCTGCACAGTTTAGTTCCAAAACTAAAAGTCTGCTTCAACAGACTTCCTTGTAGATTTTAAACAAACCTGAAGGACTCAATTAGTTTGATCAGATGTGTTTATTAGGGTTGAAACTAAACTGTACAGGAACTGGCTTTGACAACGGTGTTCTAAATCATGAATTAATTTAGAAATTAGATTTCTCTGTAAAAACCTTTGGCTCAAACATGACAAAAAAACGTAAACGTATTTTAAACCTGACTTCACCCAGTGTTCCGATTTTTGTGCCAGAAATGTATGCAAATTAGCAAATATTTAAATAAACGCCTTATTTAGAGCCTCAAATATAAGCTGTAATACAAAAAAGTTTCCAATTCTTAATCTAATCAACTGGGAAAGTATGGCGAAAACTATGTTATGTCTTGCCTTGAGTAAAACAAAACAGCGTCACATTATAACCATAGTGTTGAGTTTACAGTACACTGTACAAAATATCTGTTAATTAACAGCTTCTGTATTTGTGATTCAAGTGCTTTCCATTCATTTACGGTTGTGAATTGCATTATTGGATGTTTATCTCTGCTCTGTTGACTTTTGATGTTGAAAATTCATCTCTACAGTTTAATAAAGTAACTTTTATTGACACTTTAGTAGTTTAAAATAATACAATGCATAAGAAATAATATATTAAGACATGAGTCTGTAAAATTACTGTATTGCATCAAAATTATTGTAAAATTATTGTAAGGTTTTTGTTCTGTAATATAAAACTCCAACACGAACAATATATCACTTTAAACTATTCGAAATGTTCATAAAAGTCACCTTTTGAATGTTTTCAAGGTTGAAAGTTGTTGGAAGAAAGATCAGGGTCCCATAATGCAACACTTAAGCATAAATAAACGAGGGAAAAATAACAAAAACATGAATCACAAAATATGGAAAGCTGCAAATTTACAGATATTTTTGTAGAGCAGGATCCTACACCATGACAGCAGATGACATGAAGCTGCTCCCTCTAGCGACGGAAGTGGTGAAATACATGTCTTCCTCTCTGTCATCATGGTAAGAAGTCTGTTTGTCGTCTCTGGAGGAACGCAGATGGTCTTTGTCGTCAGAGTAAGTTGAGAGATACTGTCAGAGAGGAGATTGCGATGTTGTGATTAGAGTCAAAGAGCTTGATGTGTTTCTAGACTGGAGATGATTATGATCTGTGAGTAACAGGTCCTGAATTATACATGCAGAATGAACACGCTATCAAATATGTATGATTTACCATCTTAAGTGTCACTAAGGATTAGAGGAATGAAGAGAAGGAGAGAAATCTTACTGTCATTGGCTCTTCTTTCTCGGTTTCTTGGTGGGTGTGGTCAGTTTCAGGTCTTCCAATGCTTGGCTTTAAAAGGGAGGGAGGGGGGGGATATGCTGAGCTTATTGAACTTTGTTAATAAAAATGGTACACTGTATAAAACGGCTGTGATTTCAACGGTAAAAAACAGTAAAAATGCTACAGTAAAAATCCGTAACCTAGTTAACAGTATGTGTCCTTAATATATAAGGCAAATAACCATAAAATGACTCTCCCAGAATTGATTTATTCATTTAATGTTTTTTGTTGACATTACTATGGATCTTTTTAGTTGTTCCCCATCAGTTATGTACATTAGAGATTTATGCTACATCTAATGTTGATAAACAATGTTTATTTCATGACTTTAATTTTATGCATGTTACCATACTGGTGTTTAGTAGAAGTGTGAAAGACACTGAGCACCTTCTATACGCTGTTGCACTTTTCTGCTTGTGGGATAAGTTGCTGGTAATGAGCATTGGTTTATTATCTAACTTTATCATCACCACCTGCATATGGATGTGTTACCATGTATATATGTGTAACAAAAGATGTGATGTGTAGATGTTGGTAATTCAAAATACAGACATATTACCTCTATAAATTAATAAAATATGGTAAAAATGCGGTAAAATACTGTCAACCACAGCTGCCGTTTTTTTAACATAAATTTTACGGATTTATTTTTTACAGTGTAGTTTTAATGAACAAACACTGAAGTTAAAACTTACAACTGTATGCCTTAGAAATACAGTAAAGGTCTGAAACCATTAGTAAAGAAACTGCGCTGTCCAGTGTTAAACTAATTTAATTCCTACCTAATTTTAATTGTTAACTAATTTAAAGTCCAATTAAACCTTCTTTTGCACCGCTAACTAAAAAGACACCGCTAATAAAAATAACACAGTCATATGACAGGTTTAGTTATAGCACACATTTGTTAAAATTTGAACATGTCACCAATGCTCTTTTAGCATTATAACATTATATTATATTATATTATATTATATTATATTATATTATATTATATTATATTATATTATATTATATTATATTATATTATTAATTCATTCATTCATTTTCTTTTCGGCTTAGTCCCTTTATTAATCCGGGGTCGCCACAGCGGAATGAACCGCCAACTTATCCGGCATTTGTTTTACGCAGTGGATGCCCTTCCAGCCACAACCCATCTCTGGGAAACACATCCATACATTCTCATTTACACACATACACTATGGACAATTTAGCTTACCCAATTCACCTGTACCGCATGTCTTTGGACTGTGGGGGAAACAGGAGCACCCGGAGGAAACCCACGCAACCACGGGGAGAACATGCAAACTCCACACAGAAATGCCAACTGGCCCAGCCAGGGATCGAACCAGCGACCTTCTTGCTGTGAGGCGAACGTGCTACCCACTAGGCCACCGTGGCGCCCTATTCATTCATTCATTCATTTTCTTTTCGGCTTAGTCCCTTTATTAATCCGGGGTCGCCACAGCGGAATGAACCGCCAACTTATCCAGCATTTGTTTTACGCAGCGGATGCCCTTCCAGCCACAACCCATCTCTGGGAAACACATCCATACATTCTCATTCACACTCATACACTACGGACAATTTAGCCTACCCAATTCACCTGTACCACATGTCTTTGGACTGTGGGGGAAACCGGAGCACCCGGAGGAAACCCACGCAACCACGGGGAGAACATGCAAACTCCACACAGAAATGCCAACTGGCCTAGCCGGGGATCGAACCAGCGACCTTCTTGCTGTGAGGCGAACGTGCTAACCACTCGGCCACCGTGGCGCCCCGTGGCGCCCTATATTATATTATATTATATTATATTATATTATATTATATTATTCATTCATTCAGTTTCTTATCGGCCTAGTCCCTTCATCAATGCGGGGTCGCCACAGCGGAATGATCTGAGCTTATCCAGCATTTGTTTTACGCAGCGGATGCCCTTCCAGCCACAACCCATCTCTGGGAAACATCCATACACACTCATTCACACTCATACACTACGGACAATTTAGCTTACCCAATTCACCTATACCACATATTTTTGGACTTGTGGGGAAAACCAGAGCACCCGGTGGAAACCCACGCAACCACGGGGAGAACATGCAAACTCTACACAGAAATGCCATCTTGCTGTGAGGCGAACATGCTACTCACTACGCCACCGCGGCGCCTTTATTATATTATATTATATTATAATATATTATATTATATTATATTATATTATATTATATTATATTATATTATATAAAATATTTATATTCATGTTTTAAAAATATAATTTAATCTTCACTCAGATATAATTATATAATACACTTAAGATTATGAAAAACTTTCCTTTATTTATATATATATTTTTTTATATTTAAATTTGGCTATCAAATAATTTGTAAAAGCATTTACACTGGTAAAAGTGTTTTAAAAAGCATATCTATTTTTAAAAGCTGAATAGAGTTACATCAAAAGTGAAATATATGAAAAACATGTTTCATGTCTAAATAATTTACCTAACAAATAAACATATGTAATATATGGGTTTTTTTTTGTCTTAGTTAAGCGCATTTATCTATCTATTTTAGCTCAAACGTCATTTCCAGAATCAATTTGGTTGCTGTTCAAAATAAAGCACTGTGTTCTTAGCAAAATTTATTTGAAAATATGTAAGAATTTCTGTCTTCCTTAAAAAAATCCCTTTCATTACTTTCAGTTACCAAGAGTTTACAAGAAATGGTCAAAAGAGCATCTTGTAAAAATACCCAATCATCAATTTATTACATATGTTGCTTTGATTACTTTTCATTTATAAGTCATTCATAGATCTCTCTCTCTCTCTCTCTCTCTCTCTCTCTCTCTCTCTCTCTCTCTCTCTCTCTCTCTATATATATATTTATATATATATATATATATATATATATATATATATATATATATACTGTATGCCTGATTTCGATTTACTTGAGGCAAATAACCTTTTTAGTCATCTCAACATCTGTCAAACTGACTATAAATATTAAATTAAACAATTTTTTGTTGACACCTGATTAACTGAGTATATTGTATTTAAGTAGTAATTATTATCTTCACTTTTTACTGATAAAAGAATCTGCCAAATGATTAAATGAAAATGCATGTACAGTACATTTTGAAACATTTTAAGACTTATCAAAACAGCATCCTGAATATAATAATAACCTGAATCGCAGATATAAACATATCATCTTCTTTTAATCCAAATAATTAATTTAATATCTCTCTGTAGTCTAAGAATTGACTTTCATTTACTCAAAGTGTCAAATGAAGCAGGAATCTTCCAGCTCTACTCACTGTGTCTGAATAGGAAACCATCTTGATTGGAGGAGGAGGTTTGTGAGTTGGTGGACGACTGTAAAAAACACAGACAATCAATAAAGGTGAAAGATAGTTTATTGGTTACCTTTTTACAATCTGTATATGTGAGAATCCGCAGTACTTACTCAGCATTTTTCTTGCGAATGACCACTATGACAGCTGCAATTATGGCTACCAGGATGATCACGCCGAGAATCCCACCAACAATAGCTCCGACAGAAGAACCTGCCTCGTTCTGGGAAAAGTCTAATGGGACAGACAGAAAGAGACTTAGATCTTCATGAAGTATTTAATAACAGTCGTAGGGCCAGTGATAATTTGAAATAAAACAGCTCAATGTACTGTTTATTCTCCTCTGTCAGAGTTATTTGCATGCTGACACAAGACTTGACCACCCGCACACCATATAACAACACTTACAGTTTATACATAAGTTCAGGCTGTTTATAAATCCTGCAGGCCAGTTTCTCACAGCAGATTGCTCGCTTCTTTAAACTGAAATGAATATACAAATCTCAGAATTTATCCATGTAGTTCGGCATTTCAGCTTCACAGTACTCTCGAGACTATCAAAAACCCAAGAAAATAATTGTTGATGACTGCTATAGATACTGTTAATTATTACAATTATTGTATAATCATGAATTTATCTATATCACAAACATTTTTCATATCTAATTAATTTAACTAAAAAAAACAACATATCTAATATATCATTTATTTTCAGTTTAGTTAAGCACATCTTTTTCAGTTCTCATGCAATTTTCAAAAACAGTTTAGTTTCTGTCAATGATAACGCACTGCATTCAGATTTGAACTGAATCATCATTTCTATGAAAACAAAATAAAAGCTGAGCAAAGTTTATTTTAAGAAATGTAAGAATTTCCATCTCTTTAAAAGCACTTTATTTAGTTTCAGTCTTCGAGAGTTTACAAGAAATGATCTAAAGGGCATCTTGTTGTACAAATGACTTTGTGAATAGAACTTTGTGAGCGTTGAATTTTATCCTGAATTATCCAGGGGAAATTTCTATACAACTCATCATACTGATTAACTAGAAGAAATTACAGCAATTGAGAATGATATGTTTAACTCACACCTCAGGTCACTACACTCTCAGAAATAATGGTACACAAGGTGTCACTGAGGTGGTACCTTTCAAAAGGTACACATTTGTACTTAAAGCGTGAATATTGGTACCTCAAAAGTATATATTAGTACCTAAAATTTAAGAGGAACACTTTTGTACTTTGTACACAGCAAAAACTCCAGTGTTAAATATACAGTGTGATTATTATTTTTTTGGTGTTGTTTAGTGTTAAATTGGAGTACATTTGAATCCACGAGTGTAAAAGACAGTATATTTAAGTTTTTTTTTTTCAGTGTTAAACGTTTACCCCAATATGTAGTGTGTTTCCCACTAGTGATGGGAAGTCCAGTTTTTTTTTTTTTTTTTGCTCGAACTGGTTCTTTCGGACAAACAGTGATCAAACAGTGTGTTTTACAAAACTTGATGATATAATTAATTATCATCAGAAGCAGTGTACTATATGCACTCATTAGCTACACACATGCATAATCCATTTAGATTCATTTGTTATTAAATAAAGTGAATAATGTACAAATTTAATATATTAAATTTATAACACTTTGAAGAGTGTCACACACTGTTATAATATATAACACACACTGTTATAATATATAATAATATATAACACTTTGAAGAGTGTCACACACTCCAGTTTGATGTAAGAATAAACTCTTACTGTGGTAAAATTAACTCTGTGAGTAATGTACAAATTCCACATTTTAGAAAGTGTTATTTTAACTCCAAAATGGAGGGAGTCATATGTACACCCAAGGAGTGTTAAGTTAAACTGAAATTGAGTTAAATTTACCTTGATTTTTTTGCTGTGTAGGTACTATGTACCCTTAAGGTATTAAAATAAACTCTTTAGGTACAGATGTGTACCCTTTGAAAAGGTGCCACCCCAGTGACAGCTATCATACCTTAATTTCTGATAGTGTTGCTAAAAATATTTTAAAGAATCTTGTATCTCATGTTTTATTTTTGGCTACCCTTTTGCAGTTTTTTATTTAACAGTTTGAGTAAAATAGTTTTATGATTTTTCTATTTAATGATATTCAAAACTTTTAAGGAAAATATTTGGAGCAAAAGGGCATATAGTCAGCCTAAATAAAGAAAATACAAGTGACTCCAAAATGCTTTTGGTTCAACAACTCGCTGTTACACTAGATGGCGCTGCAACTGTATAAAACAATGAGTTAAACTCCACCAGGACATATTCTAGATATTCTAGACGCAAAATACCTGTCCCTACCATAAAAGTGCAGCGTTTACTGAAAATACAGCCAGTCTTTCAGATCACTTACATTATGCAGGTGCTTCACTGAAAACCAGGTTAAAATCTGGCACGCGGCCGAGAGCGCGCGCTGGCCATTTTCTACAAGTCATCAGCGCGTGGATGTCAACAGTAAAAGCAAATCAAAATAAAGAAAGAGTGCAGGCCAGCCAGACAAACCGGTTAAAATGACAGCAGGGACGTTTCCTTTAAAGGAGGAAGAATTTAAAAGAAAGACAAGAGTTTGGATGAAGGGACGTGTGCGCGTCACGTCTGGCTGAATCTCTGCCTTGTCAATCACATGTCCTTCTTTCACTCCTTCCGTCTCGCGCTGTCAATCTCTCCATCATATCCTTAAGCGCTCTTTCCTCTTTTCTCCTGCTAGGTTCAGCTGAAATCTCTCAAAAGACTGCTCGTTCGACCATGTATAGCATATCGTTTTATTAATGGCCTATCTTTTTTAAATCGATTTTTGTCACACCACATTTCAAATGTAGACGGACAAAACCAGCTCTCGTTTAACGTCAATTGCTTTTTGTTCACGAAGACATAACATTTGACACGTGGTCAAATTTAAAGTTCATTGGATTATCAGAGCTGAACTAGTCATTCATTTGTAATTTTTGGAATTTCGCATAAGGGCAATAGGTTACATTCACCACGCCGATCAACAAAAAACTGCATGTTTTGATAGCGACTTCTTTGTTGGTTGTGCTTAGCCAATGACAGAAGGCAAAGTATAATTTTTACTGAAATACTTTACTGAAATTTTGCAAACGTGATAAAACTAATAACTAGAGGCACAGGACCAACAAATCCATGGGTGTCACAACCAGTTTATGTATAGTTTGACAACTTTCTGAAAATGATGAGCGGCGTGGTGGCTCAGCTTCACAGCAAGAAGGTTGCTAGTTAAGTTTCTGACTGGCCAGTTGGCATTTCTATGTGGAGTTTGCATGTTCTCCACGTGTTCGCTTGGGTTTCCTCCGGGTGCCCCGGTTTCCCCAACAGTCCAAAGACATGCGCTATACAGTAGGTGAACTGGGTAAACTAAATTGGCCGTAGTGTGAGTGAATGTGAGAGTGCATGGGTGCAGTACTGGGTTGCGGCTGGAAGGGCATCCGCTGTGTAAAACATGAATAGTTGGTGGTTCATTTCGCTGTGGCAACTTCTCTAAGCCAAAGGAAAATGAATGATATCATACCCACTTTACTGTCTCTGTAATTCAGTGCATATCTCTGTTCGCTTTTCGAAATGCTGTCATTCAAATCCAGTCTGATGAATGCCTTGATAAATAAAGTCTACTACTTGTTTCATTCATACTTAATTCTGTGTTTTCACTACTCACATTTGCTGCAGCACAGCAAGGTAACTAAATAAGCCTTTATTTATATGAGTGTTCATTATTTGTTCACATTTTGCCTTTAACGGCATCATCATCATCTTTGTTGGAGCATTGAATTAGTTACACTGTTGGCACTAATAATCTTACTGCACTAATTATTTACGGCTTGAGGTGTAGTTCGGCCTCCAACGGCCACGACCAAATCAAATGAGGGTTTTTTTGTGAAAAAAGAAGAATAATCCTGCCTAGAGACAACTATTGCTGAAAGGCACGACAGTAAGAAGAAATAAGATTCAGATGCATGAATGCTGATCTTCCAGTTGTGAGTTATAAATGTCAATCACTCAGACAAAAGTCCCCAAATGGCTTTTACTCTTCATCTCTATCCACTAGTTACTTTACAGCATTAACAAACAAAATTTATATAGATATTAACTGAATTTTCGATGTTGTATAGGCCATAATGTGAAAATGTAATGTTTGAAAATACATTAAGGCATGAAAAGACACTCTAAATGTTTAAATAATAAATAATTATTTACAGCATTTTGAAGAGACCACGATATCAATGTTGTGTGTGTTCAATATAGCCATATGTCTACTCTAAATATAGAGGATCTACAGTGACAGGCAAATAGTTGGCAAATCTACAATCCTAAACTCCAGCAAAAACTGCATGAGTACATTGTACCAGCTGACAGTACTTTATATTATCACAGAAATCTACATTACACACAGTTGACAGAATTACCCCGTTACACAAAAAGAATGAGCAAAACACCATTCAAATGTAAAAACACAATCAGGGAGACAGCTGATTCATTGGAGAAAGAGCCTTTAGCAGAGGACCAGGCTGAGAGAGAATATGAGGTGTAGAGGAAGTGAAGGTCACCGCAGGCAGAGGCAGAATGAGGGAAGAATATGAGGCTGTGTGTGTGTGTGTGTGTGTGTGTGTGTGTGTGTGTGTGTGTGCATGTGGAGCAATGGCGCAAGAAAACGGGAAAAAAACTCAATCAATCATCAACGTGACATCTCCGTTTATAAACTCAGTCTGTTGCTTAGAGTCTCAGACAGAACGTTCATGAGAGGTTTACTGCCAAATAAATGGTAGACACAGATATTGCTGTGTATTAACTTCACAGTGGCCAAGTTGGCTTTGTCACATTAAAGGTGTAGTGCACCCAAAAATGGAATTTATATACTAATTTATGCAGTATTGGGTATTAGGCCTGTCTTACTCTTAACACACACAATTCAATTTATCTTTATTTCTATTGCGCATTTACAATGTAGATTGTGTCAAAGCAGCTTCACATGCATTATAAAAAATGGAAAAAGTGTTAGTCCAGTTTTCAGTGTTGGAAGTTCAGTTTAGTTCAGTTCAGTGTGGTTTATTATTCATTGCTGAAAGTCCAAACACTGAAGATTAATCTATGGATGCGCAGCTCTACAGGTCCCGAACCATGCAAGCCAGTGGCGACAGCGGCGAGGAAAAAACTTCACCAATTGGCGAAAGTGAAGAATTAAAATAACTCGAGAGAAACCAGGCTCATGTTGGGCACGGCGATTTCTCCTATGGCCAGACATCTTGTGCAGAGCTGCAGTCTAGGCGCACACACACACTTACATACTATATACAAATTGCTGCTCGTTCATATTGCTGCTCGCAGCGGATGCCCTTCCAGCCACAACCCACCTCTGGAAAAATATATTTTTATATATTGTTTTAATATACTGTAAAACCCAACAGTCAACTTTATCTAATGAAATGGGTGTAGATTACACAAAATTTACTGAAAGTTATTTCTACTTATTTGATAAAGAGTTTGGATTTCAGTGTTGAAGGTAATGAGTTAATTAAATACCTCATTAACTTAAATGGAGTAAGTACATAGTACTCATATAGGTTAGTTTTTAACTCAAATTCACTGTAAACCCTAATGCTGTAACTAATTAATTGAATTGAGTTCTATTAACTTAAATCATTACAATTAGTTTATCTTACTTAAACTTAAAGAGTATTTATAACTTTTTCTTATTTTTGAGTTTGTAAAAATTTTATCTTTTAAGTAAGGTGAACAATTTTGCTGGTTTAATTTAGACAAAATGTCTCTTTAAAGTTTCACTACATCAAAATCTTAGCCCAGTGATTTTGCGTCTGACGTCATCCAGGTTCACATACGTGCTCATGCTTCATTCGTTTTTCTCAAGATGGCGGATCGGCCTCGCTTCACACTACAGTAAGTGAAATATTTACAAATCCAAGGAATATTGAATTAAAGTTTTAATCAATATAATCACAGTAACAGTTTAATGTAATGTAGAGTTGGTCAAAATGCATTTACATGTGTTGCACTACAGAAAACGCATGTGTTGCATTACAGAAAAAGCTCCACTTGTTGCTAACTAACGTTATTGTTTAAAGCTTTAGATACCTTAGCATTAGTTGTAATGAGTTAACTCTGCATTTTAACAGAATGTGTTAAAGATTTAAAAAAAAAACATTTTAAATCGGCAGATGTAAATTTTTTAAATCTTGGCGCGAGGAAGGTTTTCCTCAGCCCGCGCTTAAGTTCTCATGGAGACGCGAGCTCTCACACAATTGATGAATCATGTAATATTGGTTCAGTCATATTGATGATGTCCTAACATTATTATCTTTGAATTATATTTTTAGATTAATGATGCTGAAGTGCTGACTGAGGATGCTCTATTGGCCCTGTTGTTCTGTTGTTCTGGAGAATAAATTGGACACCACCCACAGCACACTTCCAGGCCTTTCCTGTCTTGTTTGGATTATTGTATGGTCTTCACATATTATATAATAAAGGACTTTGCAAAAACTTTGAATTTGTGCAAAATATTTGCTTGGCATCGATGACAGAAAATAGAAAGTCTCCTAGCATGCAAACCTTAAAGAATAAATTGATGTAAAGCTTCTTTTTTCACTCAAAAAGGCTGTTACTGGGGTAATAACTTCAAAACATGTATGGACCTTTAATTGGTAAGGGTGCATTTTAATATAAATAGGGATAGTTTGCCTACAACGTAAAATTCTGTCATTTACGCACTCTTCACTTGTTTTAATTTCTTGCTTTTGAACACAAAAAGTTTTTTTGTCAGTGGTTACAGGCTTCCAGCTTTTTTTCACAGAAACTCAAAACAGCTTTGGAATAAGTGACGATTGGGTGAATATTCTGTCATTTAGTATTGGCTGAGCTATGAATAAATTCGCATACATTCATTCATTTTCTTTTCGGCTTAGTCCCTTAGTCCCCTTAGTCCCATTAATCCGGGGTCGCCACAGCGGAATGAACCGCCAACTTATCCGGCATTTGTTTTACGCAGCGGATGCCCTTCCAGCCACAACCCATCTCTGGGAATAAATTCACATACATTTTAATTTTAAATCTCTTACTGTCTAATAATTGTTTTTAAAGTTTTAAGACATTTCTAATTGCATAAGAAGCAACATCGAAATTACTGTTGGACATTTATTGTTTAAAAATAAATGCCCAAAATGTTACTGTCTGTTTGTTTAAAATTACAGATGTATTTTGATAAATTTTAGTGGTTTACAGATAAAAATGATGGCTAATTTCATTTGTGAAACTCAAGATGGAGAAGTTATTTTAAAAAATGCTATCAAAATGTATGAGCTGGGTGACTATTTAAAGTCGGTATAACTAAAAAATAAGTTAATTGCTATTAAAATGTATGAGCTGGGTGACTGGGAGAAATTAAAACAGGCGCCACGGTGGCGTAGTGAGTAGCACGTTCGCCTCACAGCAAGAAGGTCGCTGGTTCGAGCCTCGGCTGGGTCAGTTGGCATTTCTGTGTGGAGTTTGCATGCTCTCCCTGTGGTTGCGTGGGTTTCCTCCGGGTGCTCCGGTTTCCCCCACAAGTCCAAAGATATGCGGTATAGGTGAATTGGGTAAGCTAAATTGTCCATAGTGTATGTGTGTGAATGAGAATGTATGGATGTTTCCCAGAGATGGGTTGTGGCTGGAAGGGCATCCGCTGCGTAAAACAAATGCTGGAAAGTTGGCGGATCATTCCGCTGTGGCGACCCCGGTTTAATAAAGGGACTAAGCCGACAAGAAAATGAATGAATGAATGAGAAATTAAAACAATTAAGTTAATTTCTATTAAAATGTATGAGCTGGGTGACTTAAGTATTTAAAGTTGGGAGAAATTAAAACAATTAAGTTAATTGCTATTAAAATGTATGAGCTGGGTAACTTGGGTATTTTAAGTTAGTAGAAGTATCTTGCATGAGTGCAACAAACTCAAAACTTGATGTTTCTGTTTACTTAAAATAGAAAAATTCATAACTTAAAAAATTTGACGTAACTGATAACCTCAATTTTTTTGAGTTTAGCCAACTTGTTCGGGATTACAGTGTGGTTTGTAGTAATCGATTTTCTCAAAGTGTTTGAGTTGCCTTTACATATTGGGTTTTACAGTACTCAGTTGGTTCGAGTTCTCATCATTTATTGGGTTTTACTGTGCTCAGATTGCTTCGTTTACTCAAATAGATTAAGTTCACAGTACTCATTAGGATTCGTTTTTAAACTTAAATGTTTTGTTGCAGTAGGTTTGCTCAAATGGTTTGAGTAACCTTAACTTTTTGGGCTTTACAGTATATGTACAGTATGCAGTTGAATCTTACCTAAGTGAATTTAAAACATTTTATTAAACAATTTAATAAAATATATTTTATTTATATTGCTTAATTTACTTCAATTTAATCAACAATGACCTGTTTTCTCCGATGAACTCTTAAAATTAATTTATTTCCACTCAGCAAAATTTCCCTCCAGTGTTTAGCAAATCCAGATTAGAGATCAACGTTTGTGGTTTTGTTGATCTTTTCTGTGGCCTTGGCTCATAGTTCAGAGTAACTGAAACTAAAAGCATTTTGAAAGCTCTTGGCCTCAATAAACAACAGTATGCAATAATTCAGTTATGGCGATTAGCATCAGGTCACATGACCCATCTCTGCCACGGCAATCCTATTTCACACGGTGTGTCTAAAGTGGCAGGTTGATGGGATTAATTTGTTGAATAAACAATTTAAGGTGAATTATGGATGTGTCAATGTGAAAAGACATACGCAATTAGGGAGATTATGGCTGTAGACATGATGCTCCGTCAACCTTGGACCACAAATAGACTGTGTGTGTGCGTGTGTTTGTGCGTGCGTGAGCGTGTGTGCAGAAATGAAGCCAAGCCTCCAGATCCGCACTTAATGGAGTTAGATTATCAGCATCCATTCTGACTGAGTGCAATCTGACATCAGAGAACATTTCCCATGAGACACCGCATCCCGGTGAATAACAATAAGACCGAGACAGATCAAAGAGAGATGATGACACATCTGACAGTGGAAATTCAAACACTCGACGCACATGTTGTTACATATAACCTAACGCACATGACGAAACCAGCCTCTGAGCTCTAGCAAAGCCCCCAAAGGTGAACAAAATAACCTGAATGCTATCATCTAGAGTGTCAAGAAACGTTTATGGGGGCTCCAGTGGTGGTCCTGAACACTTTGTCTCCTATAAACAAAATAAAATATATTTAAACTAATCAGATTGTTTTTAGAGGTTTATACAGGATACATAGTTTGAAAGCAGGTTTACAGTAATAAACATGAAGATAGCAGTAATAAAGTGCTTATTAAAGGCACGACATGCAAGATTTTCCCATTAAAATATACATAAACCACCAGAACAGTGCTCTCTATATATAAAACCAGGAGCAGTCAACTGTGGCATAATAAAAGCTCTGCTGCTTTCACAGTTACCAGCTAGATTGCCCACCAGACACACTAGAGGGCCCTCTACACCTCACATCATCAACTCACCTGGACTACATGTACCACAATGCATTGTGCCTCACACCTGATTCAGATGAACTGGCCTCTGATTACAGAGCACCTGCAGCCAATCTACACACATCTCAGTCACACTCAGTCATGAAGTCTTGTTACAGTTTATGTGCATGTCTGAGCATATTTAATTTGCCTTGCCTTGTAGTGATTGGTAGTTTAGATCTTTTCTGCGAACTGGATCTTTCTGACAGTTCACAAAGTGGTCATTAAAGGAACAACATACAAGATTTTATTGTTAAAATATCCATAACCTCTAGAACAGTGTTATATATAAAACCAGAATTCACCTTGCCTTGTAGTGGTGGGAAGTTAAGATCTTTACTGCGAACCTGATCTTTCAGACAGTTTGCTTCAATAAGCCAGATCACCATTATTTTACACAACGTAATGATGTCATCCTCAATGATGTAATGAATATCCTCTCATGCTGAATCACGCATGTTAAAAAAGTAAGTCATTTGTGGATAAGTGCTAACTGGAGATGCAAATTATTTCAAATGGCTTAGTTTGATTTGGTGAACTGGTTTGACTGGGTCAGTTAGAAGATCCAGTAAAAAAGAATGATTAGTTTACTGTAAAAAAAAATCAGTAATTTTATGGTTTATTTCTGGCTGCTGGGGTACTGGAAATAAAACATAAAAATAATGGTCGTTAAATTACAGTAATTTACCATAAAATAACGGATATTAAATTACAGAAATTTACCAAAAATTTAAGTTTAAGGAAATTTCTGTCATTTAATATCTGTTATTTTGCGGTATATGTCTGTAATGTAATGGCCGTTATTTTACAATTTTTTTCCAGCACCCCAGCTGCCAGAAATAAATCATAAAATTCCGGATTTTTTTCACAGTGTAGATTTCAGAGTACTCTTTGTGGATATCGATATTGTTGTTTGCACCTGTTTGACCTCAGCCTGTTTGACCACCATTTCATTAAAGCTTCGTTTGAAACTCCTAATTCGTGTGTATGCTCTTGCACATCACAGCTGCTTCCGTGGCCCATCATGCTCGAAACAAGTGAAGGGTTATTAAATAATGACAGAATTTGCATTTTTTTATCATACTATCCCTTTAAGGCCTATTCCACTCTAGGATGATAACTATACCCAATCCAAGAATGAATGGGCTATAACTATAATTAGTTTATAAACACACACTGCAATTTTGCCATCTGCCATTTTAAATGCTCGCATTTGTTTAAAGCTTGACACATTCTGTGTGGCTTTAAATGTTTTTACTGTTCATCAGATTAACCGATTTCAGTGGAATTGCTCATCTAAGTTGATTTGATTAGAGTTGTGGTGAAGATATTCACTTATATTTAGAATGTTGATTTAGAACAAGTATCCTTCTTGGTGTGAAGTCCTTCAGTTATGGAATAAATAAAAAAAATCAGCTGCAAAGCATACTGTGCACTGCAAATTTGCCAGTGTACATTTTACACCACAGGTTTTCTGGTGTCTATATGAGTCCCACCAGCAAAGTGTCCAGGTTACACTTTCAAAAGTGTTTATATTTTACACTGAGAGGTGTATATATTCAACACTTTTGAAAGTGTAACCTTGGTTTTAAGTTCACAAGTCAGCAAAAAATACTGACTGTCAAATACAATTATAACTAAAATTATCAGTAAGACAATACAATACAAATACAATTATATCAGTTACGGAACACAGGAATGTCATCTCTCAAATCCGAACAATTAACACTGATGAGGAGTATGGAAAGGCAACACCAGAAATGTACACTGTTAAACATCACAATTTAACCCACATCAGTGTTAAAAACAGTAAATTTACACTTGGACTTTAACACTATAACACTACAGGAGCTTACACCAGATATTAAACACCTCACAATTTGCTGTGTGTTATCATAAATAGTTAAAAATGTAAGTCGGTAGAGTTCAATAACATTGTGAGTGCTGCAAAATTCATTACAGTACTACAGTTACAGTATGAGGCTCACTTCAGCTCTGAGCAGATAATAATACGGTGTCATTATTCAGCTAAAATGAGTTTAATTCACTTTCCTCTCAAGGTGACCTATTCTACATTAGCATAATTTTTATGATTATGACTATACCTTTTAAGCTATTCCTGTCAAGCAGCACATCCTGGTAAGGTATTTATGACCTGACAAAAATCCTATAATATAAACATTCAAAACTCATTTACCTCAACAGGTTTTGTTCTTGCTGCCTTTTCACTGCATAAAAATGGCAGTTTTTCACTCACTTTGAGCTCCTTTGGTAAGGGGAGACTTGGAGAATGACAGCATTTTCAGTTTGAAGCCAATTATTTGCAAAAGGTGGAACAGGAAAAGATACTTTTTGTTTATATTTCTACAATAGATTTCAAAAGTTTTTTTTTTTTGGACTGATCTGAGGGTTGCCTCATGTGCTTCTGGTTATCATCATTCCAGTGGGTTTATCTGATTGCATTGTCTACCTCTGGCTTTGAGCGGACATGTGGTTCACAAGTGGTCACCATTCATTTCACTTGAGCTGCGGCGAGCACTGTAATATGCCGCATATATGCCATGCAATTTGACTCACCCCATCACTCTTCATGATAACAATGCAGCATAAGTGTGTGTGTGTGTGTGTGTGTGTGTGTATATCTTCAGCAGTCTCATTCATCACACTCTGCCCAGCACTAATCACAGCTGAGGCCTAGACTCAGCCCATGCATTTAAACTGTCTGAGCATTAAACTGATGTCAGCGACACCGAGTCTCCGCATGTGCATAAGAGTGTGTGTGTGTCTCTCTAGGGAGACAGTGAGGTTTCTGCCACTGCGCATTAAGGCAGTAGACAGTGGACACAGGAAGAGGCCTGATGCCCATCGCCAAGGTCACTGCTCCCTCAACACCCACTGCTCCTGACGTCACTTAGGCCGTTTTTCAATATTTCCGACCCTCTATCTGACAGTGACTGATTCTGGCAGAAGCTACAGTACTGTACGCTCAATCATTCACCTGTTTGTGGTCCAGCAGACATTTATTTGGGACATGCTGTGTTGTAAGTGTGCATTGTTTCCATATAAACATTACAGAAAATAGTTCTGACGCTCATATTTGATCGGCTGCAGCCTGATATGGGGCCTGCAGCCAAACAATACCCGACTTCGCAGTGTTTGGGACACTCTTCTTGGTTGTTTGTGTGTCAGTTTACCAATGTTCAGCAAGTTTAAAACTGATGCCTAAACGTAATTATTCATATTAAAATATAGTAATAGCCTACTCTATGAATGTATTCTATATCAGGGACTGAACTATGTAGTATGAAGCAAAATAAGTTCACAAACCTTCCACCATAACTTGTAGCCTACCACATAGTAGAAAGTAGAAATGTGTGTGTGTGTGTGTGTGTGTGTGTGTGTGTATGTGTGTGTGTGTGTGTGTGTGTGTGTATGTGTGTGTGTGTATGTGTGTGATCATTTAATTTCTACATTGCTGTTTTCAATTCATAGATAATAACAAATGATTTTTCAATGAAATGTTTGAATATTGAACAAAAAATACCGCGGTTTTCATCAGCGTGTGGGGAATTTTCAGAACTTTTTGCAGGTAACGTCCTATAGGTGGCGACAAAGATTTGATGTGTCCTGAATCCAATTATTAGTCAAACGCAGGAGAGTCGGAGTTCGTGAATGAATGGATTTTTCTTCAATGGCACAGATTCTTCACGAGTCTGAAGATTCTTCAGACTCGTGAAGAGTCAGAGTCAGATTCTTCTCTGATTCTGATTCTGATGATTCTGATTCTGAGACTGCAACTAATGTTACTTCTGGAACGGTAGGCTAAATGCTTGAGAACTGTATGCTACTGATTGTAATGTAATATCGTGCACAGGAAAGGGAATTCTCTAGTGATTTTAATAGGCTACTTGTAGAAGTTAAACTTTTGATTTGTTTCATTTTTGAACCTCTTCAGCAGGTTAGCTTAGCATACAGTACATCAAGGATAGGCCCATGCTATGCAGCAGCTGAAACAGTGCCTAGACGTTAGGTAATACTGGTTAGTAATACTGTAGTTAACAGCGTTGATAAAAATAAATAAATAAATAAATACAATTTTTATTAAAAATAAAAATCATTGCGCCTGCTGCATTCATGATAAGGCAGTAAAGTCCCTTGATTATTGCTGTAGAACAGGGGTGCCCAAACACCCCTGGGGGTTGGGGGTATATACCAAATTACGTTAAAGCTGCCATGGCAATTTCCTAATTAATTAATTTTAAAAAATAAATAGAAAAAAGCACTTCAATCTTAGTAATAAATATACTTTTTAAACATTTTATAATGAACTTCTTACAAGAAAAATACAAACAAACACATTTATAACAATGCTAAATACACAAGTCACACTGAACCTGCCTTTGCCTTGATTTTGTCCTCTTTTCAAATGACAGTATTTTTGTAATTAAAAATCCGATTCATGCACAACATTTAATTGAAACATTTTATTTCAGCTGACTTTTTTGTAGCTCAACATTTAAATAAACAATCAAACAAACAAAAGGTTACGTTAAATTAGAAATTACGATCTCTGTTGAAGGCATTTGCCACAACCTTCATTCTAAATTTCTTCTCAGATGGGATGGTGGGCCAAATCAAAGGTTACCATGGGCCAACTTTGGCCCACAGGCCCTACTTTGGGCATCTCTGCTGTAGAATGAGAGTACAGTTCCTAGCCATATCAACCTAGAAAATAGTATCTTTTAATTTTGAGTCTGTCTTAGTACAGGATGTAACTAAAAAAGTGTCAAGATTTAAGTAGAAAAAAATCATCACAACTCTTTTTGAAAAAAATTTAGTGAGATGCTAATGGTCTAATCAGATTCAATGGTTTATGCTAAGCTAAAACATCTCCCTCCCAAGTCAGACCCAAGGATGATCAGCTGAATGGATTAAAAAATTAACACAAGTGAAGTTTTTAACTCTAGGGTAGTATTTCTGAAAAAAATTGAGTGTTTCTTTGAAACTATGTTGTGAAAAGCGCTCTACAAATAAACTTGAGTTCAATTGATTAAAGTTGCTTAATTTCTGTTGCAGAAGAGTAACAGCAACATTGTTTTTGAAATGTTTCTTGGGATTATTTATGTATGAAAACAACAGAATATGGTCATATATTACACCATATTAACTTTTGGCAGTAAAGTAAATGAGACTGTGAGATGTAGTTTGTAATACTGTTGACCTACCAGCTGCTCCCCTGATGAATCGTTTTGGAAAGAATTTCAGTAGAAAAACTCTATAATAAACGTTTGTGTAAAATTATATGAATTAGGACCTAAATGGCATTCTAATCAGCCTGGTTTGCTTCACAACCTGGTTTTCTATTTGTGCAAAATTCTATATTGTGTCAACCCTGACTGTAGGTCTATATAAATTATGCTGTAATATGACTTGCTTATGAATAAACCGGCATATTAAACATAAAATAACACAGAAAAAAATAAATATATTTTTTTCCACGTGGAATACCGACATTATTTTTTGCATGAATCTTTTTTTTGCAATTGAGGACTAGCCCAGCTGTCCTCAGAGGGATGATTTGTCAAATTTAGTGCACTTCTGAGGAAAAATCTGTCCCTAAAGTATAGCAAAGTAAACACTCACACACAGCGCTGTCAAGTGTTAAAAATGGCTCTCAGCGGTGTCCTTACAGTCATCCAAATTATTTTTAAACCTGTGATCTCACACACAGACTTCCATCTATTTCTCCTAAATGCACACAGCCATATATATGCTGCTAATTAAGTGTTGAGGAAACACCACACCTTTCGCTTTGCTCTCTATTCTTTTAGTCATTAGGATTATTTTTGAACTTGTGATGTCTCATACCTTCTTTCTCCCATAAACACTCATTCAGACATATGGAGCTCATCAAGCACGGAAGGGCAACCATCACATTCTCTCAATCATCACCTCCCTGGTAAAGCGGCAGGTATGTGATGCTGCAATTATGTATCTGTGTGTCTCACTCTTTTCCAACATTTTTCTTTCAGTCCCGTTGCTTCTTTCTGACTCATCGTTTGAGTTATCTTGAGCCTCGTTCTTGTCAATATTGGACTGCAAGCCAGGCTTTTACATGTTCATTTAGTCTATTATGAGAATGCAAGTTACATTACAATTAATAAAGTATCTTCATAGTTGGGTCCAAAAGTCTGGGAGCACTAAAATGAAAATGCTTCTTTGCTGTATTTTTCCAATTTAATTAAATAATTTCATTACAAATCATAATAAGTCATAGCTTAACATTAAAGATGGCCTGGGTCCAATGTTACTGAGTTTTGGGACAGTTAAGGAGACTATCCCTCTATGGCTTTAAAGGGGACCTATTTTACAAAAATGACTTTTATAAGGGGATTAATGCTAGATGTGTGGCAACAATATGTGAATATGAACAATTTCTAATTATAAGAAAATAATTAATTTGGTTCATTATAATCATACTTCATAAAAACAGTGTGTAGAAATTCTTCCTCTGTAGGCGTCATCAGAGGGGGAAAGCCCCGCCCATTAGTGATGATCTCTCCCTCATAAGCAGCCATCTGCCATTAGAGTTTTAGCATCGTACCTGCTGAAGATAATGTGAGCGACTATGAGGTACTGTGGAATTTTAGATGCACAAATAGACTGTAGTCTCCACACAGCAAATTTGCCAGTGTACGTTTTACATCACAGGTGTTGAATTTAACACTTTTCTGGTGTCTATATGAGTCCCACCAGCCAAGTATTCAGGTTACACTTTCAAAAGTGTTTATATTTTACACTGCAGAGGTGTATATATTCAACACTTTTGAAAGTGTAACCTGGACACTGGTGGGACTCATATAGACACCAGGAAAGTGTCAAATTCAACACCTGTGGTGTTAGATGTACACTGGTAAATTTGCTGTGCATGGTCTTTAAGTTCACAAGTCAACAAAAAATACTGACTGTCAATTTAAGTGAAGTTTCATAAACTAATTTCGAGAGGAGCTCGTGATATGATTAGCACGCCTGGCTGATCATCTGTAATCAGCAATAATCCAATCAGAGCGATCCAAGCTTACTATAAATGGATCAGTTTTTTCCCTACCACTCTATCTTGGTTTGGAAGAATCCCCCCTTCCACCCCATCTCCTCCTTTTTTCCTCTCTTTTCAAAGGGGGAGCCTTCGAGACCTATCTGATCTCGGATCCCCTTATATGCTTATTGACTGGGCGGGAGCCCTGGGCTCAAATATCTCCGAGCTCAGGGTTCTCTCCCGGGACAGCATGCCAAACCTGCTATAAACGCTAAGCATATCTAAGGGCGAACTCTTGAAATACAATTATATCAGTAATTTTACTGAACACAGGAATGTCATCTCTCAAATCTGAACGATTAACACCAATGAGGAGTATGGAAAGGCAACACCAGAAATGTACACTGTTAAACATCACAATTTAACCCACATCATTGTTAAAAACAGTAAATTTACACTTGGATTTTAACACTATAACACTACAGGAGCTTACACCAGATATTAAACACCTCACAATTTGCTGTGTGTAGCAGAGGCCAGCTAGTGAAGTGCTGTGCAGGTAAACCTCACT
>CAIGQQ010034599.1:879188-895600 GCA_903798035.1 Danio albolineatus | reverse complement strand
GTGTAGCAGAGGCCAGCTAGTGAAGTGCTGTGCAGGTAAACCTCACTCCTCTGACCTCTAAAGGTGCTCTAGCGACCTTTAGCCATGGTTTGGGATGGTTTTGTATAAATATGGAACTGAAACTCACATTAGCCACAACAAGTCCTTGTATTAATGAAAGATTCTGTGAATGATTTAAATGAGCAATCATTCAAAGAAGCTGAGTCATTTAGAAACAAAGCAAGTCTTTATGAATGAATCCTTGAGGCACTGACTTAAATGTTTAGAGAATAAATCTTATACCAAAGTACTACAGTGTTTACCACAGTGTAAATTACAACAAATGTTCTCTGACTACCTTTGGAACTATTTTCTTAAGTTAAACATAGAAAAAAAAAAAAAACTCTGTCTCAAATATAACTCGCTCAATATCTACTGACAGAAAATCAATATCTCACAAGCTGATATTATTGCTTGTGTGTTATTGCTTAGTTCTATCAGCAACACTTTAAAATAACAGTGCATCAATAATGATGTGTTCATATGTAAACTGAACATTACTTTACTATGGACTAATGATGAGAAAATGCATGCGCTAATCATGAACTAACTTTAACTACAACATGAGTGACATGAGTTCATGTGTGAATAACGGCTACCTTAGTTAGTACTTGCTTAATTGTTGATTAATGTATTATTTACCACATTAGTTTATGCTTAATTTAACCATCATGAACTCATGATATGTTAATGTATGATGATATTGTGACTTTACTTGGGGGGGCACATCATCATTAACCTATTCTTAACTACTTATGAACTCATGCACGTCCGTCTACTGCGTTTACACTGAACAACAATAGAAAAATGTTCTGTCAACATCAACAGTTTAAACACAGGAGTTAAGTTAAGGGTGAGTTATTGGTGATGTCCCCCTATCAGGTAAAGTCATGACATAATTATAATAACAGCTCATGAGTTTATGTTGGTGACATTTGGCTTAAACTTAAGTGATATTTTACAGACTAATTTCGAGAGGATCACGTGATATGATTGACCTCAGCTGGTCTCTCATCTACAATCATTAGTCAGCCAATCAGATTAATTCAATCCCACTATAAGTAACCCAGCAAATAACGCTCCCTTATCAGCGTTTTCCGAAGAAACCCCCCCATCCACCCCTTCTCCCCTTCTATTTTTTACACGGGAAGCCCTAGAGAACTACCTGATCTCGTGTTCCCCTTTACATGCTCATTCTACCAGGCGAGAGCCCTAGGCTCAACTATCTCCGAGCTCAGGGTTCTCTCCCGAGACAGCATGCCAAACCGGCTAACAATTGTCAAACAATATCTAAGTTTGAACTCTTGAAATGTTGATTAATACATTAATTAACAACATGTACTGACAAGTAATTAAGGTAGCTGTTATTCATACAAGAAATCCTGTGAATTATGTTGTTGTTAAAGTTAGATCATGATTCGCACATGCATTAACTTATCGTTAAATTATTACAATGTTTATAGTTTACATATTAATACATCATTATTCATGGACGGTTATTGTAAAGTGTCACTTTTATATCATATTTTAATAAAATAAAAAGCCACAGAGGGATATGTTTTGCTCTTATAATAGGCTTCACGATGCAGTGAATTCTTTAAGACATGTTTTTGATAGTTGTTTTGTAAATTAAGTGACATATTTGACATAATGTCAGCTTAAACTGACTAAAATTACAATTTTACCAAAGATTATACTTATCAAACACCTCTTAAAAATATTTCCAACAGTAATGTTCCACTATGCTGTTAGTTGTGTGTGGACTTTTTGGTGAAAATTTCTAAAAAAATGTTTATCTAAACATTTTATGTTAATCTATATCATTCAAATCATCATCCTTTTTTGTAAATGGGCCTTCACTGGGTATACAGGATTACACAGATCAGGAACTTGTGGTTTAACTTTAAAGAAGTGAAAAAACATTCAACAACAGTGAAAGCCTGACAGCTTCTCACACAGATGTTCTAGTTTCTCCCAACTAAAAGTTAATGTGTCACCGCCGAGGGCAGACATGGTGTTAACCTCTCTAACCTCTATCTCTATTACATTCACACACACGCACACACAGGAAGTTCTTTTTCCAAGCACTCTCATTAAGATTTCCATGTATTAGCATTTAGCAGTGGCTGCTGGGCAGTAGTGCTGCGATCGCTCGTGTTTAGAGATGCAGATGTAGTAGAGCACCGTTGGTTTTAGGCGCCTGCCTGTGGCCTCAACAGCCTTATGACTGAATCAACCAGTTCCTGATTACCGGGCCATTACCCCAATTACACCGCCGCACACAGCCACAGGGGCCCGATCGCTCGTGAGCGCGTGTGCTCACTGATGTGTGTGTATTTGTTTACCTGTTCGTTAGCTGGGAGTTATTTGGCTTCATTAGTGGGCATTCAAGCTTACCGCTGTAGTAATTGCTGTGCTTTCCTGCCACAGTCCGCAGCCACATTCCTAACTCACACCAACGCTATGGTTTAACCGGAGCAAACACACCCCTACACAACCCAGATATTCGAAGCATCCCAGAACCCAAAACCACACTGCCCGAAACATCCCTGAATATCTGAGATTCTGCCATCTTCATGCAGGAAAACCGCAAACCAGAGGCCGTGTGGTTTCTTCCAGAAGCCGTATATGAACAGCCCCAAACCTTTAATTGCACACCCGATAAAAAGCCTTTAATGTGACTGAGGCTGCGTCCACACTAATCCAGATACATTTAAATCTTTTTCTCTCTGTTTCAGCCTTTCTTCCACACTGAGACATTTTGGTCTTGTGAAAACTGCGCTTTTTGGTCATTTTCGCATTATGGTGTGGACTGTGAAATTGGAGGTTTTCGAAAATGATGATGACACATTTAGTCATGTGATGCATAGAGATAGATGCGCCTGCTGTGTGGTGTGATGTTCACGTTTACAGTGTTGTTTCACTCTAAAATGTTTCTTGCTAGTTTCGGTGTTTGGTTCGAATTTACAAGACAATGGCTGTTTCTCAATACCAAGAATACAGGTGACAACTTGTGTTTTCATTGAGACCAGTCTTGCCGTGTTACGAACTTGGAAGTCTGAGAGAACAGCAAATTACACCTAAGAGTGATGACTTCAATGCTTAAAAAAGAAATCATTCCAAGTTTAAATGTTAGAATGTTCTAAACGAATAGGGCATGGGGGTGGGGGGGGTAATGGGGAAAAGAACACAGCCAGGAACTATGTTTCTAACTACAGCTCCAGGATATATAGATATAGTTACAAGTGCACAAGTTTGTGACCGTTTGCGAATGTTCATTGAAACGACGGATTTGGGAAATGTCAAATCAATTAACTATCTTTGTAACGACAGAACTTACGATCTAAGTTGGCTAACAATGGTTTTCGGAAATGCACCCCTATATGGATAGTGATTTAAAATAAAGAAGAAGAAATGAACTTGTAAAACTGCAATGTTAAATGATACATGGTCGAAAATTTGGGTGCACTCAACTTTTGTGCTGGTGTACCTAAGTTGCAACCAGTGCTGAGCGTTCATTCAATAATTGATTGTTTTTTCCCTTTCAATATGTATAACATTTTAATATGGCTTTCCATGTATTTATGCCTTCATTTGGCTTTTCTCCTTCTTTAGTTGGTCGCAATGACTTCCTGGACCTCGAGTGAGTGCTACACTCAAAAAAGTCTGCATTTGATTCATCCTCAATTTCAAATTTATCACATGCAGATAAGCTCTTATCTCATTAACCATAGCACACCTTTATCATATGAAGAACCACATATACTGTAGCAACTTCATTTACATTGATTACAATATTTTCTTTTTATAATTCATAAAAGTTTTGCAGTAACACTCCAGGGTTTTCCACTGAATAATCCAGGGTTTATATTCTGTGTTTTTACTCATATCAGTCATCTATCTGAATATAGCTCCATGTGCTTATTGTGGCTATCTTTGTAGCTGTCCTTTTTTGTTTTATTTGGTTTAATTCTTCTTGTGTAAGAATCAAGTCTTTGATAGCTGATGTAGTCCAACCAAGTTTCAATTAGGCATTTCACTTCATCTTTGTTCCAGGTTAATCCTCTATTTATTTAGAGAGGTGTTAGCAAAAACATTCAATTTCTTTTCACACAATGCACTAATTATACATTGTGATAAAGCCTTGTTCATTGGTCCGTCCAGTCAGATTGCTTTCTCA
This sequence comes from Danio albolineatus, assembly GCA_903798035.1. Lineage (NCBI taxonomy): Eukaryota > Metazoa > Chordata > Actinopteri > Cypriniformes > Danionidae > Danio > Danio albolineatus. The sequence continues at coordinate 891,381 of CAIGQQ010034599.1, read as the reverse complement.
CCACTAATGAGAACCATTCCAGAGTTAGTTTTCAAGAGTAATGAGACCAACTTCTTTAGCAAATCACAGATCAATAGTTTTAGGGCATATCTGATTGCCATGTTCATATACCCAAACAAACCATGCTAAATGAAAAACGCCCCATGTTCAAAAACAGCTAGTCAAATATGAATATATACAGTATTACTGTACATACAAATATGAGTATGCTGAATATGTCCAAATATGAATATGCTGCAATAAGGCATGTTCATAAATGGATGAGAACGATAGCAATAAAAATACCACACCACACACCACAACTAGAAAAACCAAATCCCTTTGAACCAAACCCCTTATCCTGCCTTTAAGATCTATGTTATGCCTGTCATCTGCATCATCCAACCCAGACTCATTCTGAAAATGTACCGCTATATACATTTCTGGAGAGCACCAAATACATCCCAGGAGGTACTTTTTTTTGCAGTTTTTTTTTTAACGAATCCACCAGAGGCCGCTGTGTGCGCTTTTTGAGATCTCAAATTTCTCTGACGAGTGCCATTTGCGCCTGTTGTTCTCGCGTAAATATAATAGACTGCTGCGGACTGACTGACCCCCCTTCCCTAAACCCAACTAATAGTGTTTTCAAAAGCACCAATTGACCTGCCTACCCACTTTCCTAAACCCAACCGACAGTGTTTTGAAAAGCAATCCCGAAAAAAAGCACTTGTCTGATTTTTACCACATTTCAGATTTTACCACATTCTCACCCTGTTATTTACTTGTTGATTTTTTAATTTTTTGGCTTCTGTTTTTGTCTTACCAGCTTTCTGGAACCGTTTTTCACCGGACTCGAACCCTCTCGCCGTGGTCAATTCCTCTCTGCATCTCAAGTTTGCCGATGTACATGGCGAGCTACAGGACAAACTGGTAACAGCGGAAAAGCCATCTATACAGAGGTGAGCAGTCAGCTGGTAAGCACGAAAAGGAATGGCGTCACACCACTCCGTAGCGTTTGCTTTAAAGATGAAATGCAGCCATAAGTACTGTACTTCTGGCTACATAATTAGCGATCTACAGAAATGTATATGGGGGACTTTTTCTGAATCAGCCTGTATGGCAACCATTTCAGTAGGATTGTTTGTAGTGTAGTAAAGAAACTTTTGAAAAAAACTTGTAAACACCACTTTGGACAACACAGTTTTTAAATGTATCCAGATTAAAAGTGAAATTAATCCAAAATATAGAGATTATTCACCCTCCGTTTGTTCCAAACCTTTTTGACTTCCCTTTCCCTTCTGAACACAAAAGAAATGAAGAATTTGAAGAATGTAAGAAGCCGGTAGCCACTGACTTTCTTGATATTTCTTTGCAAAACTGTGGAAGTCAATGATTACCGGCTTACAACATTCTTCAAAATAACTTGTTTGTTTAATCCACAGAAAACAGAAACTGCTCAATGTCTGGAATCACTTGAGGGTAAATAAATGATGAGTAAATTTGTATTTTGTATTTAATTTATTTATAAAAGCTCTTTTTAAAACAGCATGGGCTGACCGGAGTGTGGTACATAAAAAGCAAAATAAAAACAACATGAGGTCCAGAGATCAAAATAGCTATAGCTGCTCAATGTAGTAGGGCAGATGATTAAAACGAATAAGAAAAAATGCAGATTAACACTTTTTAAAAGCTAAAGAACACATATGAGTTTTCAGGAGTCTTGAAAAGGTGGCGCCATTCTGAGTTGTAAAGGCAAAGTCATTCCATAATCGAGGACCCACCACTGAAAAGGCTCAGTCCCCTCTGCATTTCAGCTTTGAAGGAATTTTTCAGTAAATTAGGATTACAAGAACTTCTAGGGGGGCAATGGGAATGCAGAAGGTCTGATAAAGAGACAGATTGTGCAGGCGTTTGAATACAAAAAGAATTTGAAACTCAATTCAGGACTGGTAGCCAATGGAGGGAGTGTAGCATAGAATTTTTGGGTGAACTGTCCCTTTAATATAAACACAGTCTGAGCTATTGCGACCTGACAAGAGAATCTGCAGCTTTGGCCTGTGCCACAACACCCACTCTATTATCTGCTACAAAAATAACAATGAGCAGAAAGAGAGAGAGAGAGAGAGAGAGAGAGAGAGAGAGAAAATAAGGGTAAAGAAACAGAGAGAGAGAGAGAGAGAGAAAAGAGGGCAGTAATGATCATTACAGGCGTCTGTGTTGTCCTTTTCTGCCATGGCTGCTGCGGGGCAGTGGGTGTCATAGTTTGGGTGATGTCCATACAGCATTGATTAATGTTCTTTCTCTCTCTCTCTGGTTCGTGATTTGAAATTATTGCTCATCTAGTGATTGGCCGGACCCCAGTAAATACACTGCTGTAAAATATCTGCGCAAAAGACAGCAAGAAACCGTAGGGCTTACATTCGCAGCTTACATGAATGTCGTCATCGTCACTAATCAGAGGCAGAGCAGGACAGCAGAGACTATTGAAAAGCTGTTAGAGACACAAGCCAAGACCAGGGTCTGTCTGTGTTTGAAGAGCCACAGCGACTAAATGTTGACTCTTTCCGCACATGCATTATTCAAAGGGCGTCGATGACTCCTGCACACTAAATGTAGTTTTTGTTTGTATTGTTATTTGGGTCAGTGACTCGATGCCTATGTTTGTTTGCTTATTTATTCAGAGAGGCATTAGATATGCAATTCATACATAAAACGACCTTAATTTCTGAATCAAAGTTCTTGCGAATTGGCTTTTATTATTATTTGAAAAAACTTTGAGCGCAGAATAAAATACAGAACAGACATGCGCAAAACATAAGCAAGATATGTGCCAAAGTGTCAGTAAGATTCTTAAAATAACAGATATTTAGGTCTATTTATGAAAAGGGTTTAGAATTTTTTGATTCATTTTTAAGTTTCATTCATCTTCGGTACATAAATGAAGATTTTTTTAAACCAAATTTGACTTTTTTCTGTCCTTTTTATTGAAAGTCTATTGATACAAAAAAATGATAAAGTCAAATCTTCTGAAAATACACAATAGTTTTACTTGGTAAACATTTTTAATTCTGTCTTATATTCATATATAAATATTGATCAGTGAACATTGATTAGACTATATACTATATACATATCTGGAGAGCGCCAAATACATCCCAGGAGGTACACGTTTTTTTGCAGTTTTTGTTTTCGCGAATCCATCAGATGCCACTGTGTGCGCGTTTTGAGATCTCAAATTTCTCTAGCGAGTGCTCTTCTCGAGTAAATCCACCAGAAGCTGTTGTAGAGTGACTGACTAATCAACTGACCCACCCTCCTTCTTCTCTGCACCCAACCAAAAGGCATTTTCAAAAGCACCAATTAACCCATCCACCCACTAGCCTAAACCCAACTTACAGTTTTAAAAAACAATCCAGGAAAACCATCACGGCAGTCTGATTTTTATCATGTTTTACCACATTTTAACCCTGTTATTTACTTGTTTATTTTATTTTTTGGCTTTTATTTTTGTCTTACCTGCTTTCTGTAACTGTTCTTCGCTGGACTCAAACCCCATTGTCATGGTCAACTCTACTCTGTGTCACAAGTCCACTGACATACGCGTTGAGCCACTGGACAAACTGGTAACAGTTGGAAAGTTGTCCATACGGAGCTAAGCGGTCAGCTGGTTTGCACGAAAAGACACAGCGTCATATCGCCCCAAAGTCTTCGTTTTAAAGACGGAATGTATCCATACGTACCTCTGGCTACACAATTCGAGATCTCCAGAAATGTACATAGGGCTACGTTTTTAGAATGATCTAATGTTGCCTCGACTACAGCATTGAATACATACATATAAACACATTCAAATGTACAAATGCCTTGATTCTTTTAGACATGAGTTTTGATCTATTTATGAATGTTTTGAAGCATCAGAGTCTTGTCTGAATAGATATTTAATGTAGAGAACATAATGTCTCAGATTTGATTAAAAACATCTTTGTTGTGTTTCGAATATGAACAAATTTCTCATAGATTCGAAAGAGTTTTCGTGTTACTTAATATAATATTACTTAAAACATTTTATCATTTCTTAAAAAATTAAATATGATTGCTTAAATGCATTTAGAGTGTAAGGACAATTGTTTCTTTTTGTGAACTATTTGAAATGTTACAGTATTCATAGTTTTTGTTAGTTAAATCAATGAATAGTAATACAAATCTAAAATATAAAGGTCAGTTTTATTTTTAAATTAGATTTGTATAAGAAATCTTGATCATAAATAACCATGTTTGTTCTGGCCAATGTGCGTGTACAAATTTTCAAATTAAGACTAAATTTTCAAAAGGTTTTCAAATAAGAATGTCAAATATGTAAAAATGTCTAGCTTATTATTTCATGTTAATGTACACTAAGGGAACACTGAGAGAGAAAAAAAAGTACCTTATAATCATATATTGCCAAATACATCCTATTTGATCCATAAAGTACTCTAAATGGTTAAAGTACACAAAACTGTTAGAGTCTTCAACAATAGCATTAGAAAAATCATGGTAAAATGACAAATTTCAGTAATCAATATAATGAATGTAAGATTGAAGACATCTAAAGTGAGTGTCACAATGCCATGCAGTATATATGACAACTCAAGGATGAGCACTTTCTATATGCTAATACAATGTCATTTAATATAAAGCAACGCAGATGGTGCAGAAGGATTTTGGACAATGTCCTTGCTGGCTAAATGATATCTGTGGCAATTAAAAAAAACAAAAATCGCCTCTATAAATTTTGTGCCATTTACATTTTCGTGTTCAGTAATCTTAGAATCACAAAATTCCAGAGAAAAACAAAAGCTGCCTGTTTTCCTATTCATAAGTGCTATGGAATCAGCTTTTTAGTCAGTGAAAGTCAGGAAATTTGACATTTGTTTTAGAGTGGGAACCCTGATAAAAGCAAACACTCGCATTCAATAACGCCAACACCAGTGACTGAATCACTGAGAGATTCTCCACAAGATAGATGTAAATATCGCTGCATTGGAGCTCTGGCAGAACCCTGATGGTTTTTAATGACTGAAATATGATGGCAGGTGCTGTATATGGATCGCAAGTGCCAAAAACTGACATTTGTGTGCATATAGTTTTGTTCTGTTGACATGTGACCCAAATATTTGTAGCTTGAAACAGAAGGAAGTATGACCGACTTGTGCTGCGTTTCCAAGGAGATCATCCCAGTGTAAACTGCCATTACAGCTAATTGTTTTGCCTGTCAGATCTTTGCACAGGTCATGTGACTGAAAACTATACATCTGGCAAATGTCTTGTCGCCTATTCAAGTTTTAGGAACAACAATAATAATTTGACTTCTAGTTGATCATTTGGTATCAGAAGCTTATATAAAAGGCAAAGGCCTTTAGATTGTATATCTGCATTTAACACTTACTTCTATTTTTTTATATATATTTATTATCTGTTTTTTGTCCTGTCTCTGTAATTCTGTTGCACTGTGGAAGCTCTGTCACGAAAACAAATTCCTCGTATGTGTGAACATACCTGGCAATAAAGCTCTTTCTGATTCTGATTCTGATTAAGCTTATTTCACCTAAAAAAAAATATGATCATGCCTTTATTTTTAATTATTTAATTAGGACAGTAATGTCTGACTTTGCTTAGACAAAAGATCTTGTCACTTAACAGAAATAATGTGTAGTACAGAATTTAAACTCATGGTGCAGTGAAAAAAAAGAATTAATGTTGTGTATGACTCCCATGAGCTTGGAGGACTGCATCCATACAACTTTGCAATGACTCAATAACGTAATAATAAAGTCATCTGGAACCGCAAAGAAAGTGTTCTTGCAGGAATCCCAGAGTTCAAGATTTTTGGGATTAATCTCCAATGCCTCCTCCTTTATCTTACCCCAGACATGCTCAATAATGTTCATGTCTGGTGACTGGGCTGGCCAGTCCTGGAGCACCTTGACCTTCCTTGCTTTCAGGAACTTTGATGAGAAGGCTGAAGTATGAGAAGGAGCTCTATCCTGCTGAAGAATTTGCCCTCTCCTGTGGTTTGTAATGTAATGGGCAGCGAAAATGTCTTAATACCTCAGGCTGTTGATGTTGCCATCCAATCAGCAGATCTCTTGCATAGCCCTATACTGAACGTAACCCCAAACCATGTTTTTTTTACAACTGAGAATCTGGGGTCCATGTGGGTTCCAGTAGGTCTTCTGCAGTATTTGTGACGATGGGATGCTGTTCAACAGATGATTCATCTGAAAAATCTTCCTTCTGCCACTTTTTCATTGATCAACTAGAAGTCTTACTACTTGCTCTTACTACTAGGATAGACAACTAGACTTTTGTCAGGTAGTGTAGTTCTACAGTAAAATACACGCTTAAGAAACATGTCTCCCTGCAGTAGATCAATGTCTGTGTGTGCGACAGAATTCCTGATAGTTCATTCATTCATTTTCTTTTCGGTTTAGTCCCTTTATTAATCCGGGGTCGCCAAACCAGCGACCTTCTTGCTGTGAGGCGAACGTGCTACTCACTACGCCACCATGGCGCCCGCATTCCTGATAGTATTTTGAGCAATTTTAGAAGTTTTTCTCAAGTTTACTGATGTAATGTAATGTGTGCATTTATATAGCGCATTTATCATGTATAGTCATACACCCAAAGCACTTTACAATCATGAGGGGGGTCTCTCCACACCACCATCTGTGTGCAGCATCCACGTGGATGCTGCGACTGGCAGCCACAGGACAACGACGCCAGTGTGCTCACCACAAACCAGCTATAGGTGGAGTGCAGAGACAGAGAACCAATTCGGTTGATGGGGAGGATTTGGAGGCCATGATGTTTAAGGGAATTTAAGGGAAAGGGAATTTGGCCAGGACAATGGCCAGTACTAATGTACGCACACACAACAGTCCAGCACATTGCAATGTTTTGCATATACGACAGTGGTAAATGTATTGGGTTTTTTTTTGCTCCAAATTAAACAAACCAAAATACCAAACTAGTGTGGACACAGAAGTCTATGTCGACTATTTGTGGACCCTAAATCACAATGTAAATGTAAATTGCCAAGTCAAATGTGCCTTTTAAAGACCAATGGCCCATTGTGTATAGCGCAGATTGTGTTCTGCTTATTTTGTCGCACCATATTGTTCTTGTTCTGTCAATCGAGTCCAGTTCTACAGAAGTGGATGATGCTATTTATTTTGACACACAATGCACCAGTCTTTTCTTTTGTGTCTGATAAAATATTTCCAAATGTGTTTCTGAATGATACGACTCCTGCGAGGCACGAGTTAACGTCAGTGTTTCTTCGCTCTCAGCTCTGCGCATCAATTTAGATCAACTTAATTAGGCAATCATTTGATCTGATTCATTTGATGTTTTCATTGCAAGAGCCAAATTTACTATGGATTCAAGCATGATTTCATCAGCGGCTTTTAACACCGTCCCATTTTTCCAGCGTTCAGTCTGCCTCTGGAACAAACACCACCACAACCTCAATATCTAAAAACATAAATCAAAACCTGATCCAGCCTCATAAAGATCTGCTCTCCATAAAATCTTTATGAGATCACAATTATAATAAAAGCTATGTGTTAAAGGCCCTGACATTTCATAAATCAGCAATGATATCAGTATGATATTAGTGAGATCATGTCATATTGCAGGCTCTCAGTTTGCATGTGCATAAATGAGAGTTTTCACATGCGGCTCTCAGGCGACTCCGGATGAATAGTAGTCAGTATGTAACGTAAGGAAAGTAACGCTCATGAGACACACATGAGGAGTCTGTGTGAGGAGTTCACAAGCAGTTTATTTCCATTCCTCCATCTTTCCATTTATCTAATATAGAGACACATCAGTGGCGTTCACTGAGGCATGTGCACAGAACTGTTGGGCATGCAGGACCAGGCTGGTTGAATAAACATCTGCTCTACAGTTTATCATAAAACAAATATTGTGCTGCTGATTCACTTAATTGAATCAATTTAAGACTAAAATTAAACTTAAAATCTACAAGCACTCACTTTCGGTTAAACATTCATTCATTCATTTTCTTGTCGGCTTTGTCCCTTTATTAATCCGGGGTCGCTACAGCAGAATGATCCGCCAACCTATCCAGCATTTGTTTTACGCAGCGGATGCCCTTCCAGCCACAACCCATCTCTGGGAAACATCCATACATTCTCATTCACACACAGACACTACTGACAATTTAGCTTACCCAATTTACCCATACCACATGTCTTTGGGGAAAACCGGAGCACCTGGAGGAAACCCACACAACCACAGGGAGAACAAGCAAACTCCACACAAAAATTCCAACTGACCTAGCCGGGGCTCGAACCAGCAACCTTCTTGCTGTGAGGCGAACGTGCTACTCACTACGTCCCCGTGGCGCCCTTCTGTTAAACAGTACCAATAAAATGTTCTGTTTTAGTTTAGTTTTTTAGAGTTTTTTAAAAAAAAATTATTTTAGAAATGTTTCTTAGCAGGTGACATATAAAATAAGTTTATACATTTATTTTGATTCAGTTAAAATTAATTTATTTCAAATGTGACCCTTGACCACATAACCAGTCATGAAATTGAGATTTATACATCATCTGAATGAACAAGCTGTTCATTAATCAACACAGGCTCATTCTGAAAACGTATAGTCCCACGTACGTTTCTGGAGTCCGCACATTATGTGGTCGGAGGTACGTATGGCTGTGTTTAATTTTTTAAACGAACGCTACGTGGCGGTATGACACCGTTTCTTTTCGCGATTACTAGCTGACCGCTTACCTCCGTGTGGACCGCTGCAATCAGTTTGTTCCGTTAGCTCGCCGTGTTCGTCGGCAGACTTGAGACGCAGAGAGAAGTTGACCACAACGACGGGGTTCAAGTCTGGTGAGAAGTGGTTCCAGAAAGCAGGTAAGACAAAAACAGAATCCAAAAAATTTAATAAACCTGCAAATAACAATGTGAGAATGTGGAAAAATCTGAAAACGTGCTAAAAATGAGACGAGGGCTTTTATTTATTTCTGGATTCCTTTTTTGAAAATTGCTGGTTGGGTTTAGGGAAGTGTGGGTGGGTCAATCGATAAAATTTTGGTTGGGTTTAGGGAAGGAGGAGGGTGGTAAGTCGATTGGTTGGTCAGTCGGTCAGTCAGTCAGTCTATCATTTAGTCAGTCAAACAGTCAGTCGACAGCAGCCTCTGGTGGGTTTACTTGAAAATAGAAGACGCGAACGGCACTCGCAAGAGACATTTTAGATATCAAAAAGCTTACACAGAGGCCTCTCGTGGATTCTCAAAAACAAAAAGTGCAAAAAGACGTACCTCCCGGGACGTATTTTGCAGCCTCCAGAAACGTACTTAAGAATGCGTTTTCAGAATAAGCCTGGGTTGTCATTAATAAATGGTTTGTTAGAACAGAACAATGTTTGGCCGATATACAACTATTTGAAAATCAGCTTTAAAGTTTCCAAATGATGTTCTTCTACTTCATTCTCTAGATCAGCAGTTTTGGCTTTTAGCTTTGCTTTGCTCTCATTTACTGCGGCTAGGGAAGTTTCTAGCCATTCCACACATTCATTCAACGACTCGCATGGGATTCTAGCAATTCTCTGTTCATGATGGGATACCATGGCTTGCACACAGTCAAATTTTGCTTCCGATGTTCACAGTTTTCACAGAAATCACAGTTTTGTTCTATGATCTTGCAGCAAATCTAACAGCTGCCATAATCACTTCACCTGTTGTTGTGGGTGTTTCGGCTTTTGCGTTGGCTTCTTTTTTTGGATGTTTTCGCACATTTAGATGCAATCCTGTATAAATACTGTTGTTTTATAAGTCATTTAGCGATTTTTATTTGTATTTGTTCAGAAAAGAATAGGGGGGGTTTGAGCAAATAAATGAAATTGAGCAGGGAAAGAAGAGACACAGGTCTACTACATCGCATTGCTATCCAGAGGTCTATGTTTTTAGGAATGCATATTACTAATCTTTTTTTAATGCATTTATGGATGCAGATTTACAATATGTGGGCGACAAAGTGGCTCAGTGGTTAGCACTGTCGCCTCACAGCAAGAAGGTCGCTAGTTCAGTTCCTGACTGGCCAGTTGGCATTTCTGTGTGGAGTTTGCATGTTGCATGGCCCCGTGTTTGCAAACGTGACAAAACTAATAACTAGACAGGCACAGGGCCACCAAATCCATGGGTGTCACAAACAATTTATGTATATAGTTTGACAACTTTCTGAAAATGATGAGCGGCATGGTGGCTCAGTGGTTAGCACTGTCACTTCACAGCAAGAAGGTCACTAGTTCAATTTCTGACTGGTCAGTTGGCATTTGCATGTTCTCTAGTGTGGAGTTTGCATGCTCTCCACATGTTTCCTCCGGGTGGTTCGGTTTTCCCCACAGTCCAAAGACATGCGCTGTTGGTGAATTGGGTTAATCCAAATTGGCCATAGTAGTGTATTTGTGTAAACGAGTGTGTGTATGAATGTTTCCCAGTACTAGGTTGCAGCTGGAAGGGCATCCGCTGTGTAAAACATATGCTGGATAATCTGGTGGTTCCGCTGTGGCATCCTCTGATGAATAAAGGGACTAAGCCAAAGGAAAATTAATGAATGAATTGAAATACAAAATGTCTTTATGGAAGGTGATTTTTGAAAAAAAAAGATCATTTTAATGCAAACAATAAAAAAAGAAATATACCTTTTCTAATTAAGAACTTTAACGCGTCATGTATTGGGAAAATAGTCAGTCACAACAAAGGAATATCGAAATCTTCACGTATCCTCCAGATGTACAAACAACTTTGGTTTGGATTTACAGAGATGACGAATAAGAAATTAGTAATTAATATTAACTAATATATAGTTTAAAAAAGCTATTACTGTGCTGACTGTTGTTACAAAATCAGCCATTTTTGAATTCCATTATGTCAGTTTTAATCATGCTAAATGATATCTAAAATTACACGACCAATTGAACACATTTGTTGCACAGTGAAAAAAAATCCCATCTCAACAGACCGTATTCATGAATATGACAGCAATAAATGAGATTTGAATGCTAAGATGTGTTTTTTGCGAACGCGCCAAAGTATGTTCTCCCCCAGCTCTTGTCAGAAAACACTGTCAGAGTTGTCATGGCTGATTATGCAGACCATGAAAGCATTCGCAAAACACAGAGTCGACATGACGCGCAAGTATTGGACAAATAGCCTATATGTTTATTTAGGGTTAAACTGCGTAAAGGTCATTTTCGTAAATGTCAGCTCCACACACTGTAGCAGCTAATGAATAATGTTTCTCAGACTGGCCTACAAGCAGCTACTCTATAGCTTGTGTCTTTGAAACAAAAATAATTTGCAAGGAATGAGGAAACAAGCCATCTTTTATAAGGCTGTATTGGTTTCACCACACCTGCTGCCATCGACCAGTGACTTAACAACATAGCTAGAGGCAGAAGTGTTGCGCTTCGGGAGAGCTCTGATAACAATCAGCATCACTATGGGTGAAAGACGACTGAATGATATGCTCGATACGTGAGAGACAAACGCTTTATGTCTGATCTCAGAGACAAAGACGTATTGTCTATCACTTTGTGTTCTACCTGAAAGCCAATAGAAAGGAACGTGTTCAATTTTCATGCTTTCTCCTAAAACATTAATTGGTGTGTGTTCATTTTTGCATCATGATCTTAAAGGAGAGAACATGCTCACTCTCACACACACTGTAACACTTGTAGTGTGATGAGAACGGAGATGAGGGTCCAAACACAGTTTATTAACAGCTTAATATTAATTACGTAGGCAGGCAATGGTCAAACAGGAACAAACAGAACCTTGAGGGTAATCTAATAGTGTGGTCGTGGTAACAGGCAAGGGTCAGTGCAGGCAGCAAACAGGATAAACAAATAAACAAGGCAAGGATCTAAAGGCAGTGTAAGACTAGACAAAAAAAAACACTTAAGTATGACACCTATAAAGTATGATTTGGCCTACAAGCAGCTACTCTATAGCTTGTGCCTTTGAAACTAAAATAATTTGCAAGGAATGAGGAAACAAGCCATCTTTTATAAGGCTGTATTGGTTTCACCACACCTGCTGCCATCGACCAGTGACTTAACAATAGCTAGAGGCAGAAGTGTTGCGCTACGGGAGAGCTCTGATAACAATCAGCATCACTATGGGTGAAAGACGAC
>CAIGQQ010034599.1:827633-870576 GCA_903798035.1 Danio albolineatus | reverse complement strand
GAGAGAGAGAGAGAGAGAGAGAGAGAGAGAGAGAGAGAGAGAGAGAGGGGAGGTGCTGGGGATGGAAAGTGATAGAAGGAAATGGGGAGGAACAGTAAAGGAAGAGAAAGACAAAATAGGAAAAGTGGAAAGAATGATGCTAAAGTTCACCTAAATGATCATTTCCACACAGATTCATTGGAAAAATGTTGCACGTATTTAAAGTACACATGAAATCAAAAATAACCATATTCATTTTGTGAGATTATACTGCTATTTTTGTGGTGAACAATTGATCTGTGCGTGTCATTAAAAAACATGGTCTGTAATCTTTAATTGAAATCTGAAAAAGCACTTCCTGTTTGTTTTCAGTTAAGTTCTCAGATTACGTCTGTCTGAGACATAGATATATACACTAGATATCGCATACCTACCGTGAGCATGCGTCAATACCGCCGCTATATTTGTACAGTGCTCCCAGGACAAATGTCACTCGACCGCACTTAGTCAAGACCAAATGCAATCTGAAGATGCAGGACTTTTGCACTGCATACAAGTTTAGTAATGACCAAGCTAAGAGAACAAAGCATAAAGGCAGAACATTTCATATGAAAGATTTCATTTTTTACGATTTTATATCTTAGATATACTCAACAAGTAATGTTATTGATGATAATACTGCACTGACCATAAGGCAAAGTAACACCAACCTGCACTAAATCCAAGGCTTATGCTAGATTTGTTGAATAAAATCAGCAAACAATGTAAATGAAATATGACAAGACGCTGCGGAAACTTATATTTAAGAGTTCATACTTAGCTGATGATTGATTATAAAGCTTGTTTGGCATGCTGTCCCGGGAAAGAGCCCTGAGCTCATAAGATCCTCGAGCCTGGGGCTCCTGTTTTCAAGGCGAGAGGGGAGTTTGAGGTGGATCTCGAGCACTCCACTGCTGTAGTAGCTAATGAACAGATAGTGATTGCTTTTAAGAGATAACTACTTACTAGGAGCATGTCTATGGTGCAGATTTGTATTAGTCAATTAACTTAAGTTGCGTGTTTTTGGACGGTGGGAGGAACCTGGGGGAAACCCACGTGAGCATGAGGAGAAAGTGTAAACTCTGCACAGAAACGTTGGCAGGCTTGGTAAGGACTAGAACCAGTGACGTTCTTGCTGTGAGGCAAAAGTGCTAACCACTGGGCCACCGTGCCACCCATCTAGGAAAGGAGGAGGAGAAGGGGTGGAAGGGGGGATACTTCCGAACGAAAATGGCTGTGATATGGAACTTGAGGTATATATAGTGGCTTAGGAATCGTCCTCTCGAGGTTAGTTTATAAATAAACTACACTTATTGTCGGCTTAGTGAAGTATCAGCTAGTTTTTGAAGTAATTTATTGGGGTGCCTGATGACATAACAGTGCCTACGCCTCAATGTGCATACTGTCCACCCTCAATTATTGAATATTACAAATGTTATATACTATTTAGATCAGAAAGGTGAATGTGCACATTTAGATGCAGGGATATCATTGGTTCACACGAATTCATTCACAAATTAATCCCTCTTTTCGTTAGAATTTAAAGTAAAAACGGGAGAGGGGTGTGTTTTAGGACATTGATTAGGTCAAATTTAACAGGGAGGGAGTATAATACATTTCCATGCACACAAACACATGCTCTTTGTCGGCAATGCCTGTGCCTATACATTGATGTAGAAAAGTAATGTAATATATACATATAAATATATATATAAATATATATATATATGTGTGTGTGTGTGTGTGTGTGTGTGTGTGTGTGTGTGTGTGTGTGTGTGTGTGTGTGTGTGTGTGTGTGTGTGTGTATATCTTGGGCTCCGAATGGTCAGTCCTCTACTGCACCTTTTTTTTTTTTTTTGAACTTTTATTGACAACAGTCAACATAAATACAAACAATAATAATAATAAAAATAAAAACAACAGTCCTGAGATTGGGCCCGAGCTCACAAATAAAGATATATATATATATATATATATAGTGACAATAAAGATCTGAGGAAAAACAAAAATAAAAGCAAATAGACAAACTTCAAGCAAAAATACAAACTTAGAGACCTAAGTGACCTATCCAATGAGGCTTTGAGCTGGTCCCCATCTTCTTTCAAAGATGTGAGTCTTCAGCTGAATTTGTGCTGTCAACTGTTCCATTGAATATAACTGTCTGATTTTTTGTATCCACTGTGAAACCGTGGGTGGTTCAGGTTTAAACCAGTTAATTGTTATAATTTTTCTTGCAGCCATTAGCAGGAGATGTAGCAAAGTTTCCTGATCATGGGACAGATCATCCGGAAATTTGTCCAGTAAAAACGTTAAAGGGTCCCAAGAGAGATTCACTTTAAGGAGCTTTTCTACGATCCCCTTAATTTCATTCCAAAAATTTTGAATAATGGGACAGTCCCAAAATATATGCGTTTGATCACCCACCAGTCCACAGTTTCTCCAGCACTTATTGCTGCCCCAACTACCGGAATGGAAAGACTTTAGTGGTGTCCTGAAAAATCGAATTTTAGACTTCCAGTCAAACTCCTTCCACATTTGGCTCCCCACTCCCTTATGGCAACCAGAGCAAACACCCACCCAAGTATCATCATCCAATGTCACATTGAGTTCCATTTCCCATTGTTGTTTTATATGTTGTGTATTATCCGACATATCCATCATCATTTTGCAATAAATTAAGGACACTTGTTTTTTCATTACACCCTTGTTTTCAATCAGATGAATCAAGTGTTTTTCTATGTTTGTTGGTTCTCTTCTGATCTGTTCCCAATTCTTATGTTTTGTTAAATAGTCCCTTATTTGTAAATATCTGTAATGGTCCCCTGAGGGTAGATCAAACTTGTTTCTTAGTTGGGAGAAAGATTTCATTATATTTCCCTCAAAGAGTTGGTTTACAGTAATAAGCTTTTTTTCCGCCCACTTCTCAAAGCCCCTGTCCGTTAGAGATGGAAGAAATTCAATATTCCTGTTTATGGACATGGCTCGTGAGAGGGCCACCATTCCTCTTGATTGTTTTTGTACCTGGTTCCAGATTTTTAGAGTGTTTTTAACCCATACATTTTCTATCTTTATTTTCTTCCGTGTCTCTAGACCAATAAATGGGAGCCTCGATAGAGTTATTCCAGGCATTGACTCCTCCTCCATGGAGACCCATATTGTTTCTGGATCACGAATGATCCAGGCCACGATTGCTCTTATTTGGGCAGCCCAATAATACATTTTTATGTTAGGCAGCCTCAGACCACCATTACCCTTATCTGACATCAGAATTTTAAGGCGTACTCTTGGCCTTTTGTTCTGCCAAATGAATTTTGAAATGCATTTTTCTAATGATTTGAAAGCAGACTGTGGTACAACAACAGGGAGGCTTTGAAATATGAACAGTAATCTTGGTAGAACATTCATTCTGATACCTTCAATTCTTCCTAGGAGAGAAAGTGGAAGTATATCCCATCTATTCAAATCGGTTTTGATTTCCCTAAATAACTTTTCATGATTAGATGAAAACAACTGAGAGGTCTTAGGGGTAATTGTTACTCCCAGATATTTAAACCCCTGTGTGGAGTGTCTAAATGAGACCAAATTATCTAACTGTGATGGCCAGTTACCAACAATCATTAATGCTTCAGATTTGTTTGTATTAACTTTATATCCCGATACAGTACTATACTCATTAAGGCTTTGGAGCAGAGCAGGGATGGTGGTAATTGGATTTTCCAAAAATAATAAAATATCATCAGCAAAAAGAGACAACTTATGAGGTGCATTGGTTTCGTCTCTTATTCCCTGTATTAGAGGATTGGACCTAATCAGTTCGGCCAGCGGCTCTATGCTAAGTGCAAATAAAGAGGGGGAGAGGACTTCACCCTGTCTAGTGCCGCGTCCCAGTGGAAAAAAATCAGAGCAGTGGCCATTAATCCTTACTCTTGACCTGGGATCTTTATAAAATATTTGGATCCATTTAATAAAGGTGTCATTGAAACCCATATGTTTGAGAGTCTGCTGTAGAAAGGCCCAGTCCACTCTGTCAAACGCCTTCTCAGCATCTAAGCTGAGAAGCATTGATGGAATATTCCTTTTTTGCGCTATTATTTGGAGATTTAAGGCTCTTCTGACATTATCTGTTCCTTGTCTTTGTGCAATGAAACCAGTCTGGTCAGGTTTTACAAGTTTTCTTATGTAGTTTTGAATTCTGTTTGCAATGATGGCCGTGAGTATTTTCAGATCAACACATAGAAGGCTGATGGGACGATAAGAGTTGCAGAGTGATGGGTCTTTGCCCTCTTTATGGATGACACTAATAATGGCTTCAGACCATGACCGGGGGGGGGAACACCTTCTGAGAGGGCATAATTGTAAACCTTATGCAAAATTGGTGTCAGCTCTTTTTCAAACACTCTGTAATATTCTCCAGGGAGTCCATCCACTCCTGGAGATTTGTTATTTTTAAGTTTCATAATGCTTTTTTTAATTTCTTCTTTCGTTATTGGGCTTGTTATTTGGTCAGCTTCCTCCTCGGTCAGTTTGCTAAGATTAATTGATTTAAGCAAATTTTCAGTTTTTTCCATCTTATTTGGGCAGTCCTCTTCCCTATATAACTCCTGGTAATAGTTAGCAAATGTCTTTGTAATCTCCTTCGGTTGGTGCCTCATATCCCCAGATTTTGGGCATTTTATTTTATGCACCACTCTGCTTGATTGTGATTTACGCAGCTGAAATGCTAACAAACGACTAGCCCTATTACTAAATTCATAATATTTTTGGTTTGTAAATCTCAGCTGCCCCTCTGCTTTATAGGTTAACAAGTTGTTCAGTTGTTGTCTAGTCTCATTTAGTTTGTCCAGTAAGTCATTCGTCCGAGCTGTCTGAAATTCTCTTTCCAATGTTCTGATTTTATTTTCTAATTCTAATTGTTCTGCAATTCTCTCTTTTTTTAATCTGGAACAAATTGCAATAATATTGCCCCTTAGGACACATTTGGCTCCCTCCCATAAAACTGTTGGAGACACCCCCTCCTTATCATTAAATTCAAGATAGTCAATAATGCTTTTTTGTAACTCTTGTTTAACTATTTCTTTATTTAATATAGATACATTGGCTCTCCAATATTTAAAATTATTATTTGGGCTCATCTTTAATTTCAAACATACTGGAGCATGGTCTGAGATGGTGATTGTTTCTATATTACATTCAGTGGCTCTAAAGAAGTCTGTTCCCGACATCAGGAACATATCCAACCTTGAGTGGACACAGTGAACCTGTGAGAAAAAAGTAAAATCTCTTTCCTTGCGATGTAAGCTGCGCCAGACATCAACCAAGCCTAACTCCCCCATCAGTGCTAAAAGAGCCAGAGATTTTTGGGATTTTGAACCTGAACCAGCAGGGAGCCTATCAACAGCTGCTCTCAAAACACAATTAAAGTCCCCGCCAATTAGAATAATCCCTTCTGCTTTATCTGCTATCAATGATGCTATCTTCTTGAAAAAAATTGGGTTGTCCTCATTTGGAGCATATAAATTAAGCAAAGTTATTTTAATGCCCCATATACTTCCAATTACCATCACATACCGCCCCTCTTTATCACAAAAGTTTTTTTCATGACAAAAATAAATAGATTTATTGAAAAGAATTGTGACACCTCTCTTTCTCCCATTGAGGAATGAGGAGCTATATTGCTGATCAACCCATTCCCTCCTCAGCTTCAAATGCTCTTTTTCTGATAGATGTGTCTCCTGAAGCATAGCTATAGCACAGTTAAATTTCTTTAATTGGTTGAATATTTTTTTCCTCTTAATGGGGCTACACAGTCCTTTAACATTATAAGTAACACAAATTAAATTGTTCATCTTGTACTATGAACCCATTCATCATGGGGAAAAAAGAAAAATGTTTTTTACATATTAGCAGGGATTGGCTCATTTTCAATCTCAGGACATAAAGAACATTAAGAACATAACAGAACAAAAATGAACAAAACAATGTAGACTTCCACATACCAGACTGGATCAGTCAGTTATCAAACTTGAAAAATCCAGTCCCCGATGTTTCCTGGGCAGAGGATGGTGACTGGTCCTCCGTGGAAAACAAAACTAAACGTTTTGCGTCGCTGCGTCTGGTTCTAAGGGCAGTCTGTTGCACGCAAAGCCGTGGAAGGATAAAACTCCACTCGTTTTTCCTCCCGCCCCGTCCAGCGTTAAAACCGTTTATTATAATTCTCCTAACTGGTATCAGTCTCAAACATGAGATGTACTCGGCAAAGAAACAATAGAGGAAAAAAGAAAAAGAAAAGAAGAATGAAACAGCTCACTCCTTTGTGGTGAAAAAGGATTCGATCCCTGCGCATGAACGTGTCCGAGGGCCGCTCCATGTTTTCGCTCCCGCAGTGCTCCATCCGCGTTTGGACAGCTCCGTTTCCAGCCGCTCCCTCTCGTCCACGCGCACCTTCACCCCCATCTTCTCAAGTACAGGTTGAGCATCTGCCATCGTTGGAAAGATTTTCTCACCGTCTTCTAGACCAACTCTCAACTGTGCAGGAAAAACACACCTGGCTCTGATGTTTTTCGTTCGCAGTTGTTTAACTGCATCACGCACAAGCGATCTTTTCTTCTGCAGTTCGGGCGAGAAGTCGTGGTCCAAGTATATTTGTCCATCTTTATACATCACTTTTTTTTGCTCCCATGCTTTCCTTAGAATAGACTCTTTGACGGAGTAGTCCAGAAACTTTACAATCAGGGATCGCGGGGCAGCGTCTGGATTTTTAGGTCTGGCGGTGAGTGCTCTGTGAGCTCTCTCGATGCTGATGTTCATTTCTGGGGGTAGCTGAAGGGCAGATTTAAGCAGCTCTTGTACGAAAAGTTTTACATCTGTTCCTTCACTTCCCTCTGGCACACGGTAAATTCTCAGGTTGTTTCTCCGTAGTCTGTTCTCCATGTCCTCGCAGCGTACAGTCAGGTGCATGTCGCGCTGCAACAGGTGTCGAATGGCCTGCTCATGGCGCTTCACAGTGTCCTCGTTAGCGCTAATACGGTCCTCCGCCTCCGAGGTTCTCTTTTCCAAATTTGTCACATCATCTTTTAGTCCTTTAAAAGCCGTTTCTAGTCTCGTTAAGGAGAGCTGAGTTTGCGTGTGTCCCTCTTGATTATCTTTCCTCATTTTCTCAAGTTCCTCCAATATTCTTGACCCAGAGTCATGCGAGCTAGCATCTGCAACCGCCGTCGAACACGAGGCTTGTTTCAGAGTCAACTGTTTCAAATTGTCCCCCTTGTCCTTAACTTGCTCCTGTTTTTGCGATCCCTTACCTCTCAGGGATGATGTCATTTTGTTTAAATGAAAATTCGCCGAGTTTTATGCAATTTAGTTAGGAATTATTTTCGTATATGAACGGAGCAATTTCTTCAAGCTGCTACTAGCCACATGACGTCACCGGAAGTCCTCTACTGCACCTTGGTCCCACATTCTTTTCAAAGGAGCGCTACCCTGTACCAAAATAGCTGCTCTATTGAAGCATTCCTTCCAATAGACAACAATAGCGTCGGCGACATCTAATGTAAATATCTATGTGTCTCTGGTATTGGGAGTGGTTAACATACTTAACCATGCCCCTTCAACTGTCAGTTTTGAGACAAGAAGCAGAAATGGTGAGGAGGAAGTGTTAGGTTGTAATAATTCTCCCTAAACCCATTTCCCAATCTTTCTGAATGAAATGCCTACTTTACTACATTACAATTAGCTCACAGTAGAAAAAAAAACAAGCCACGGCCACTGTTTTCTCACGATATTAGGTTTCTCCAGGAACTGCATCACAATATGAAAAAAAGGGTCACAGCTTCCAGTTCATATGGATTCTTCCAGATCTTCATTCATAGACAGCACACCGAAAGAGTCACTACAGTTACTGTGCACTGGGATGTTTTGCTTTTTTCAGTCTTTGATTGAGTTTTCTCTGAGAATGTACTCCACTCTGTTGAGTGTTTAGCTTTTGAATGTCATATCAAATAGGCACAGTAGTATTGAATGAAGCTCAAAACACTTTGAAATAGGCAACAATCAAAAAATGTATTACAGTACATCTCTCAACTCAGTTTACAAAAGATCCTGATATGAGCAAACTAACATATAGTGTCTTCCATATCTTTTCATAGATCTTTTTTTTATTATTTAGTTAGTTTGTCAAGAGAATGTCAGTGCTATTTTGGAAGTGCTCAAGTGTGAATGTTCGCTAGTACCCTGAAGGAAGCCCAGAGCGTGATGTAAGAGGTGTGTAGATGTAATACTCCATATAAATTAAAGTATTTTTCAAATGCCTTATTATTTATAGCTACAATCTGATATGAATTTAATCTGAAACCAAATAATAAGCGGAAGATACTTCAGTGTGTCACTATAACAGCAATTGTATATTATTGATCCAGCATGCTTCAATGAAAATATTTGCCCCACAAAAGTTCATAACAGTTTCAGAAAACAATCGTGTCTTCTCCAACAATTCATCCAAGCAGAGAAGCTAAACAGTAAGCTATGCTGTTGTATGAGAACCACGTCCCAGAGTGATTAGTTGGATTGATTTGGTTCTAAGACTCGACTATTGTACAGCTGGCTTGACTATTACACAGCTCACTAGTCTGCTTGGCCACTTACGGTGTCTATGGTAAGCTTTTAAAAAAAGAAAGAAAAGTGCCACAAAATAATCCCATGGGATACATGTTGTGTATCTCAAGTGTGGGAGGTATACAATAGGCTTTGATGAAAACCAACTGATATTTAACATGCTATTTCATTATTTAAAGAAAATTCTGACCTTGCTTTTTCTAGGCAAGTCATTGAAAATGGCCATACTAACATAATGCACAGTCGAGCATGAAGGTCAGGATCTTCAGACCATTCTGTGATACTTTTACTTTTTATTTTTTACTTAATGCTTGCTGAACACTGTTCACTGCCATTATATGAACTACCGCAACCAAGACATTGATTACAATTTTCCTTTTCCAGTGTAAAATAGTAAGAAGGGCATACAGCATTGGAACAACACCAGGATAATGACTGGATTTTCACTTTTGGGCGAACCATCCCTTCTAAAACCTCTGTCACTATTAACTGTAATTGCGTGGAAAGAGCAACCAGCAGTCTTAAAATTTTCTTCTTTTTGTGTGTGTTGTATGAAAGGCAAAAAACCAACAACAACCCAGATTTTGAACAACTATCATTGCTTTAATCTTGCTTGTTGAAATATAATGCCCTTTCAGAGTGCAGAACAGTGCATGAGAAGGGGGTTTTGTGTTTCAACACACAAGAGTGGCAATGTGTGCTTGCCTTTTGGAGGAGGGAAAAGTGTGTGTCCATTCAGAATGCGCTGAACACAAACCGTCGTCCTCCTTTCATCTCACACTCTGCTTTTGCAGGTGGGCCGTCTCTCAGGGGAAGGGACAGAACGAGTGAGAGAGCAAGTGATGTGTACAAGACATTTTCCAAGTCTTCTACAGATCAAAAAACAACACACACAAAAAAACAGCGCCCTTTGCATCCAGAACTGCCTTCATTTTTTGTGGCATAAAATTTTTGGTCGATTTTTGGTTCATATTGGCATGAAACATCACACACATCCAAATATTTTTTTCATCTCATCCCAGAGGTTTCCTTATTCAATTATTTCCAATTCAATTCATCTTTATTTCTACAGCGATTTTACATTGTAGATTGTCAAAGCAGCTTAGCATAGATGAAGTTCTAGTGAATTGAAACTGCTTCAGTCCAGTTATCACAGTTAAGGTTCAATTTAGTTAATTTCATTGTAATGAAAATGGGTGCCACGATGGCGTAGTAAGTAGCACGATCGCCTCACAGCAAGAAGTCAATTGGCATTTCTGTGCGGAGTTGGCATGTTCTCCCTGTGTTCGTGTGGGTTTCCTCCAGGTGCTCCAGTTTCCCCCACAGTCCAAAGACATGTGGTATGGTGAATTGGGTCGGCTAAAATTGTCCGTAGTGTATGTGTGTGAATGAGAGTGTATGGCTGTTTCGCAGAGAAGGGTTGCAGCTGGAAGGGCATCTGATGCGTAAAACGTATGCTGGATACGTTGATGGTTCATTTCGCTGTGGTGACCCCAGATTAATAAAGGGACTAAGCTGAAAAGAAAATGAATGAATGTAATGTAAATGCCACTGCTGAAAACCCACTGAAGAGCAACTCCACCTACAGTTTGTGCAGCTCAAGTCCCAAATGAAGCAAGCCAGTGGCAAGGAACAAAGTTTACCAATTGACGAAAGTGAAGGGGAAAAAAAACGAGAGCAAAACCAGGCTCACACCAGAAATGTCCATTTACTTGCTTTGGTGCAGACCAAACACAATTTTGATTTCTGTATGTTTTGGGGGGTGGGGGGTGGGAGGCTCGGTTTTGTTCACTTTCACATTGCCTTTTTTGCCAATAAACCAGAAATTTCTGAACAAAACTACATGTTTGCACATATGCTGTGTAACCTTCAGCTCTGCTGTCCTAAGAACTTTTTTTTATTATTTAGTTAGTGTGTCAAGAGAATGTCAGTGCTATTTTTGAAGTGCTCAAGTGCATTCAAAAAAATGATTACTTCTGCTTGTTCAAACTACCTGTTTAAAATGAGCTGAAACCACACAATTCTTGTAATTTCTTTGGCTGATTTATTTGTTTTATGTTTAGTCCACTTAAATTTGTAAACTATTAAGTTA
This sequence comes from Danio albolineatus, assembly GCA_903798035.1. Lineage (NCBI taxonomy): Eukaryota > Metazoa > Chordata > Actinopteri > Cypriniformes > Danionidae > Danio > Danio albolineatus. The sequence continues at coordinate 859,859 of CAIGQQ010034599.1, read as the reverse complement.
ACTTAAGTGTTTTGTGTTGTAACAACGTGACAGAATTGTGTTGGCCCAACTACCTGGTTAGGCGTTTTGTAGTTCCAACATGCTTTGTTTGGGATTGAATTAAGAGAATTAAAAAGTTGACAATAAAAAGGTATTCTTGGGTGTTTAAAGTTAATAGAAAGACTTGTTAGAGTTTAATCTTGCTTTAGTTTGAAGATTTAGAAGATTTCCATATGTTTTGAGATTACCACCTTGCAGAAGCACTCATGCTTTTGGTGTTGGCATTAGCAACAATGAAGTTTGTTGCTTTGCTCATTGAGCAACAACTGTCCTAAAATGAGTTCTGAGATCAGTCTTAATCAACTGTAGATGTAACTTATGCTTAAAAATATGAAATATGCTTAAAAATGGCTCTTTGGATAACTTCAAACAAAACTGAGAGACTTCGACACATGTACGACACATATTAGACATACATGATATTATCAGACCTTTGAGTTTAAGTTAGGTAAAAATACAAATGTATTGAAACTTTTATTTGATTAAATCAAGTTGGACCAGCTCAATTGCATTTAATTGATTATATATATATATATATATATATATATATATATATATAGTTGGTGTTAAACAATTTAATTGGATGGAAATCCTGCCCTCAATTAAATTGAGTTCATCCAATGAGTTATTTTTTTGAGTGTGTGAATGTTCTCTAGTACCCTAAAGGAAGCCCAGAGCATGATGTAAGAGGAAATCCATATACACCAATCCAAATAAATTGAGGTATTTTTCCAATGCCTTGTTATTTATAGCTACAATCTGATATGAATTTAAGCTGAAACCAAATAAGAACTGCTGCTGACAAACTCTTCCTGTAGCTCTGAGGGAAGTTGTTTATTTCAGATGTACTGTAGAGGCATGTGAATAGAAAGCAGTGTGGTCATGAAATGTGTATTATATTTCATTCATTCATTCATTTTCTTTTCGGCTTAGTCCCTTTAATAATCCGGGGTCGCCACAGCGGAATGAACCGCCAACTTATCCAGCATTTGTTTTACGCAGCGGATGCCCTTCCAGCCGCAACCCATCTCTGGGAAGTATTATATTTCAATTACCTATAAATATAACTTGTATCCAAGCGATAGCTGGGGTAAAGACTGAGGTTTGTTTGCAGGGAGTGAGGTTGATGGCTTAGCAACCACAGACATCATGGCACTAAATAAACTCAACTATAAACTAAGGGATTGTGATAACTCAAAAGGTGCAGCTCTTTCTGCAAATAAATCGAATAAAAGTCAGATTATATTCACATCTTAATCGAACCACGTAATTTCATTTGAAAGCTGACAGAGACCACTTCTTTAGCTGGGTCTGAGTCTGCTTGTTTAGTGTGCACTAGTATGTGATTGCTGTATAAACACATGACCAAAAGATCTGCAGACTCAGAAGGTGGAAACCAGGAGGTGGAAATGAACTTAAGCTTGAATCACTTGAAACAAACAAACAAAGAAACAAACGTGAACACTGTTATGCTGCAAACACGTAATTAAGCTTTCGTGCAAGTAAATCAGATACAAAGTCAATTCATTTATTGATTTTCTTTCGGCTTAGTCCCTTTATTCTTCAGGGGTCGCCACAGCGCCAGCGAATTGAATCACCAATTGAATCACCAATGGACTGTAGGGGAAACTGGAGCACCTGGAGGAAACACACACCAATATAGGGAGAACATGCAAACTCCACACAGAAGCACCAACTGACCCAGTCAGGGCTTGAACCAGCAACCTAATTGTGTATGAAAAGCATCGTCAATGCATCGTGATGCACCGAGATATCGAATTGAACTGAATCAAATCCGACCTTCCAGCTGCAACCCAACACTGGGAAAAACCTATACATTCTTGCATTCACACACATACACTACAGACAATATTAAATATACCTATACCGCATGTCTTTGGGCTGTAGAGGGGAAACTGGAACAACCGGCAGGAACCCACGCAAACACGGGGAGAACATGCAAACTCCACATAGAAATGCTTACTGACCTAGACGGGGCTTGAACCAGCGGCCTTCTTGCAGTGAGGTGATTGTGCTACCCATTGCGCCATCTCGCTGCCCCTTTTGAGTTTTAACAAATCTAAAAGATAAACAATTTTGGAAACAAAACCCAACAAAACAAAACCTCAAGAGGGCCTCAAGATGTGTGGAAAATCTCCTTCACACCATTACACACCATCAGCCTGAACGCTTGATGGATCCATGCCTTCATACTGTTTGCGCCAAATTCTGACCCCACCATCTGAATGTCACAGCAGAAATTGAGACTCATCAGACCAAGAGCCTTTTCCAGCATTCCATTATACAATTTTAGAGAGCCTGTACTTGTGTGTCTTCCTGACTATGTGTACATGCTAAAACAATGCTACCTTTTTTCTATTTTAAACGCTCTCCTGAAACTATCCCCTCTCTGTGTCCTACAATCATTCTGCTGTTGTTGCAGAGGTCCACTCATGTACCCTCGCTGGGATATTGTTCACATCACTCACAGCAGCTAGTTTTTCCCCTGTGACAACCCCAATGTCAGAGGGAGGCCCGAACTACTGCTGCCTCCAAGTTGTGTCAGAATGGTCGTGTTTATGAGATGAATGAACCACAATGCTGTAATTGCTAGTGGGTTTTCTCGAAGCGCAGAATTTCTGAGCTTCGGGTGTGTTATTTTAAGAAAAGTGGCAGAAGCAAATTGGCATTGGTCATGTTGACTGTATTTATGCACTTTCGACTAGATTTCATTTTGCATTTTTGTACTGCTTGTGAACAGTAGGCACAGAAAGTGCTGCGAGAGAGTTTCTTAGGATGTTGTTTTTTTAAACGGGTGAATAATAGTGACACAGTATTTGTCATGTGATTGTATATTTATAAAGTTACATTTTATGCAGTATTTTGAAATAATAATATAATTTAGAAGGGTTTTCTAGTTTAATATATTCATTAATTTATTCATTCATTCATTTGATAACACTCTATTTTGATGGTCAACCAGTGGTGGAAAGAGTACTAAAAAAATCATACTCAAGTAAAAGTACCATTACTTGCCCAAAAATGTAGTGCAAGTATAGTAAAAGTATCTGTAGTAAATATTACTCAAAGTATGAGTAAAAAGTAGACCTTTTAAAAGAAGTTGATGCGTTTACAGAATGTTACGTTTACACATCCCTGCTCAAACAACATGTAGTGTATTTAGGGATCTTCCTATTTTCGTTTGTTCCTTCCAACCTTCCTTATTATTTGTTTGTTCTCTCCTTTCTTCATTTATTTGTTTGTTCCCTCCTTCCTTCACTCGTTCGTTCGTTCATGTTTTTGTTCCTTCTTACATTAGGTCCTTTTGTTCATTCGTTTGCTCCTTCCTTCCTTCCTTCCTTAGATTGTTCAGTCCTTCCTTGAATTCTTCCTTCATTCGTTTGGTCCTTCCTTCTTTCCTCCCTTCATTTGTTTGCTTATTCTTTCTTCCATATTTTTTTCCTTCCTTCATTAGGTCCTTTGTTTGTTTGTTCGTTCGTTCGTTCCTTTCATTCCTTCCTTAGTTTGTTCAGTCCTTCCTTGATTCGTTCCTTCATTTATTTGGTTCTTCGATCCTTCCTTCCATTCCTTGTTCGGTCCTTCCTTTTATTTGGCCCTTCCTTCCATTCTTCATTCATTCCATTTAGTGATTGTTTAAGGCTGTTTGGTGATTTCAGTCATCATACAGTTGACATCCATAATTTTCATTGACATGCAGTCTATAAAAGTCTCTGCATCATTGCGTGTAAAGATTTTGGACATCTTCTTTGGACATATTTTTTTCCAAAAGGTTTGCTGCATTTATAAAGCGCCCATATCTTGAGGTTGTTCAGTATGATGCGATTTACTTTCTATGTGTGATTTAATTGGACAGGAATCACAGGACTGATTTTTCTACTTTAGACAATGACCGTAGACAAGAAAAGAATTAAAGTAGTGACTGCTGGTTGAAGAAAAGTAGTGGAGGAAAAGTACCAATACTGCACTAAACATGTACTCAAGGGAAAGTAAAAGTACACATTTATAATACTACTATAATACTACTCAGTAAATTACAATTCCTGAGAAAAACTACTCAATTACAGCAGTTTGAGTATTTGTAATTAGTTACTTTACACCACTGCATTCAACAGACATTTAACTGACTATAAGAAACTTTGCAAGTACATGTCAACGTACTGTACAGTAACCCTACCCCTAACCCCAACCTAACAGTCTACTTATAATCTAATGAGAATTAGTTGACATGTAACTTAAATTCAACAAATATAGTGTGACCATTCATTTTCCTTTGGCTTAGTCCCTGATTTATTAGAGGTCACCACAGCGGAAAGAATCGCCAACTATTCCAGCAAATGTTTCTAAGCAGTGGATGTCCTTTTAGCCACAACCCAATACTGGAAGATACTCATACACTCTCACATGCACACACTATGGCCAACTTAGTCCATCCAATTCACTAATAGTGCATGTCTTTGGACTGTGAGGGAAACCGGAGCACCCGGAAGAAATCCGGGGAGGGCATGCAAACTCCACACAGAAATACCAACTGGCCTAGTCGGGACTCGAACCAGCGACCTTCTTGCTGTGAGGCGGCACAGCTAACCACTGAGTCCCGTTCCACCTAATTTAATATATTTTAAGATATAATTTATTCCTGTCATGCAAAGCAGAATTTTGAGCAGCCATTAATCCAGTCTTTTATGTCATATGATCTTCCAGTTCGTGTTGGTTTGATGTTCAAAAAAAGCATTTGTGGAATCCGAGATATATTTGAGTTAATTTTACATCAAATTAATCCAGGTCCAAAAATACACATTATGCAATCTGGTGCATTTCTCATGCATAAAATCATTTAGCATAAGTCACAAATTATTACATGAACCATTTTTTCCCAAATTGGCAACCACGAGGTACAGTTTTCAGGGTAAGCTGTGCATTTATGCGTGAATGAAATGCTTAAAGCATCAATTACACACCTAATGTGGATCCTTTCTGCTTTATTTTGTTTCCCAAGTGCTTCAAAAGCTGCATGTACGTGGAAAAAGAAAGATATTTAGCCTACTTGGCCACTGCATGCACTTATTTCAGAACTTGAATGCGCATCTCATCATAATTACAAGTTCTGAGCTCATAAGCGGTTCTTGAGGCAGCGTACCTGACAGAAGGAGAAAGGAAAAAAAGCCGAGAGCAGATTACAGTCAACAACACAGAGCCAAACATCGCACAGCTCTGGTGCTGCTATGAAAACCCGTCAGAGTGAGTCTATATCATCGCCCCTGCTGATTGATTACATGCCCATTCCCTATTTACACGTGGCATCATCAACCAATCCCTTCTCTTAAATGTCAGTGTGTGTAAAGGTCACTGGGTCTTCTACTTGTGGTAACAACCCCAGTTTGGATGAACGGCAAACCGAGTGTGAATTACTCTACAGTACCGACTGATCAATCATCCATAATCAAAGCAATTGATAAGGTCAGACGGGCCACCAGAAGAACCCCCCACTGGGTTGAATCTATCTGTTCGTCTGCTGTCCGTGTGTAACGCCGTAGCCTCCGGGTGCCCATGGGAGACGAGGGATACCAGACGATCCTCACAGCCTGACAGCTCAGGGCAGCACGGGTCAATCCAATCTCCCACTGAGCGCGGGTGCGTGCGCACACATGTCCAATTCACGGAAACACCACAGATGACGGAAGTGTCACGGCTTCAGGGCCAAATCACACCAGCGCATTTGTCCGGGCCTTCATCCTGCTTGCTTTTCATCTTTCCAAAACCGCCCCGCTCCATGACAGCGAATAAAAATAGAGCCTTCGGTCCAGACTCGTCATTGGCTATTAGCAGCACATTTATATTTGAAGAAAGTGACGGGAGTTAAACAGAGTTTCCAGTGTGTGTGATGTTTAAAGGGGGGGATCTTTCGGTACATGATCTCATGAACTCCTTTTAGCCTAAATCTATCCCGGACCACCACGACAAGGCAAATGCCCTCAGTCACGCTCCTAAAATGACACATGATTTCCCACACCAGGACTCTTAGCCTTTCACAGTATGACACTTTTTTTCTGAAGAAATGGCCTGAGGGACTTTTGTTGAGTGTCTATATATTGTTCTGACATGTGAGACGAGCTTCATAGTGATTCAGAAATCTTTGAAAGACACTGATGAGTCAAAACATTAGGACCAATCTAAGGACCAACCTTCTGACCAAGGAGAAGCAAATCCTGATCATCTCCTAACAAGGCTCTTTATTAAGGTCTGGGTAGATGTTAAACAGTCAGTTCTTGTAATCAACAAAAGGAATAAAGATCTGAACAAATTTAAACTATGCTACAATCCTTGCATAGCCTACAGTTTTATCTGTTAGCTCTCTCTCTTTTGGAGATTTTGGAAACCAGATCTAAATTCAGCAGGACCAGTCGAGTTGGGTAGAAAAATATTGTAAGCAGGCAGTGGGTGAACGAGCGGTCGGTGCAGAATAAAATCTTGCAGGAGCGAAACTAAAAAAATTTGTCCCGTGAAGCCCTCTAGCCCAGAATTTTCATTTTGCTATATTCCTATTGGAACCTTTATTTTTAGGTGCGTAGAAAGGGCCAACTTGAAGGTCTACTGTGGCACAAAACAACCCTTTCTTACTGTCAAAAGTGCTTATGATGGGCATGAGAGCAGTGAAAAAAATGCCACTGTTTTATTTTACTTCACATAGACGGCCATGTACATGTGCAATGTTTACCTGAAAAAGGGAGGACTACAACATTTTTGAACTACAACAAGCTAATGGAGGCAATATAAAGCTCTGAGCGATGTTCTGTTGGGAAACTCTAGGTCCGGACATTAATGTGGATATGAATTTGACACGTGCTGCCGACCTAAACATTGTTGCAGACAGTGTCGTTTCATGGTAAAAATTGTCCTCTTCAGCAGGATAATGCGACCTGCCACACTGCACACATTGTTCAGAAATAGCGTGAAGACGATAATGAAGAGTTCAAAGTGTTGCTCTGACCTCTAAATTCCCCAGACTTCAATCCAGTTGTGCTGCACCAACAATTTTGATCCACAGTGGCACCTCACAACCTATGGGACTTAAAGGATTTGCTGATATGTCATGGTGCCAAAGCAAAAACCACACGGCACAGGACGCTGGAGTTTAGTTCCCGGTCAGACCAACAGTATATTTTGTCAGGTGGTCATAATGCTTTGGCTCATCAGTTTATACATTCTGTGTATTGAAAATTCCTTGCATAAACAATATTACTTATAGCTGTAATAAAGTCATTATGTAGCGAAGACTTTTGTCAAAACTGATATTACAAATAGTCTCTATTTTAAATAAATGCAATTCTGTTGAACGTTCTTTTCTTCCAATATTCCTGGAGGAAAAAATATACAAAAAATATATATAATTATACAAAAAATGTATAATTATATCAATGTATTTTCAACATCAAATTAGTATATAATATTGTATAATATAATGTATTAAACTTAAGGTAGTGTACATCCCATGTTTGATGCATTGATATAGTTTAAGCCAGAGGTTCCCAAAAGTCATTCCGGTAAGGCTGGCATCCTGCAGATTTGATCTCCAATTTGCTTCAAAACTCCTGCACGAATGTTTTTAGAAAGCCTAAAAAGAGCTTAGCTAGCCCAGGTGTGTCTGATTGGGGTTGGAACTGAACTTTGCTGGACTCGAGGACCGAGTTTGGGCACCCCATGTATAAGCTCTTCCATATCCGATACAGAAACCAATCATTCTGTTATTAAAACATAAAATAAGGTAATAATTTCAATGTAGATGTGACTACTGGTCTTAGATGTGATGAGGAGAAATAAAACTAACAAAAAAATCTACAAATACAATTACTGTACTATAACTGTAAATGTTTTGTTTGTTTTTTAAGCATTTGATTTTTACAGAAAACATATTTAGAACGATGCCCAGGAGTTTTGCTTTAGGCAAAACAAAACATGACAAAGTACACTGGTCTGTTACTGTAGGGACATCGACTTTTCAGTTCCAGTTTTTCACCCGTAAGCATGATGCTAATCAAAATGGAGTCCAGACTTTTTGCCATCAATGTGAGACTGGTTTACCAAGATGGATTTAGCAGTATTATATGCTAGTCATGTGATCTCAACATAGAAAGAAAATGAAATAAATCATTTCATTAAACCAGGGATATTGGTCTCACATATCACAAATATAAAAAAAAAAAATTTTAAGGGTTGAAATGAAAATTCTGTTATGAATTACTCACCCTCATGTCGTTTTAATCGCCTGAGACCCCCTGTTCATCATCAGAGTACAAAATAAGATAATTTAGATTAAATCCGAGAGCTCTCTTTTCCTCTCTAGACAGCAAAAATCCAGAGACCAGAAAAAAAAAAAAACACTGACAAAACATTTCATGGTGCTTCAGGGACGTTTGGGCAGGGGAGGCAGGGCCTCACCTGTCATCATCCTCACCTGCCATCATGAGATGTATACTAATGATAAAATCAATATTTTTCCGTTGATCTGTGCTATCAATGCAATTTCTCTATGATTCAAACGATTTCAATCATTTTTATGATCAAAATCGCTGTTTTGCATATTTCCTGTTCAATTACAGCGTAGGAAGCGAGGTAAGGCAGCCCGAGCTGTGCCTCACATCGTATTGCGGAATCCCTTGCAAACTGGCTTGAGCCCGCCCTTTTTGCTCACTCAGTGTATGCTGCCAATGTAACGCTTTATTGAAGTGTTTTTATACATTCTAGACATTTTTACTATATATCCTCACTTTCCATATAATATGAAATGTATTCCACGTATGTCTTTAGTGTTAAAATCTGACATACAGCCGCACTGAAAAAACATGAGGTGAGGCAGGCAGTAGCTCTGCCGCACTGAAGAGGGTGCATCTAAGCTCACGGCTATTCTTTGTGGTTTCTTCTATGCAGTTAAGTTTTTTATGCAGAGCTGTTTTGCTCTGACTGACTGCAAAAACATATCATATCAGCTCAAACGTTTCTCAAAAGGGGACTTTCAATGAAAACGTGATTAAATAATGGACGACCAATGCCAGAGCTACAGGACTCGCTTCAAAGGACGGGGCAGAAGATAACACGATCATTTCAGAGTAATTCAAGTCATGTCAACTTTATTTACAAGTAACGTTACTGTAAAGGTAAGACCAGTGTGCGAATCCTGCGTGTGTGTGTGTATATGAGAGAGAGAGAGTTTGTGTTTGTGTGTGTGTGTGTGAGAAAGAGTTTGAAAGTGTCAGTGCCTCACCAGCGACAAACATCACCGTTTATAGAAAGCTCCAAGAACACTTGTCTGCACCTAAAAACTGTTATAACAATTTTGTTCACCTTTTTCTTCAACATCAGATCAGGGTGCACGTTTACTTCGGCCAATACTACCTTTGAGTGTTGTGCTGGTGACTCTCATGTCAAATTTCCCACAGTAAACATGTACCATAATGACCTGATGTGGGGAAGATAAAGGCAGAGTCATATTTACACCCAAAAGTGTTCTTGGCGCTTCATATGTTTACAGCTGACCCACTGTAATATGTAACTGTACTGTAACCCCATGTTTTTTTGGTTCCTTTTCCTTTGGACCGGGTCTATATGAAGGGTCAGAGAGCTCTCAGACTTCACCTAAAAATATCTTGATCTGTGATCTGTGTTCTGAAGATGAACGAAGGTCTCAGGGAATTGGATTGACTTGATTGCTAGTAATTAATAACAGAATATAAATTTTTGGGTGAACTGACCCTTTAACACAGCCCGTCTGAAACGGTATGATAACCTGTAAAGCGTAAACGACCAAATTGTATTTTTTGTTTGTTTTGTTTTTTTACTGTGCTCTATCCCTTTAAGACCTTTCAATAAATTAATAAATAAATGAATAAATGACTGAGTGCACCTATAAGCTCACATCTGCGTCCGGCCATGATTGTGTCTCAGGACAAGTGGATCACACCATTACACCGTAACATAAGGCTATTATCATGATACATTCAGCTCGTGTTGTGGGAAGACAGACAGACCAACTAAGAGAGGAAAGAGGCAGCTGGTCCTCACTCCAGGTTGCAACTCAGAGCAATTAGAGCAGGCAGATGGCTAAATGGCCAAAAAAAAAAAACTTCCAACTCCAAACGACAGTGACAAGTGTGCCAGGAGCACCGAGATTCTGACCCCGTCAACTGGAAGAGGAAGAGAGCGAAAGGGAGGAAAAAGGACAGAAACTAGGGCACAGCTACTTCTGGAGGAAAAACGGCTGTTGTTAGATTAACAGGCACATTTCTATCAGGGTCACCTGTTAATGCGCATAAATACACACAAACCGCTGAATACCTTTATTAATGCGGCAGTTGTTTTCGGTTTCGCTCGCCGCCTCCTTCGCAATGTGTGCTCTTGGTTATATTTTAACCTGTTGAGATATGAAATCTGTTGCGTTTGTGTAAACACAAAGGCTTATGGAGAGCAGAGTTCCTGTAAGGCTGAGAGCTATGATGGGAACTTTTATAACCTGAAACCGGAATATACATACCACATTCCAGTGCTGTTTATAGCGCCTGTGGTTTATTTTGGAGTTTCGTAGAAATGAGTTTTGGTTGTTGTGTCATTACAGTGATACTTGTGGACAAGTAAACTAGAATCTAAAACAATGACGGTAATGATTTACAGAAGATGTTTCATTAGTTTTTTGGTAACACTTTATTTCCATGGTCCATTTGAGTATTAGTAGACTGTCTACTTAATATATGTTGATTCAAACATTCAACAGACATTTAACTGACTATAAGAAACTTTGCAAGTACATGTCAACTTACACTAACCCCAACCCCTAACCTCAACCCAAACCCCAACCTAACAGTCTACTTATAATCTAATGAGAATTAGTTGACATGTAACCTAAATTTAACAAACGGATCATCAAAATAAAGTGTGGTCCTTTTTTCTTTTTTGTCATGATGAAAATGAAAGTAAACGATTAAACCATGAATAAAATAAAGGTCAAATAATTACACAATTCTCAATTTATTTTCGGCTCATTCTTTGCAAATTTAAGTTTGTCTTATACTGTAATTTGGACTTTATCTTTCGTAACTGTCAACTTTTTTGTCACATTTTTTGGTTTATTTCTTGTAATTTGAACTTAATTTCTTGCAATTCTTGAGGTTATATCTAGTAACTTAATTAATTTATTGCATTTCTGAGTTAAAGGTTTTAGCAATTCTGACTTTTTTTGGTCACAATTATTTTGGTTTAACCGATATCTTGTAATTCGGACTTAATTTCTAGCAATTCCAAATTTATGTCATGATTCTCCAGTGAACTTATAATTTCCTGCATAATTGACTTTATATCTCCTAATTCTTAGTTAAATTAATATAAGGATTTGTTTTTTTTGTCACAATTTTTGGTTTATGTCTTGTAATTTGGACATAATTTCTCACAATTCCGAATTTATGTCATGAGGCTCTTGACTTAATTTCTTGCAATTCAACATTATATCTCCTAATTCTCCTATTGTAATCCTGGCCTTTTTTTTTTTTTGACAATTTTGGGTTTATATATTGTAATTTGGACATAATTTCTTGCAAATCTTAGTTTATATATTGTAATTTGAACATCATTTCTTGTAAATCTGAGTTTATATATTGTAATTTGAACATCATTTCTTGTAAATCTGAGTTTATATATTGTAATTTGAACATCATTTCTTGTAAATCTTAGTTTATATATTGTAATTTGGACAATTTCTTGTCAATCTGAGTTTATATATTGTAATTTGGACATAATTCCCTGCAAATCTGAGTTTATATCTTGTAATTTGGACAATTTCTTGAAAATCTGAGTTTGTCTTGTAATTTTGACATCTTTTCCTGCAAATCTGAGTTTATATCTTGTTATAAGGACATCCTTTCTTGCCAATCTTAGTTTGTCTTGTAATTTAGACATACATGTCTTGCAAATCTGAGTTTATATCTTGTAAATCTAACTCTTGTAAATCTATCATTAAAAGTACAATTGTTTATCTCACAATTTTAACTTCATATTTTTTAATTCCAAGATTGCAATTCTGGCTTTATTTCCTGTCATTTTAATTTATTTGTTCCACTTACAAATGTATTTCTCATCATGTTTTTACAGCATCTCACAATAGAGTTATCATCATCCAGTTCTGACTTTATTTCTTGCACTTCAAGGCCTCACATAAGTATTGTGAGGGAAGGCAAAACATCTTTGCGTGGATATGCAAAAACGTGTATTTTTCTTCCCACCACCATTCCCCTTCCATGTCTCCGTAATATCTCACTATTCTGAATATATTTAATGCACTTTCTGTTTATATTACCATTTTTGTTGTAAACTCTATTATCATTATTGTCCCTTACTTCACTGTAGGTTTAATTTCTGACAAAAATTAGACGCTTGGGTCTAAACAGAGATATTTTTCTTTACAAAAGGCAACGTAGTGAAAAAGAAGAGAAAAACCTCTACATAGTTTGTTTTATGTGCGCTCCATTGCATAGCCCATTTAGCTCTATTTCAGCCGGCAGTGTTATCTGTGACAGGTGACTTATCAAGACACACACACACACTACTAACTGAACATTATAACCCACAAGCCCAGACTGAAATTACAATAGGAAAAGCAAACACGAGGGTTCTGATTGAGCCCTGGAGCATTCAGCACATATACCAAGATGACTGTCAAATATCAGTAAGACTTTAATAGGCAACCAAATAAAAAAAAGACAACGTTACAAAGACTGCGAAAAACATTCAGACAACCAAAACAAACCTAAAAGCAATGCAAGGCGGTAAAGCGTTTAGTAGATGTGTCCATGAGAGTTCGAGAGCGCTGCTCAACAATTCACAGCACAAACACATTACAGGCGTCAAGAAAGCGCTCAGAATAAAACGATAAAAGCACAAATCATTGAAGTAAAAAACATGTCAAATAATAAAAAAAACATCTGTATAGAACACTTTACAAGACGGTTCAATTGTTCGGCACATCTTAACGCATCATGGAAGCGTTTTAAGAGAATTAGTAATCTAGATCACATGTCTCAAAATCAATTCCTGAAGAGCCGCAGCTCTGCAGATTTGCTCCAACCCTACCAAACACAGCTGATCCAAATAATCGAGGTGTTCAAAAGTCACAAACACCTTCGTTAGTTGGATCAGCTGTGTTTGACCAGCAAATCTGCAGAGCAGCGGCTCTTCAGGAGTTCAGTTTGAGACCTATGATCTAGATCTGGGGTGCTCAACCCTGCTCCTGGAGATCGACCGTCCTGCAGATTTCAGTTGCAACCCATATCAAACACACCTGGCTGTAATTATCCAGTGCTGTACAGGTGCTAACTAATTAGTTCAGGTGTGTTTGATCAGGGTAGGAGCTGAACTCAGCAGGAAGGTCGATCTCCAGGAGCACCCCTGATCTAGATTGATTCATATTAACATGATTATCGGTTTATATATGAATATTAATGTGTTATCAGTCACCTAGATTAATCGATTCCTTAATGAATAGTTCGTGATACTGAATGCATCGAAAACGCAAACCAATTGAACCTCGTTATAAAGTATCCTCAACCTAATTAAAAGCACGTATCCTTCATGCTCACAGCAGTGAAGTACAGTACACAAGGATGTGACATCACCTTATGTATATCATCACGTTTATGTATTTATACTATATACACACCAGAAGCAAGGAGTTTGTGATGAGTGACATTAAGGCTTTTTAAATGCGTGTGCATGTGTGTGTTTACCAGGACTGTTAACATCGAAACCACGAATATTCACACCTCTCTGGAAATCGACTCATCTCAAAAGGAAACTTAACATTCTCAAGGCGTTCATTCCTTCATTACGGTATTCCTGCTGGAGACGTGAAGCTGGAAGGTCAGTGCGTTTTCCCTCTAATGAGGAGCTAAAAAAGCGTCGACGAAAATCGCTTCCTCTCAACATTCACTGATTGTGGTCTGACCTTTCAATCAGGATGTAAACTAGGAGTCTGTCGAAGCCCCCCCCCCGGCCTATTCGGTGCCAGACGGATCAGATGCATCAGACCGTCCCATGACAGGCTGACCACCCTTTCAGAGGCGAGAACAACTTCTTTCAGTGCCATTGATCCAGACGTGGCACTAATAGGGTCAGTGAATCAAGACGGAAGCCGAGGGAAACAAAACGTAAGGTACCCACTATGCCCTCAGATACTGGGGAACCGAGAGGGACACTTAGAGACTCAAGGACAGTTGGCTTGACAGATGATTTAGAGGGAGAACGAACAAAAATATATGTGCGTGTGTGTGTGTGTGATGTCCAGGTTAAATCACACTCGGAGACCCTGAGAGACCGGAGGAATAACTCACTGCCCTCGAGTCAGACACCATTTAACACGCTGACTCATTCTAACATACACATACGCACTCAAACTTAAAGGAGCACTCCACCTTTGTTTTGGAAATAGGCTCATTTGAAGAGTCTCCTGGAGTTTTAGCATTTTTTAATGCTTTCAGCCATTTTTGGGGCCTGGCATGAGCACTTTTAGATTAGCTTAGCATAGATCATTGAATCGGATTAGACCATTAGCATGTTGCTCAAAAAAAGTTAAAAAATAAATAAATAAATGGACTCTTCTGTAATTGCATTGTGTTCTACACACTCAGGAATGATGGTGATACCAAATCTGCCACTGTGGTGGTACCTTTTCAAAAGGTACACTACTGTACCATACAGGTGGACATTAGTACCTTTAGGGTGCACTTTATTTTACCTTTAAGGTTCACTTTTGTACATTTATGGGACTATGAGGAGCACATTTGCACTTTTAATATTAATATCTACCTGCAAGGGCCTGTTAGCAACAAAAATGTACCTTTTGATAGTGTTCCGCCCCAGTGACAGATTTTCTATTTTCTTTTTTTTCTGAGAGTGTATGACTAACGAAAAATGAAAACTCATTTGGGTGTAATAATCAAGAAATTTACTGATACGGCAATACATTTCTTTAATTATTACCCCAGAATGAGAGTGACTTCCTTGCCGTATCGGCCTTCAAGACGGCCTCAGAGTTAGTAAACTTTGTAACTACAGAAGAGTCAAGCTTTAAATAGGAGCATTATCAAAACTCTTTTGTTTTTTTAGGTTTTTGAGAAAGATGCTAATGGTCTAATCAGATTCAATTAATTATGCTAAGCTAAGCTAAAAGTGCACCCGCCAAACCTGGAGATCAGCTGAATAGATTCAAACATGGTAAATCCCAACTGTTCAACTCTATAGGGGAGTTTTAAAATGAGGCCATTTCCAAAAAAAAATAGGAGTGTTCGTTAAACTACACCCGTTAGAAAGTATCTCAAAATGTGAACGTGTTCTATCTCGATCTAGTACTGTTGATACTGGAATACAGATATAAATATGCGATATGTGCTCTCGAATGCACAGAAACGTGGTTGACATGCGCAACTTTCAAACTTGATATTCACCTCCGTATTTACAACATTTAGAAGTATAGACGTTTTTTTTCTCTCCATTTTTATGAAAAATAAAATGTGTACATACAGTAGTTTACAATCACCTCACATCAAACAAATACGCACAACCTTTCACCCATTCAAGCGATTCTTCATTTTGTTTTCCCTAAAACAAGGCAGTGTGTGTGTGTTTCGGCGAGTGAGAGGGATGATAAAGCAAACAAACAAGGAAATAACAGTATGCGATGCATATCTGCGGTGTCGGAGGAGAGGTATATTTAGCTGTGTGGCCATGGTAACCCTGGACGTGGGGTAAAGTTAGAAATACAGTTTTGTTGGTAACACTTTACAACAGTTTCATTCGAGGTTAAGATGTAAGAATCATGAACTGACTGCAATAATAGCAACATTAAAATATATATATATATATAAATAATAATAGCTGTTTGACATTTTAAAATGTATAAATTAAAGCAATAGTTCACACCAAAAAAAAAACTGAAATTCTACCATCAGTAACTCACCATTCAGTCAAAACCTATTCAAGGTTTTTTCTTCTTTTGAACACAAAAGAAGATATTTTGAAAAATGTAGATAGCTGTCACCCAATGACTTCCATAGTAACGTATCTTCTTTCATAGTAAATATCTTCTCTTGTGTTCAATAAGAAACTCCTATTGGTTTAAAACTATAAGAGGGAGAATAAATTATGAGGTTATAATCATAATATTTGGTGAACTATCCCTTTAACATTGGTGAATGTATTATGAGCGAAGATAAATTAACAGCAATCACCTTAAAATTAGATTCATATTACGTGAATTCAAATGAATTAATGAAATTAATATAATAATAATTCAAATGAATATGATCGAATTGAACCAAATGTAAAGTGTTACAAGTGGCACACCATTCCTTTGTGAGTTGAACTTTAACATAATAAATGTATGCTTTCTTTTCACCGGGGTTTAAAGTTCATGTTAAATAAGGATATGACCCTGACACTCAGGTTTTTTATCACTATAGTAATCTGCTACATTGGTCTATAAACTGAATGCATGAGGAAATTGTACATGTGCCGGAAAAATGGTAGAAAGCGCAGCCTTCAACCCTTTTTTCCTGAATTGATGGATTGTGGGTGAGAACGAACACATCATTCATTAACGTATGATTTGATTTGATTAGCCCGAAACCAAATGATTCACCGTTGAGTCATGTCATAGGATTGAGAAATTGAGTGCTGTATAATGAGCGATCTGTACACGTCACCTCAAGACAGATGGGCGCGTGAAAGTGAATTAACAGAAAGGAAGTCATTTAGACATTATGTTTGATTTAGCCTATGTTTGAAACAGATGCAAAGCGCTCGCACCTTTTGGCTCTTTTAATATCTACAAATACAAAACAAAATGTGCCAAAAAGAGACGCGGGGCTGAGGAATGTGCTCGAACTCAATTCAAATCAGGTTTGAAACCAAGTGTGAACCCATGATTAACAGAAAGTAAGAAAGCAGGTAAAACGTTAACAGCACAGTGGATGTAGATACTTCACGTGTGTGTGAGTGTGTGTGCATGTAATATAATAGATATATCACGCAGTGTCAACATATGCAGTTTCATATTACTCGTGTCGCCATGAGCAACAATTAGGAAGCCTGATGGTTTGTACTTAGTGTCTGTTAACTTCACCTGATCCTTCAAATGTCTTAATCTGTGCTCTATCCAGCGAACTAATTCATCCACTCATTAACTCGATCCATTCACGAATCCCTCCTTCATGGCCGTAATTTGTTTTCTTTACAATAAAATGAATATTCGTGAAGAGGAAGAAATGTAATCCTTCAGGAAGAGGTCCGCCTTCGCCCTCCTCGAACCTCTTTCTGCTTTCCTCTTACACGTAGACAGCAGTCCGAGAGATTACGGAGCCATCTCTCTGTGACTCCATGTCATCGTCTATATCGTCGTCGTGTGGGCGGAGCTGAAGGATGGGTCCGCCCCCACTGAAATGGTCATATCGCTCGTCCTCTTCTTCAAGTTCGTCGAATTTCTTCCTTTCCACCTCGTCCATCTCTCGGCTGAGCAAGATGTCCTCTGCTGTGTGAGTGTGTGTGGTCTCGAGCAGAGCCACGCCCCCTGGATGCATGCCCTGATTGGCCGTTTTCTCGTTAAGCACCACCTCTCCTCTGTAAATGGGCGTGTTGTTGTTTCCGTTGTTTCCAGTGCCATTTTTGCTGGACTTGGCAGAGCCGAAGAGCCGGGTAAAGGAGTCGTAGGGAGTGCCAGACGGCTTGCCTGTGCCACGGTAACCGTGCTGCTGGCGGCGATTATGGGATACCAGGCAGTAGGCGAGGCCACCTAACAATAAGATGGCCAGAAGACACGCGAAGATCACGCCTACGATCACACCTGCGTTCGAGTTGGGAGGTGCTTGCTCTAGAGACAAGAGAGGTGAAAAAGAGAGAAATGGAAGAAGATCAGGATTAGTCTGAACTTGATTCAAGGAAAGGAAACAGAAGTTAAATCATCAAAGACCCAATGAAATCAAAAATGGAGATCTGGAATCATCACTTTTAGAGACAGACCATTTAGAAACAGCTGATGATAATTATATGAACGTAAACATTTGGATCTCATTCAGCTGTCCCCGCTATTTTTAAAATGTCTGCTACGCCCCTGCCTATCAATATTGATCACTCGTCATGTATCACACTGATTTCGGTCCAATCAAACTCCCGTTAGAAAAAAAACGCACAGTCCTTAAATAACTGTGCTAGCTTGGGTTAGCTTGCCAATAACATGGTTAGCATGTGACTGAAGCATTTGGCTTTTTCTCAGTTTTTTCATGTGTCCTTTTGATTTTTTGATGTGTGGTGACTTTTCTTCAGTTATTTCAGTTCTTAAATAATAAATACACCAGTAATTGGCTTGCAAGAATCAAGTCTTGGTATGACTGTGATACAAGTGAATCAAAAAGTGCACAAGCCCTGTCTTATTTCTCCTTATAAGAATGATTCATTTTAGGTGACTTGAATCGTTTGAATCATTCAATATAATGATTTTTTTCAGTGACCCTTATGCCAAATGCCAATAAGTGGCAACAGTAAATATTCTGTGTAATTAGTCAATGGATAATTTAAGCGACACACACACAAAAAATCTTGTAAGCCATTTGTTTTGGATATTTGATTTTTTTACGTATAAATATATAATTCTTCTAGCACCTTTTCTCTAACTTGTTGTGAATGAGACTGACATGCATGGCAACCTGAACCATCACATTCAATTTAGTCAATACTAGAGCGGTGCGATATGACAAAAGTCATCGCATAGCTTGATAACAACTAAATCTATTAACAGTTTCTATATTTTTGAGCACATGCAAAGACTATATAATCAGTATATAATCAGAAATCTACTCATTCATAAGTGATCACGTTTCTCACTTTAGTTAGAACCTCAGCGCAAACGTCTGATTTAAAAAGTAGAAATACAAAATAAATATTAATAAAATATGAAACACTTTTCAAAAAAATTATCATTACAGGTCTAAAATGTAAACACTGTACTTTCAATATGCAGCTTTTCCACAATGCTGTTATTTATGTTTTTGTCTGCATCCCTGGTGTGTAATATTGCGCTCGTATAAATTATGAAAAAAGTAATACCATAAACAAATGTATTTTGTGACACAACAATAAATATGATAAAACATAAAATAAAACGATAATATTCATCCATCCATCCATCCATCCATCCATCCATCCATCCATCCATCCATCCATCCATCTATCTATCTCTATTAGGGCTGGGCGATTTGGCCTAAAATACAAAACTCGAATAATATAACTCGATTACGATTAATGAACCATAATTCTATTTATTTATTTACATGTTTTTTGCTCTCATAGTTCACGGACAAGTTTTGGACAGTAAATATTCAATATTACAACCCAACCCTGTCAAAAAAATTAAAAAGTTGAGGAGAAATTGCTAATTCTCTTCAAAGCCAGGTGAGCAAATATGTACATTTTCTACCCCATTAAAGGCTTCTTTCTCGTTTTGTAGTTTAATAACAAAAGATATAGTACGTGTTTTTGGGTGTGAGAGGTAGTTTGGACAAAGTTGTCTGTGATTCTTCCTAATTTGAAGTCATGCAGTGTGAAACTCCCTGTCGCCAATCCATCTTGTAGTTTAAACAAAGCAGCGACAAAATGCAGCCCAGATAGTCATGCATGATAGTAGTGTGAAAGCATGTGACACGACTACTGTGAAAATCATACAGTCTGAACTCGGCATTAGGGAAATTGAGAGAGGAAAGGAGAAAAATAAATAAATAAATAAATAAATAAATAAATAAATAAATCGACCTGGAAAAATGTGATTGATTATAGCTTCTGAATGTCGATTACGATTACTTTTTGGTTAATCGCCTAGCCCTAATTTTATCTATAATATATTGACTAGGTATCTACAGTATATAAATATATATATAGTCATATTGCACAGACCAAGTCAACAAATTATCAT
The DNA here is from genome assembly GCA_903798035.1 of Danio albolineatus. NCBI lineage: Eukaryota > Metazoa > Chordata > Actinopteri > Cypriniformes > Danionidae > Danio > Danio albolineatus. Next base: position 839,806 of record CAIGQQ010034599.1, on the reverse strand, counting down.
ATACAAGCAAAATAGTTTGTTCAGTTCATCATTTAGTTTAATAAGGAGCATATTTGTTTAGTACTTCCTTAAAAATTAAGGAACTTAACAATATATATATCAGTGCATGAAAGACAACAAGAACAATTTGTTCTCCTTTAACATTCAAAAAATATAAATAAATAAAATAAAAAAATAAAACGCTGAATCATTCACAAACACATGCATCCAGCCTAAGTGTTGTCATGGGGTCTTTACGAGACAGGAAAAATTATCTCCAGTTCCTGACACACATTCTTTGTATAAATGCAAATGTGAGCGTGTGTGTGTGTGTGTGTTGAATCATATGAGTGCATGTGGGCGGGTGACATTTGTGTGCAATTCCTTAAGGGGACCTGCTTTCCATAAGGCCAGTTTGTAGCATTCACATTTACAACTGCACAGTAAAGGAGGAAACATGGCACCAGCATGCAGCCTCGCATAAAACCGAAAAGAGAGGGTGATGGACAAGGGGACGGATGACTGCTTGACGGATGGATGGATGAGAGGATGGAAGGCGTAAAAAAGAGGAGGCTGGGATTGACAGGGGGAGACAGCAGACAGACGCATCGGCCTTGAAGCCACAAACACACAACAGCTCACAGCTTCTTGCTCACTGCCCGGCGAATGCGTGTGTGAGATGAAATGGGTGTGTGAAGACGTGACTAGCACTGCTGTAAGAGAGCAGTGCATGTGTTAAAACCCCAAAATAAACAACATCATCATCATCTCCAGCTCCTGCATTTTTCATTGATTGCCATCGTTTTTTTTTCCTTGCGCATCTTGCACAGACACACACTTAACGGCAGGAGCAACAGGAACACAATCATGTCTGTCTGCCTGCCTGAGTCGCTGTGTTCCCGTTAACCACCCAGTGTGGTGTATTTCTCTCTCCCACACACACCTCCACCTCCCACTGTTTCAGCCGGAGCGAGCGTGTTGTTCTGATCTTTGAGTCAATCTCTCGCTGCTGGCCCGAGTTCTCTGAATTATACATGACAGTCTGATCATATAGCCGCCACACACACACACACACACACACCCACAGATCTACACGGCTTCATTACTGGAGCATTTCACACTTACACGAAGCCACAGAGGTGCTGGAGTTGCCATCACAATGTCAGAGCTTTGGAAATATCTTCTTTTTATGTATTTTTTGGCTGAAAATTCAACATGTTGCTGTGTGGTTGCTGGGAATAGTGTATAGAAAGATCACCAAATCTCTTCTAAACTATTCTAAATATAATTATAAAATAGTTTGTATAGTTTGAAGAACTAAACTATATCTATACAGAAAGACTATTTTTACACATGTCCACTGAAAGTTAAGGAAACAGCTAAAAGTCGACACAAAATAAAAATTTGCCATTATCAAAAAGCCTCTTTTTGATTTTGAACGTGTAAATCACATTGAATTTTTTTCAACATTTAAATCACTCTTGTAATTTTTGATTAGACATTTATCTTTCTTAGTGACATCTTAGTATGTCAGACTTCTCCAATCATTTATTCTGCTTAGACCCTGCTCCTTTTTTACTGTGCACTCTCACCGAAGACGGCGAGACTGTCAAAGTTCGCTCTGGCCGCCTAATCGGCAACGCAGTCTGCCTTCAGTTCTCTGGTGGCGAGAGCGTCAAAATCTGCTACATTGATCTAGTATTTAAAAAGGTTGTTGCAGCATATCTGCAAATCAGTTACGTTCCTTGATAAAAACATGCTTTCTAGCATACAAATGTTGTGCTCCTTTTATCAAATTCGTTTTCGTGTGCTGTGGCTCTGCTCCACTTATCCAATGTGTCCATATGTCAGAAATACTCTGAAGCAGCGATACTGATTTGCACTGTGGTTATAGTTAGCATGAGTTTCCTGCTATATTAAATTAATGCACAATAGTAACTCGCCAGTAACCTTTTTTATTTACGTCCCTTTAAGAAAACATCATAAATTACTGGAAATCTGGCGACCGCAATAATCAAACCCTTGGGAAAAACTGGTTGGAGACAAAGCTCACAGTGACGGTGTTCTCTGGACTCCTCTCAAGCAGTGGACTTCTACATTCTGATTGCTTGCTGCCGAACAAAGTTGACTTGATTTCAACTCTCCTCGACGCCCACACTGGCTAAGACGTGCCAGGCCGCTCCTCACAGTTTATCGCCGTCGGTTCCAACTTCCCATTGAAAATGAATGACTTTCGGCTTTGAAAATGAATGACTTTGTGTAAAGTCCTGTGATCCGAAAGTTGATGAAACTATTTCAGTATGTTAATGTACACCCAACTGAAACTAAATATTCGAGTAGGAGGCAGGGCTTACTTTTTACCCGTCATTACCTTATAGCAAACTAATAGTAAAGTTTTTTCCACTTTTTCACTTTTTTTTGTATCTACCTAACATAAACAAACATCCGCGAATGATTAAGTAATGGAAAATCTGCTTTACCCATTTCATACTGCTCATTCTGTGTGCGCGAGACCTGTTAACACTCCCACAGACAGTCTCACGTGCACTGCAGACCCACAAAGACCCACACCTTTTTGGTTCTGGCCAGGGTTTCTAAATCTACTAAAATGTCCCGGATTTGGTTTTGCTTTTGTTTTCTTAGCTGTCGTTGATTTTATGTGAATACCCTTAGAGCAAGCGAAACATTAAATTCTTCAATTCTAATTAATTCTTTAATCTAAAAAAAACCTTTACTAAATACTCGGAGAGGATGAAATGACATGTAAATTGGCTGCAAAATATGTGTACACCTTTAGAAATGGGTAATCAACTTTAACATTTGTCTTATTAAATAATCTACACATTTTATTCCTGTAATTATTATAATCATCTGTTTTTATTCCTCTTTCTTTCACTAATTTTTAATTTGCTGTATATTTTTATTAATTTGATGTCAATATATTACATATTTTACACATCTAAAATGCTTTAATAGCATTTATAAGAGAAAAGTATAGCATAAAAGAGAAATACTGGATTATTTTCATTTTTATTTCAACAGTCTTTTAACTTTAACCTGAAAAGAAAAAACAGATAACAATAATAAAAATAGGGTCTAAAAAGAAATTATGTTTTGTTTGTTGCATATGGTTAACTATTTATCTGCTGTGGGTAGAAGGTATGTTTCAATCGAGCTACTACTGCAAATATATTTCAAACCTGTGGGAAGCACTGGCATTATTAAAAATATTTTGACTAAAGCCATCAAACTGACATCCTTGAGAATGACCACCACTCTAAATGCAGAAGCAAATGGTCAGACTTTGAATGATTTGATTTTTTTTTTGTTAAACATGCATGTATTAAGTGGACTTTAACAACCTATGGACACAATAGACATTGTAACATAGCCTCAAATCAATACAAAAATCAATGGAATTCATTGTTGTTTTGGATCACATTGACATTCATTATAAAAAAGTGATATTATCAAAATATTTAATGTTCCACAAAAGAAAGAAGAGCTAGCTCGGGTTAGGAACAACACAGGGATTTGGCGAAACTATAATTTGAAGCATGAGCAACATTAAATCTCATACTCTCTTAGCGAACTTCAGTAATTACATTGTATTACGACTAATGTAGTCTCTTTATCTTTCTTCAAGCACTGGCAGTATATTAATAAACCTACATATTAGCGCTCCGAAAGACTCTAAGTGAATGACGGAGTGGATGAATGAAGCTTTTCTAGACAGACAAGAACTGGAAAAAAAAAAGTCTCTAAATGCCTTACATGCTCATTTCTTATTTCCCCATCACACCATTGGACAGGAGAGAGCAGGACAAGTCGGAGGAGGAGATTTTTTTTCATGACAGCTGGATGGAGGATATGACAAAATCTCCAGAGTTGAAAATGAATGATGGAGGAGAGTGAGTGAGAGAGAGTAGTGGGGGTTGAATCTAGGTTAGCCTGTGAGCAACATGAGGCGCAGTGTTGAGAAACGATTTGGATTTGAAGTTGGATTCCTGGCTCTGGCTCCAGCGGTGGAGCTACGAAACACGCTCTGAGGGATCACTGTACCGCTTTCAGGAGGAACACAGAGACAAGATCTGTGCCGGCTGACCTTAGTCACCATGGAGATGGTTGCCTGGGGGAAAGACAGCCACGCGACTGAGAAGGTAGTGGGCATTTCATGGCTGTCAAAACAGCCGCACTTAAGCAGAACCACTTCACGGCTAGCCAACAGTTCCTGCGGCGCACCACCCAACATATCTCCTCTCGCACCTGATTCCTGCACTACATGCCGCAAAACTCCAGCTGAACACAACACATTTTGTCTGCACACTCACGGCCCAGCCTGGCTTCGCATTACGGGACTGATTAGCATTTCCTTTGACAGAGGAGGATAAGAGGCCGGGAGCTGAAACAGCAGTGACTGACTTATCCTCGCCGAGAGCCTCTTTTGAGGGGAGATGGTTGAAGGAGGATGGGTAGCAGGTTTGGAAGCCGCAGAAGTGGCTCGAGTGAACAAAACCAGAGAGTTTGGAGCGAAGAAGATGAAAGTGAAGCAGGCGGAAGAGGGGAGGAGAGCGAGAGAGGATGCACGTGCGATGGGAGAGCCGCAGGTCCCCAGGGGGCTTGAAATGCCACCAGCATTCATCCGCTCCACCCTCCTCTTTTGGTTCCGTCTCTTCCTGCTTGTCCTTTTCTCTTGTTTTCACTCCCTGAGAATATGGGAGGGAGGACCGCAAGAGGAGGGAAGGCAAGACGTTGTCAGTTTAGAGTTTGGAAGGTGATGTACTTCTCCCAAATGAGCAAAGATCTGGCCTCAAGCCATGCAGATCTGCAAGGACAAGTAGATCCGAGAAAGTGAGAGAGAGGAAGAGAGTGAGAGAGAGGATAGTGAGGGGTATGGAGGAAGGTAGAAAGCTTTTAAAACCCAAGTTGTGAGAGAAAAGCACCTTTCCTCCACATTACCTAAGAGCTATTAGTCTTGCTCAGCACTAAAGCGGCTCAGTCCCCTCCGCAGTCAACCGTGTGGATATATTTTATTCCATCAGCCTGTCACTGGGCATCAGAACAGGCCAGAAAAAGCCAGGAGAGGACAATTTAGCATCCCATGACGGCAATCAAACATTGCACTAGCTTTGACCGTGAATCACTAGGAGAGGGAGGAGTTTACCAGAGGTCACAAATCTAATACCTCAACCCTGAACTCCAGGGATAACAGTCAATGAAGCAGCCATGGTCAAAAAAGAATAATAATAATAATAGAACATGAATACCTACACTGTACTCATTTTGTAGTAGCTAACATGGTGATAATTAAATTCCTTAATGAAAACAAGGCAAAAAAGATACAAAATGTACCCTTTATTAAAAAAAATGTAGAAAGAAAATGATTATTTTAAACAATTCAACCATAATTGCCCTACTCAACCTGAAAGACATGACAGAACTAGACAGACAATAATTCATTCAGATGGATCTTAAAAGGTTGTTGTCTATAATAGGCATGGGCCTTTATAAGATTCTGACAGTATGATAACCTTGGATAAAAATATCACGGTTTGACGGTGTTGTGATTACTGCTCTAAAATATATTCTATGTAAATGTCTGGGTAAAAAATTAAACCTTTTTTGCTCCATTAAACACAGTATATTTTATTTTGAGGAACATTTATAATATTTTGAAAAAGGCTAAGTAATTCAAATGAGTCATTGACTTCTGCTGTCTTCTTTTAAAAAAAAAAAACATATTTTTTTTACAATTTAAAACGCCATCTTTGGATATCTTTTCTGCTGGAGATACTGTTGTCCTAAAACATAAAACATAAATAAAAAAATCGTACACATACCTTAGGAACAGTATAGCAGAAAATCTTGGCGGTTTTAAAACCTTGAAAACGGTTATCGTCCTTTGCCTAGTCTATAATGTTTAAAAAAAAAATCTAAAACTTGCTACTCAGCAAGAATGCATTAAATTATTTAAAAGTAAAACCTTTATATTAATACACTTTTTATTCATTAAAACATTTTGATTTTTAAAGAGTCCTCTTTGAGGTGAAAGGATCAATTGACAGAAGACTGGAGTAATGGCTGTAATTCAGCTTTGCAGTTATAGGAATAAATTAGATCAATATATAGTAAATCATTTTAAATCATAATATTCTTTCACAATAGTACATTCTATTTTACTGTTTTTACCAAAAAATAAATAAATAAATCATACTTGATAAGCAAAAATGGCTTAATTTTAAATAGTGCCATGACTAATGTGTGAGAATAAGCTATAAATCTGTGTGTAGCCTCCAATGTGAAATTAATTTTAATAGCATGCTGATAAGTGATGTAAGATCTTAAGTGTACAAATGACTGATTTTATTGTTAATACACAAAAACAGTCTTGGACAGAAAGCTGTGTGAGCATTGTTCAACACTGTCCAACTAATGCTTCACTCAACTCAACCCCACCCAAACACAGTGACTTCTGCAATGACACAAACACACACACACAAACACAAACCCTCCTCTCTCAGGAAAACGGCGTTCAGAATTCTATAGGAACATGCGTCACAATTTCAGACATGTTTTTCCAGATCAAGAAAAGTCCCAGACTAAAGTAGAAACACCACCAGAGAGTCAGGAATAGCTGAAGGCTGAGGGATGACAGTTTATGCGGATGATCTTAAGGACAAACAGAGCCTACACATACAGACAAGAAAAGTGCCAACAAACCGCCTTATGTCTGAACTGTAACTCCTTGCTTGTCTGAAAGGAAGTCAACTTTTTCCAACTGTCACCACCACAGTGGAAGTGTGTGAGGAAATACCACACAGACAGACTCACCCCGAACAACGACGGTGACCTGATCTCTGCCGTATCCCAAACTGTTCTTGACCTCGCAGATGAAGGTGGTGTTGATGGTGTCATCCACCTGCTGCACGGCGAGCCGGTTTTCCCGCACCTGCACTGTTTCAGGCATAAGCCCGGACAAACTGTCGGATAACACAACATTAGCATTAGACTTCTGACAGAACTGAAGCTTAAAACATCTTTTGACAATGAGCATACACTCTGGTCCATTTTGGAGCTTGTTATGGCCAAGAAAAACACACTTGGACAGGAGGAGGGGATCTGACAAACTGTTTTGTTTTTACATGGTGTTTAAAGCGGTGTTTCCTAGCCCTGTTTCTGGAGGTACAACAACGCTACACATTTTCCAATTCCTCACACCGTAACAGCACATTAGTACAGACATCAAGACCAGAAATATATGGGTCGGATAAGTAAGAAATGTAAAATGTGCGCTATTTGTATGTCTCCAGGAGCAGGTTTTCTTTTGGAAAAGAAAAGTAAATTGCTCAAATGTGCCAGTTCTTACTAGAAGTTGTTGCATTTTAATAAAAAACTCAGAGTTTGGCAGAATGAGAAACACTCTCCAGTATTGTTTACAGTACCTATTAGAAGGCCCAAAAATGTACAGCCAGATGCATGGTGTATAATTCAATAGTTATTCATTGGACTGTACTAAATAATTTAGGTGAGATCTTGAAGCCATGGCACACCGTGCATTGTTAATGTATGTAAACAGACAACTATCTTAATTAGAACCACCGCATGGCACATAATTGTGATATAAAGTGACTGACAGTTAAGCTGTGGTCACACTTGACTTTTCTTCCTATGGACTTCCATTAACACGCACGCGAACGCTTCAGACAGTTTCATAGTTCGCTGCGTTGCAAAGTTCAAGCTTGGAGAACTCTGACCTGCGAAATCACATCATTTGACTGTGTGAAACCAATCGAGGATCAAAACATGAGCTCTCTGGACAGAAATTTAAATATATGGACCAATCGTTCGCTTTTTAAACATATAATCATATTGTTTAATCCAGCACCTTTTTGCAGCGCCGTACGACAGAATTTGACTAGCTCAAACTCAAGTGTGACTGCAGCTTTAGTTAAAGACAGATTCTTTGCAAAGATCATTGGTTTCCAATCCTGCTCATTTAGTTTTGAAGTTCCCCAACACGAATACCTTGAGGCTTTATAAATCCTGAAGATAATGAATATCTAGTTCAGGTGTGTTTAATTAGTACTGGATCTTAACTCACATTAAAGTGACGCTCTAGGAACAAGATCGGACACCACTGAACACACCTAAACTAGTCAGGCAAGATCTTTAGGATCACTAGAAACTTCCAGACAGGTGTACTAAACTGAACACAGCAGGTAAAGGCGAGCATACATGATGCAATTTTTACTGTCGTATGAGCTTTTTTCCATTAGGAAAAGTTGTCAATTGTTGATGCTCGTATAGGAGCAGCTCATACAGTGGGAGGACTTTACAGGCCGAATGGCTCACAAGCTTCTGTTCATTTTTAAACATGTCAACAACAAAAAAATCATAAGCTGATTGCTTGAATTTGTGGACAAGCCTATCTGTCAATTTATCAGAATCTGACCAATCAGGAAGAGGATAAACTCTCTAAACACAGAGTACTGTATGATGGGTTATGCATGACAGGTTCATCAGAGATATGATGGTTTACAGCGCATGTCAAGAACTACAGAAATCAGCTGAGATGCAGCATATACAGGTAGCGATAAGGCGCATCCCAAATCACATACTTATGCACTCATCTACACCATTTTGTAGTATAAATAGTGTAAGCAGTGCATTCACACTGAAAAGTTAAATAAAATAAATAAATAAATAAATAAATAAATAAGTGCACTTTTGAATACCTGGATGATGTACTTATTTAACCGGTAAAATGAAGTGTGGAATGTTGGACACTTCACGCACTCAACAGCCGCAGCTTTGCTCACGGAGCAGAAGGGGTGGAGCTTTCGGTCACTGATGTTGGGTTATTTCATTCATTTTGGATTGTGTAGGCAAAATTCTCCTACGAGAGTGATTATACCACCTCTTGATGGTGAATGCGGTTATACCCATGGCAGCTATTATTTGGTTGTTTGGACATTTATTTCACTAATTTAGTAATTTAGTTAGAATTAAGTTAAAAAAAAACAAGTTAGTGTTCCATTTGGGACGACACTACATACATATACACACTCAATAGCATAGTATAAGTACATAGTGGATAAGAACACAGTGTGTTGTGTGCCATTTGGGACGCAGCTATATTGTTAACTATAGTGTGCAATTAGCCTTTTTGCAATTAGTGCTAACAAAGAACCTGAATTTGTACCAAACACTCACAGCTCATATCATAATATACGCTGTGAGAAAGAAAAAGGCTCTGAAAGCCATGTTTCCCTCCATTTTTAAAGGGTAATTTCATGCAATTGCGTCGGTTTTTGCCAGGTAATAAATCGTATTGTATGTCAGTGTGCCCATATGATTATCACATAAACACACATGACAATGTGTGTACATAGAATCTTCTGACCATCCAAGTACATATGGTGTATGTCCAGCTAAAGAGGCTAACCAAGAGCAGGATTAAAAACCCCTATCCAAAGTGATCAAACTCTGTAGATTCTCCCCCATGAAGTCATTCATCATTCCAAACAAATGGCTAAATGGTGCCTAAAGCACAACACTGACAGATGTGAAATGGAAAAGAAATGCTCACGTTTTCCAGGTGACAGTGGTGGGGACTGGGTTTCCATCAGCATGGCAGGTCAAATGTGCGCTTGTCTGACCCCTGTACCAGTTGTTATTGTAACCCTTAATCTGCACCACTGGGGGATCTGAGAAAGAAATTCAGAGTGCATAGGAGATTTTATTAACCTTGCTTTTATGAATGAATTGTAGCCTTAAGCCATTGAAGTCTTGCGCAAATCAACCACTGATACAGTCTGTCAGCTGACTCCACAATGACCTCATTGACCCTTAGCTCATGTTACCGCTTCAAGCAGCGCTGTAAAGCCTCAGGGCAATTTGCTAGATGACCGTTACTAATATCTGGCATATTCTTTATACACATTACTGGCCTGAACAGATTGAGACATGAGTCACTACAGCAGTTTCTCAGCTGAAGCAACAGGGAATGCTTAGCAGATCAGTAGTGGCTGGTGCAGTTAATGGTCTGTTTGGAATCTTACATTCAACAACAAGCTTCATGGGGAAGGTCTCAGGCTGGGCCATGGTACGGTGCGTTACAATGCAGCTGATGTCCTTGCCATTATCCTCAGGCTGCGGAGCCAGCATGTAGACGCTCTGGATGCTGACCGTATTATCCGGATTGTCCGTCTTCAGTGGTGTTGTCACGTTGCCATTTAGCGCCGTGGACCAAGTAATGGTCGCTGCCGGACGGCCATTGGATGATTCACAGCGCGCCACGATGACCGGGGTTTTGCCGGCGGAAACTGTGACAGTTGTAGCCACGTTCTTCGGTTTAGCTGTGGGAAAGAGAGAGAGTTTGACCTTTATTTGATGCTATAATGTGAAGCAGGGTAAAGGAGGATGAGAGGAGGAGGGGAGGAAGTGGAGACGGGGAAGATCACAGCTCGGCTTGTCCTGCCACACGCTAGCACAGCGCTCACATTGTACTCACGTTTCGCTCTGAGAAAGACATCAAAGAGAGGGAAAGGAGAAAAGCAAGGGAGACGGGGAACGACAGGGAAGCGACGGCCTCTCAGCATGATAAGCAGGCAGATCAATAGCCGAGAGAGAGAGGGGAGGGAGGGGGCGAGCGAACGAGAGACCGGCCAAGGTTACTGCCACATTTCACACACATTAACAGCAGCACAATTGATCTGACAATACCATTTATAAATCCCCTTTTTAAGTCCGCAAACTGACACGGTCTTGGGTCTGAGTGTGTAAACGCAAACACACACCAAACCAGGTCTGCAACTGACAAGTATTTGGATGATCAATCAAGCTTCAGTTTGAATGCTCATTTTGTTGGGGCAAACATTCTCTCGTTTAAATTTATCTGATACTTTCTAAACAAATTACATTGATTACTTAAAGCCTGAAGCAAAGCTTTGAAATGTCCTCACGAACAAAGATACTTTTTTTTTTCTTCGTGGCTTGGTTGTTCGTCCACATGAAAGCAGTCAGTTCACTGAAACCAAACTTTTCTGAAAACCCTAACCAGGGAGAAAACTTTCTGAAACTCTGGTTACAGTGTGTTATTGTGGCTATTAAAAGAGTTTTTGTCTCGTGACGTCAATGTGCACACTGTTTTTTCCCTCCTGATAGGTAGGGATGCACATTTCGGTTAATTTTGCCAACCGACAAATGCCGCTCATTAACCGAATATTAACTGTTAACTTGTCAGAATATATTAAAACATTATTTAAAAAAATAAAATAAAATTGATGCGTCTATTTTGTGTCTGACACATTAAATATTGCTTTTTAAAACACCGATTTATGTGAACAAATTAACAACAGATCATAACAGAGCATCTTCACGCACCTGCGGTGTTTCCAACAGCATAGGAAAATAGAACAAAATAAACAAAAAGAATCAAATAAACAGTCCTGTCCAAGATATTTTTTCACTTAAATGACAAATTTACATTACAAAACGAAAACGCTGACTGAATCCTTTTTTGTTGCTGCTTTATTTCCCCCCCCATCATCAGTTTTTTTTCTTCGCGCAAATAAAAATGTCAGGCTACCTCAAAATCGATCGCTCCACGGAAATATGCATTTAATTATTGCTCCGCTGTTATTCTTACAGTATATCACAAACCTCTGTCAACATTTTTAATAGAAGCAATTATTTTAAAGATTATGTCTTGAGCGTCTGGTTTTACCTTCGAACTTGTGCGCTTTTATTACCTGTCTCACTTGCGGTTCATGCATGCGCTGCATGTGATAAAAGACAATGACAAGGCTCATCTGTTGACTTTTTGTAAAGTATAGGCTAATATAGCATATAACAATTTCGTTGTTCACCTATGATATTGCGTTAATTTGCATACATGTTTTATAAGCTATAAAATGAAAGCCTCGGTTTGGTCAAGAAAATCATTGCATTTGTTTGATTCGTAGATATTGGAGGTTATTTTAAAAATGGATATTTTACAAGAACTATTAATAATTAGTCATTTTCCTAATGGAAAAACATTGGTCTGTTGGTTGTACACTAAATCATCACAGCTATAGCCTATTTGTTGTGTTTATGAGCGGTGCTGATGCGTGCTCTGATGGAGAGAAAATTCTGATTCTTCTAAGTTTTGTTTTGCGGCTTCATTTATGCAGCCAATTAGAATATATATA
>CAIGQQ010034599.1:807535-827233 GCA_903798035.1 Danio albolineatus | reverse complement strand
ATATAAATGTATCTATTCATAAATGACAGTATTTTATCATAAGATTTTAAATTGACTCGGCATGTCCTTGACTGTGCACCACAGTGCAATTTCATGTGGACAGATTTTTATTAAACAAAGGCAGAAAAAAATACCAGTGTACATGTGGACATGGCTGATGTTCCTTTTCCCACAAACGCAAACTCACCTAGCATGACTAGTGATGAAACTCCCTGTTCATTGCCAGAGGGGTAGGTTGCATATTCACAGATATATCGGCCCTCATCTGTCATCTTCACATCTTTGATCTGAATGGATGGGTTATCCAAAGTGGGCGGGTTCGATACAAAAGCGACACGCCCTGATACAGGAGACGTGCTTGGGTAATTCACCCCAAACGTTGGATGGAAAACAGCAATGTTGGTTCGTTCTGTGTCAGTCCGTTCAAAGATCCATGACACCTGTAAACCAGAGGGGAAAAAAGGTCAAAAGACGCACAAAGCTTATCAAACACCTTCAGAAAGTTCTTTTTGGAAGAGCGAGAAAAAGAAATCTTCACAAATTCATTGTTTTGCATCAGAGCGGCAGGAAACATGAAGCTGATTTCTGACCTGAGTGAGTTGGGTATCGCCTGGGTTTGGAAACTGGCAGCGCAGTGTTACTGTCTGACCAGGAAACGACACAACCTCTGGCTCCACCCTCACGTGCTGAGCCAACGACCCTGGAAAGAGAACGAGAAAAGGCCATGAGAACAGGAAACAACCTTCACTTCTGTCTGGCTAAATTCAGGTGACCTGCGACCACCTCGCTGATCGTGCCAGAGAGAAATTCAGCACATACCGGTATAGTCTCGGAGTTCAGGGATGGCAAAATGAGAAATGATAAATGAGGTTACAACAAAACAGCAAGTAGGCCAATGTTTCTGATCTCAGTCGGGGTGTGTGATAGGGTGCGAATCTAAATGTGAATGTGTGTGTGCAAGCGTGTGTGAAAGTATCTATGAAAAAAAAAAGAGAGAAACATTCAGCTCGCTCTGGCCCGAAGCATTCATCATCCAACATAACCCTGACAGAACACATTCCGCGAGCACACGAGTGTGTATGTGTGTGCACATCAGGGGGTGCAAAGTGGTAAAGAAGTTAAAATTGCACACAAAACACTGTACAGTACCATGGGAGCACTATATACATCAGAGCCTTGGTGCTCATGCAGACTTACTAGTTCGAATCCGACTCAAAACATTCCTTATGCCATTCTCAACACCATTTCCTGTACTCTGTACTATGGTGTTCTTAAAGTCACATTTATTATTGCACAGCACATTTCCATCACTGAAATGTCGATTGGAATTGGCAGGACTGAGAAAGTAGGTGATGCAAATTCACCAGTGAGCAGCAGGAAGCTGTAACTTCTGTATGGGCTGTAGATCACGGATCAAAAATGAAACATCCCATTTTTACATCCACATCAAATAAACTTTGCAGAATTTATTTTATACAAACAGAAAGCATATTAAAGTCCAATGTTACACGAAACTTTTGTGAAAATAAAACATCAAAATGTAGCATGACTCCAGTATTTCAGGTACATTTCAAATGGGGATGCATAAATTAACCGATTTCACTATTAAACGGAATTGAATTCATTATGGTTAATTGTAAAGGCTTCTCAACACAGCGTTTCTGCACGGAACAAAACTACTGTAACTAAAAGTTATGCCAACTGTGCGCTACTGTAAAGATCCAAGCTTATACACCAACATTAATACGCAAACTATGGCTGAAGATGTTAACTAAGAGCTGTTCACATATAGTGTTGTTTGTGCGCACAAGTTTGTTCTTTCTTTTTCTTGCATGTATATTGGGGGTGATGTGCACACGGTGACCATTCAGCTTTAAACTGACCATTCAGCTTCATACTTTGGATGGAATATACACATTTCTACTCCAAAGAGAGAAAAACAAATACTAAATAAAAATACCAAACAAGTTCATAAAATAATTAATCAAAAGTGCCTTACAGGCAGAGGTTCAGCAGCCTTTGACTACATTTGTTCTCATTAAAACAGAAATACTTAGCTAATATGATTTTTATTTATTGTTATTTTTACTCATTTATTCATTGTTCTGTCATTTATTCTCAGTGTAAAATTACTTATGTTTAAATGCCAAAAATATTTTTTCCCACTTATTTTTAAGTTCAAAGAGAAATGGACTATTGTTTGTTTTTTATTATTATTTTGCACTGTATTATTTGGTTACTGAGCAGCAATAAATAACACATTACTAAATAAGGAGTTGTGATTTTCTAAACTGGTAGTGCTTTGTAATTAATGGATGCATAATAATCGTGATTATCGTGAAACTGTGATTATTCCTCAGACTAAAATTGTACGACCAAAATCTATAATTGTTGCATCCCTAATTTCAAGCATTTTCCGTTCATTTTCTTTAAACGGAAGTGGCATACAACAAATGCACCATTGACAGTAAACTGAATCCATTATTAATGTAAAATAATGCATTATACTTGAACGTGACAGGGAACATTTGATTCTGTAACTAATTGATTTTAACTTGATCACTAACAGTTGAACAATTTCCACCATTTTGTGCTTTAGCTCAAGATGCTAACCTCAACCCTGAAAATACATGGCATGTCGAAAAGAAAAAAATTCTGCATTTTCAAAAGATAATTGTTTTTAATAATGCGAATGAAAAATTCACCGAAACATCGCGATAACAAAGGTTTCAAATAATTAATCTTCTATTTGTGTGCCCTAAATGTTTTTGCACAAACAAATGGGAGAAGAATAATAACATGACTCAGTGTTTTCCAGATTTTCATATCAGCAGAAGAGAAATCATTTGGAGAAGGTCACATGCTTTTCTATCAGTGCTTTAAAGCTTGTTATGCCTTTTTATAACCGATGTAACTGCTGACCAGAACACATAAGGAGAAAAAAATACTGAAGTGACAAATAATGGAGAAAATGGCTGTTTCATAAAAACATTTATTTAACTGGGTAAAGCCACACAAAGATAAATATGATTCTTTGTTATTTTAATTGATTCAAGTAGGATTCAGTTGGTGAAGAGTCAAAAATTGGTATAGTGTAAATCTTTAAGTGAATACTTTCAAGACAAAATGTTCCTAAATACCCATGCAAAGTCCAAAAGCTTTTTTGGTATATAAACTACTGTTACACTGAATGTCATTATATTGGGTGCCTTCTATAAATCATATACCGTATTTTCCGCACCATAAGGCGCACCGGATTATAAGACGCAGTCTCAATTACGGGGTCTATTTCTGTACTTAACCCATACATAAGGCGCACCATATTATAAGGCGCACGCTAAAACATACAATCTACAAGAAAATAATGGAAATACACTCACGTTGTCTTTTATGTCTTTATCTTAATCAGTCTTCTCCCACAAATCCATCAAAGTCCTCATCTTCTGTGTCTGTATTGAACAGCTGGGCAGTTTCGCCATTAAATATGCCGGGTTCTGTTTCATCATTCTCAGAGTCAGTCTCGTCGCCAGGTGCCTGTTCAGCAATGATGCCGGCTTTCGCGAAAGCTCGAACAACAGTTAAAGCAGATACCTTAGCCCAGGCATCCACAATCCATTCACATATGGTGGCGTAACTCGCCCGGCGCTGCATTTTGGAACTCAGTGCACACATTAGGCGCACCGGATTAAAAGGCGCACGGCCATTTTTTGACAAAATTTAAGACTCTTAGGTGCGCCTTATAGTGCGGAAAATACGGTAGTAGAAATTTATGACAGACACAATTCTTCGCATTTAAAAAAAAAAAGAAAAAAGAAAAAAAAAGAGAAAAATGTAACATTTTACATTATGAATGTATGGAAAACAAATTATGCTTTAATGCTTAGAAAACATTTTGTTTTACTCTCATGCATCACCACACTACTGACAACAAACAATGGCCCTTGTTTTGCCCCCTGAAATTCCACCGAAATGACGGTGACCGCCCATTAAAGGTTAAGCAACAATGGAAACACCATAAAGTAGCAAAGCATTGAACTAGTTCAACCAGTTTGTCAGCTAATCAGCTGAAAAGACTGAAACTCACAAATTGAAAAAAACACGGTATCATCAAAACAGTGACTGAGTTGGAAAAGGAAGCAAAAGCAAGTTTGAAAAAAGTACGTGTTATGTAAGCTCTCTCAGCTTCTTCCTTATTATTTAATCTAGTTTTATCAGTCTTCCGTTGAATATTGAACCTCATTCTAGACCTGCACGATGTTGGAAAAAACTGACATTGTGTAATTTTGTTTATCTGCGATATGAATATAAGTTCTTAAAATTAATTATAACTCTATTCCAAAAGAATTCATAGTTTTTAGACTGATTGAGATCATTCTTAGGGCAGTATCTGCATAAAATACTTATTTTATTATTAACAGATTAATTAAACTGAGCAAAAAATACCAATTAAATCAAATATATTGTATGATTTTCTGTGGAACCTAACAGCATTAAGCTACAAAAAGTAATAATCATCAGTAAAATAACAATATAGTCTTCATTGTTTACATAATTCAATGCAATTATTCTTGAAGCTTCAAACTTTTATAACTTCTTAAATTCTCTTGAAAAACACTCAAAAACTCATACAAAAGAAAATACTGCACTCTATTAGGGTCCAAATTTGTGATGACCTTACAAATTACATGATTTTTCTCAACTAATGATAATCCTAGCCACTATTGTGGTTATTGCAGATTCACACCTGTTGAAATAATATACAGTGCAGCCCAAGCTCATACCACACTTGTGGACTTCACGCAGCTTGAACACCGCTGCCAATGAATCAAAGTGGGATTTTGGACCCCACCGAGACTTTTTTCCGTCTCTCGCAGGTGCTCAATCTGAGATGAGGCTGCATGTGCGCATGTGTGTGAGCCCACTGTGGCGATTACTTCTGAGCCTGCGTTTAGCACCGCTGAGCCCTGTTATTGAAAATCTCCCTCTCGCTGTCTCTCTCTGGATGGAGAGTGTGGATAGGTCATTACACTGATGTGTAGAGGGAGTCAGCAGTCCATCAGAACGCTAAACACACACACTTCTCACCTCAACATACAGCAGCATGATGGGGAAATGGAAACGAGGGAAGGGGCTCGGAGATAGAGAGATTCAATAATAAACTGAAAGCGCTGGAGAGATGCAGACAGCCTCGGTAGTCAATGCGGATGGAATATTTATTTTCATGCAACTATAGGTATATGGTGGAAGTGGTATGAATCATTATTGAGGTTATGTTGCGCATATAAAAATGTCATAGGTTGCCAATCTACTTCACTGCTCACTTAAGGGTCACTGTCCAGTCTACTTTTTTCCCCACATGACAATTGTTTTTATACAATGGATTTTTGTAAAGCCATTTAAGCCAATATTCAGTTTTTATACATGTATTCGCACACACACACAAATGTATACAGTGGTCCCTCGCTATAACGCAGTTTACCTTTCTCGACCTCGCAGTTTTACAGATTTTTTGGGGGCAATTTAACATGCTTTTTACAGTGCATTGCATTCTGCGTCCTGATTATTTAATTCCATTCAATTCATCTTTATTCCTACACCACATTTACAATGTAGATTGTGTCAAAGCAGCTTCACATAGAAGATTATAGTAAATTGAAACAGTGTCAGTCCAGTTTTCAGAGTTAAAGATCAGTTTAGTTCAGTGTGGTTTAATATTCACTACTGAGAGTCCAAAAACATCGATGCGCAGCTCTACAGGTCCCGAACCATGCAAGCCAGTGGTGACAGCGGCGAGGGAAAAAAAACTCAATTGGCAAAACACCAATTGGCGAAAGTGAAGAATTAAAAAATCTCGACAGAAACCAGGCTCAGTTGGGCACGATAATTTCTCCTATGGCCAGACGTCTTGTGCAGAGCTGCAGTCTAGGCGCCGGAGGCTGGAGAAGCTACATTGATTAACGCAGCGTGTTCTGCATCCTGATCGGCTATACACCATTGTCAATCCATCTCCTCCGTGCCGTGTCTCCTGTACAGTACACAATGTGTTCAGCTTCCCAAATGTACATGAATCTTCGATCACTAGCAGTGTGACTCTGAAGTGCTGTACTGTATGCTAGCAGGTTTTCTCCCCAACAAACCAAACAATGTCA
Source organism: Danio albolineatus (assembly GCA_903798035.1). Taxonomy (NCBI): domain Eukaryota; kingdom Metazoa; phylum Chordata; class Actinopteri; order Cypriniformes; family Danionidae; genus Danio; species Danio albolineatus. Next base: position 821,084 of record CAIGQQ010034599.1, on the reverse strand, counting down.
AATCAGCACACATATCCCACTGAATCATTAACAGGTCCAGATTAGGCATGGGACGATAACCGTTTTCAAGGTATACCGCGGTTTGGAAAAGTCAAGGTTTTCATACCGCCAACATTTTCTGTTATACCGTCCCTAAGGTGTTATTTTATTCTTTTTTTAATCATTTTATTTTCGTTTTTTAGGACAACAGCATCTCCAGCAGAAAAAAATATCCAAAGACAGCTTTTTAAATTGTAAATAAATCTGTGTTTTCAAACTAATGAAGACAGCAAAAGTCAATGATTCATTGTAATTATTAAGCCTGACATGTTTACTGCTCCAAAATATTATAAATCTTTCAAAAAATAAAATGTATTGTGTTCAAAGGGGAAAAAAGTTTTAGTTTTTTTACCCAGACATTCAAAAATAATATATTTTAGAGCAGTAAACACAATACCGTGATATTTTTAACCAAGGTTATCATACCGTCAGAATCTTACACCGGCCCATGCCTAGTCCAGATAGCATGCCAAACATCTCACCAGTGTCTGAGACTGAGCGGCGATACTCTCAGATCGCGGTTTGACCGTTCACACTGTGTCAGTGTTACTCACGTGAATAAGCACCGATCAAAACCTGTCAGCAAGTGAAAATCGAGGTTAAAATCATGCAGTCTGTACTCTGTGTAAGCTACACCTCCAAAATGCATAAAAACTGCAAATTGCATAAAACTGTATAAAGAACATCTGGCCTGATTAAAAGGTCCAAAGCAGCATGTAAAACATTGCAAAACAGAGGCTGTGTGTCAACCATGTTTCTCTGTGTTTGACGCCTGCAGGTGACATGCCACACAAACACACACACACACACACACACACACACACACACACTTATAGGGCGTTTATGTAAATGGCGCAGCACCATTCGGAGGCCTGTCACCCATCATCATGTCACCCACACATGGAGCACCTCAGTCTTAAATCTAGTGAGCTCCAGCATCCTGAGAGAAAAACTGTTCAGTCCAGTGCGGACGGTGACAGACGAGTGCCCAGAATGAGAGTTTAGATGGCAGACAACGCGTTCTGACTACCAATTGAGTGTGTGCGCGTGTGACTAGCCCTTCATTTTATATTGCAAGGACAGATGACGGAGCACACAGGTTCTGTCCGCAGAGCTTATTATCACTCACGCTCACACATAATCAGGGTAAATGCGTGGTAAGCAGTAAAATGGAGATGTCCAGCGGCTGAATGCGAATCATTCATGACACAGCTCAGAGAGGAATAAAGACTGAGGGGTGGAAACAGACGGAGACGAACAGCTGGAGGGGGTCCGCGGGGAGCGCAGGCGTGCGAGTGCTTGCGCGTACAGTAAACATGTTTATTTATGTGCATATGCAGATTTCTGCAAGTGTGAACTGACTGTACCTTCTGTTTTTGGGGGACTTTTTGCCACTTTTTATTCACGGAGAGAGTAGACCAGACAGAAATGTGGAATATGGAGGGATTTGGGTTCAGAGGCACAAAATCAAACCACAGTTTCCCATATAAGAACCAATAGGAGGATCCTATATGGAAAATTGGGAAGATTAATTCCAAATCATTGATAGTTCAAACCCGTGGTTTCACATATATGAGCCAATGGGAGGATGCAATATGGAAAATTTGGAAGACTAATGTCAAATTATTGTTCAAAACTGTTCAAAATTGTCTGTCTGTTGCATGCGATGTGTCACATTATGTGGACCATTGATCAATCAATTTATTTCCTTACTGGGCAAATAATAAGTTGTTCATAGCCAATACTGATATGGTCACCTAAAACAGTGTGCGTCACTACAAAGAACTGATTTTACATCTAAATTCACTTCAAAAGTCTTGAATTTTGAAATGAAAAAAAAAAAAGAGAAAAGAAAAATATTTGCTGTCAACAAGGTTTTTAGATATGCATCCTTTCAGTTAGCCAGAATGCATTAAATGGTACATTATTATGGGCTATGGTAAAATAACAATAAAAAGATATACATTTCAAATAAATGGTGTGATTTTATTATTTGTTAGCCAAAGAAACAAAAATCCAGCAAAAATATACACATTATGGCAGTTAGAAATGTTTCTTGAGCACCAAATCAGAATATTAAAGTCATGTCTGATCATGTCGTATTAAAATTAGGAGTAAAATTGCTGAAAATACAGCTCTGCATGTCAGAAATTAGTTGCATTTAAAATATTAAAAGGAGCAGTTTTAAATTGTTATTATTGGCATATCACAGTTATATCACCATTAAAAAATGATACTATAATTGCAGACTTAGTGAGAACCAAACACTTCTCACAACCATTTTTTGAACAGCAGTGCATGTCACTTAACATGTTACAATTTTGCTTCTAGTGAATACATCTTGTTTTGAGGAAGTTACTATATTTTTGTACTGAAAAAGCAGTGTGTATATAGTGCAGTCTGTGAAATGACTCGAGGTCAGATAACACTGATTCATGAAACCGTAGGTAAACAATCCCCAGATGACCAACTGCATCTGCTGGATTTCAGAAGCATGCAACCAGTAGACACTTGCTATCCCATGAGGCAGCAGGAGCTTAAAGCCATCAGATTGTAAATGTTTTATTAAAATGGGGAAAAAAAAGTCTGGCAGCTTATTTAGTCTAAAATGGCTCCACTATTTTTAGAGTGGGAAAAAACCCTGTCATTAATTACTCACCCTCTTGCCTTTTCAGATGTCCTCAATTCATTTCCTTATCTATGCGGAACTTAAAGGATATTTTGGAGAATGTTGGTAACCAAACAGGTTACTATTGTTGACTTCAATTATATGAAGGGAAAAAACCTACTGGAGGTGAATTTTCTAAATATCTTTTCATGTTTTACATAACCCAGTCGATTTGTACCAATATGAAGGCGAATAAATGTTAAATGTTTTATGGGTGAACAATCCCTTGAAATTTAACTCATTTACCACCTACACTCTAAAAAAAAGGTGCTAAATAGCACCAAAACTGGTTCTTTGGTCGTAACGAGGGGGGAACCTTTTTTGGTGCTATACAGCACCTTAAAAAAATAGGTGCTATATAGTACTTTTGTCAAATGGTGCTATATAGCACCTATATTTTAAGGTGCTCATAATGTTACTTTACCATTTCCGCAAATAAAACCGGCATAAAAGTTATGAGAATTAGCTATAAGAACAAGTGCTTACCAGTAGTAGTGGTGCTATATAGCACTTTAAACACCCCAAAGAACCACTGAAAAACCTTTATGGTGCTTTAAATGTTCTTTACACAGTAAAAGTGCTATATAGCACCCTGACCACCTTAAAGAACCACTGAAGAACCACTGAAGAACCTTTATGGTGCTTTAAAGGTTCTTTACACAGTAAAAGTGCTAAATAGCACCTCAAATATCGCAAAGAACTTCTGAAGAACCACTGAAGAACCTTTTTTTTTAGAGTGTAGAGTTAATAATTAACAGGGCTGAACAATATATAGCCTGAGCATCGATACTGCAAAGTGTGTCCGCAATTTATTCAAGATTAATAAGTAAAGATATTATTTTTAAATAATTTATGCAATGATGACCATGTTATTTTACGCTTGATTGGTCAATTTCTCTACCTGAATATGGTTGAGCCTGATTTATGCATCGCACACCTTTGCTGACTCCGTTTACTGGACGCGTTCACCTTTGTGATATTCTTTAAAATGACAGGGGGTGGTCAAAAGAAACCCAATGTAAAATCAGACGGATAAACAGAGAATAGGAAGTTTCCGGAACTACGTCATATCATTAGTATCATTCAAGATATTTTAACTAATTGTTTTTATTATTGTTATAATTAATTTTAATGATTATAAAGATTTTTATAACGATTCAAGATGTTTTTAAATCAAAATTTGTTGCATCACTTGCTTTTGTTCAAATCTCGGACAGTTCTACCTTTTACAGTGTATTCAAATCTTAATGACAACAGAACACTGGTAGCTCTACAAATATATTTTATATTATGGAAAGAATAAACCATTATCACCAATAAAGCCTAGAAAAACAGGGCATCACTATATTGTTAACTGATAGGTTTAAATATTCTTTTCCAGTTATCAAAGAAATAATTTGTTTATTAATTATAGTTTGGTAACTATTAAATTAAAACCTATTCCGTAATATCAAAAGCACTCGTGTCTCCACTTTTGCCATGGCCTCTCTTTTTGGTTGTAACAAACATATCCCACAAGTTTTTCTAAACTTTTTAACAAAAACTTTCCTCCTCCTAACTGTTCCAATCCCTATGATCACACATGGACAGATCATAAAGGTGTCTGTAAAGTCATACCTGTTTCAGACAAAATCTCTTCAAAGGGATTCATATTCAACTCAAACCAAATCTCAAAAAATTTTGTGCGCTCCGCCAGCCAAAATCATGTCGTGCACACCCAAAGCGAACCTCCGCAAACACATCAATGACGTCACATTTGCCGCGTGCACTCAAGCGAACTAAACCAGTCTCTCTCCAGACAACCATAAAGCACTGTTTATGTCCCTTTTATCTTTGCTCAGTTGTATTTAAACATGCCTGTAATTCAATGCACTGCATTGAAAAAAGACTTCTATCTTACCACTCTATCTACATGAATGAAATCTTTCCAAATATGAAATACATATGGCAATATATATTGCAGAAAATCTAAATATTGCAACGTCAGATTTTTCCAATATCATACAGACCTAATATTTAATATAGATTTGCCATTACTATTATAAGTCACAGTTCAAAAAATTATGGAAGTGGTTTTCTGCCACACACATACAGTATATAGATGCAAAATTTTACATCCAACTATTAATTTCTATCTTTCATGTCAGACTTTTCTTAGCTGACCTGTGGCGTTTGTGAGTCTGTAAGCTTTCTTGCAATTCTGACTTTGGTTTCGATTTAGTTTTTTACTCCGAATCGTGAGATAACAACTTGAAGTGGAGTAGATTAACAGCAATTTTTCATTTTTCATTCTCTATCTTTAAGTATATTACTCCAGCATAAAACCCACCATACTGTACATCTGGAGCACATGCACTTCAAACACAGTATCAGCTACAGACATTTCAATAGTGTGTGATCATTTTGACCAGATATTTCTCTACCGAGTGTGTGTGTGTGTGTGGTCTTCTGAGCAGCTCAAACACTTCATTACACACACACACAAGCACAAACTGAGGAAAAGGAGCAGTTGTCGAGTAACCAGTTTCCTTTTAGCACACACACGCATGCACGCTCGCAATTATGAGCTAATGAGGCCTGAGAGAAAGAACGAGGGCCATGTGCAGCTTGAAATGAAGCACAAATCATCAACTATTTGCCTCTTTGTACAAACACGTGCATCTCACACACAGACACACAGATCGAAAGGAGTGACACATGACCAGGGCGAAGGGACTTCCATCCTACAGGCTAAATTATTCATCTGCCACTTACGACCGAGAGAGAGAGACAAGAATAACAACAAGAGGCTTTTTGCAAGGCCCGAAAGAGAAGTGTTGCGCCCAAATAAATCATGGGCTTCTTCTCATTTTCGATTAGGAGTGTGGCGGTTTGTACGTCGCTACAGTCGTTTCTCGTTTTGCTGGACATGTTGAGCCTTTATCCTGCATGTATTCCGGGCTTGTAATAACTGTCAATCGCCGGCGCATCTTTTAGATGACACTGGCCAGAGGTGACCAATCAGACGAGCTGAGATAAGGAGATGAATGACGGCTGTTTGTTTAGGCTCACAAATCCTTAAGATTAGAGACAACGAAAACCATACACTCTTGACACACACAGAATGCTTCAATAAACACAGACACACACAGGCAGAGAGAGAGCTCTGGTAATCTGAGGAATAATCTGGAAGCACTTTGTGTGTATGGAGAAAAAAAAAACAGTTTTTATTGCCCTCGTGGGGAAAAATGTTGGAAAAACAACTTTTGAAAATACTTTATTTCTTAGAGTTTAACAAGTCACATTGTGTCAAAACTATACTCATGAGGGAAACAAAAACAAAGTTCTATTAGTGTATTTTATCATTTAACTAATGTAAAATTGGCCTAAATAAACAAAATGATTACAAACATTATAAAAATGTACTTTGTCGACACAATAGCCTCGTGGTTAGCACGCAGACATATACCCCCGGTTTCACAAACAAGGTTTAAGGTTAGTCATGGATTAAATTGAATGTTTGAGCTGTCTCAACTGAAAATAACTTACAGTGAGATGTCTTAAAATATGTCAGTGTCAATTTTTGTCTCCAGGTGGACACCAGTAATGTATTTTTCTAAGGCTGTTTTTATAAATGTGGCTTAAGTAGCCTAACTCTAGTCCTGGCTTAAGCTAAGCTCTGTTTGTGAAACTGGGCTTGAGGACATTTCCCGACCCAAACCCCCTCTCTACACCACTTCGCTTCCTGTCTGATTATTGTCCTGTCTAATAAAGGCAAAAGGCCAAAAATAAATATTTTTTAAAACAATAATAATAATAAAAAGGTACTTTAAGGTAGTTTCTCCCAATCTTCAACAAAAACGTTGGACTCTAAAGAATTTAAATGGAGCAATTTCATGTAAATGTCAACCTCGCCATGAAAAAAAGTACTGTAACATACAGTTACAGTACTTTTTTCATGTACAAAAAAAGTACATACAGTACATACAGTTACAGTACTGTAAAAATGTGCAACAATATCTGTCAGTGTTTTCAAATAATTACATTTTATGTTACACAAGTGGAATTTTCACATTTGTCACATCCATAACGAAGCTTTTTCCTCATAAATGCAAAAATAAATGTAAAAAAAAAATATCAGTCGTTTTGTTCTGTACAGAGCCAACTCTTATCCTTCTGATTTGCATTATTTCTTTTGGGTTGTGCAGTTTTTGTATACTATAAACTCGCAAACTTTTTTGGTCACATCCATAACGCATGTTTATTTTTCTCATTTAAAATATAAAAAATGTTTACAGATTGATATCTTTCTGATCCTATAACTCTGTGGTTAGTTGTTTTGGAAAAAATAAACAGATGTTTCAATATAATGTTAACATATTTTCCTTGTATATTTATGTTTTAACTGCAAACGTCACATCTATAACGCTGGAATTGCTCAATAACAAAGCCAACAGAAGTTATGATGGTGTTCGATATAAGCAGCATTTATCATAGAAGACCAGGCTTAACGGATTTATTTAAGGTGAAACTAAACTAGCGGTGTGTGGAAAATCCTTGCATGCGTCTCTCTTTTGGCACGAACCCAAATCTTTCCTCACTTTGTACATTATGCTTGATGTCAATGGTATTTTACAAGTCGCTTTAGAATAAAAGTTGCAGCACAATTTCAGATTTTTTTAGCATATTCCATTAAATACATTTATTTAATAATGCTAATTTAAAAAAAAAAACTATGTGCAATTATCAACTATATTAACCTGCAAGTGTTAATATAGAGCTTGTTTTTCAGGCTGATTGCTTCCATGAACAGTCAGGTATTTCCACTGGAACCTGGAAGATCTATTGGCACTATCACAAACCGTACTTGGCCCAAAATGATAGGCATGGTTAGATGTGGTGGACTGATAGAGCATGTGTGTGTTTGAGAGAGAGACGTTTCCACACTGTTGCCTGGCTGCCAGTTTTTCCATAGCTGGTTCAGCAGAAACGCAATATTTATTTCTTTATTTTAATTTAATGAAGTAAACATCAGAGGGAAAAAAAGGAGACCCAAAAACAGAAATATTTGATCATCGCCCGTATCGTTATTTACATTACATTTGCGTTACCAAGACAATGACTGACACATTTTTATTGCATTCCAGAGAGTTGCGACTGCGAGTGGTGAAAATGAACCATATTCATGCTGACTGGACCGGATCGGCATTAAAACGGAACGGTTAAGCAAAAACAACAATCTAAGAACCCAATAAACCATTTTGAGGGATCTAAACAAAAACAATTGTCCCAATCCATTTCCTCTTTTACATTTTTAATTTCTATCATTTCCGAGAATCCAAAAAGAGCCACATGTTGATAAATAATGTTATAATAGCTGTTTTAACATTACGTTATGATTAAATTGCCTCATTACAGTTATGAAATAGTTTGATAACAAGCAGGAAATGTTCAAGGGCCAATAACATCACCACATTGAAACTGTCTGTAGTGGAAAAGCATCATTTACATAGTGAGTGATCAAAAAACACAATGCGCAAAACCACATAGTAACAATTTTGCATCTAAAAGTCATTAACAACTTCAGCTTGAAGAACGTCCTTAATTTTCCACGCTCATAATTTGAACACCATGTACATAAAGCAGACATACCGTGAGTGATATTTAGAGGATTATGTAACTAGCCCTTAAAACAGAAAAACAGATCAAATGCGATAATTAAACACTTCTGGTTTCTCTTTACTTCCTGCACACATACAGACACGCTCCTCTCAATCTGTGTGTGGTGGTGTGTAATTGGATTCCTGCATTTTCCAGAAGGAGGGAACCAGTTCGGGTAGTCGCTTCTGGGTAAAGTGAAGAGATAGCCCAATCTCCAACCATAGCTAAGAGACCGCAGCCAATCACATTATACTAGGCTTCAATCGGCTACAATACAAGCTCACAGCAGGCTCACATTTACCCAAACAATCTGCAAAAGAGCTGATCAGGGACCTGCAGGAGGAGGAGTGACTTTGTTTAGTCTTACTTTCTTGAAGTGACTTTTTTTTTTATAGCTTTTACGAATGTCACATCATCACATCATTTAATTACCCTTTACAATAACCTTCAGCATTGTCAGATCTGTATTACATTGAACTTCTGAATATCTCTGCAGTCCAAATTGATTATGAGATAAAAAGGCTGCCTACTGCAAAAAAGTAACAGCAAGGCGACGAGTCTTTCTACCGAGTTGTCCTTGAATGCGAAGCACAGTGACATTTAGCGTTCAGTCATATTCCCAAGCAAATGACTCTTTTAGCAAATTAAAAAGGTATACTTCAAGCAATGTAACCACATTCAGCATTAAACTTCACTTACATTTTAGTCCGTTTAATTAATCATTCAAAAACACTCTTTCTACTCTCCTCTATAGGGAGTTTGTAACAAAAGTGTTTTTCACATTAGGAGTGAATTTTATTTATACCAAAGCTTAATGACTGCTATTAGAGAAATATTAAAAAAATTAAATCAAATCTATTTTGAAATACAATTATATGAAAAGTAGGAATTTAGAATTATTTTTATTAAGATGCAGTTTAGTCAGTCCAATCACAAGTGGATGAAGCCACCCTTTAAGACAAGTCATTTCACTCAGCGGACATCTTTGAAAAGTCTCTCATGCAGTATGCTCGGGCATTCTGTCTCAAATTCTACAAAACTTTTTGCCAAGCTTAAGATTACATTATATATTTGGAACCACCAATAAAATTAACCAACAACCGTCTAATAAGTTTAGTTTCTGAACGTTCAAATCAAACAAAATCAGTATTTTTTTCAGGTTCCCTGAGCTAATGAGCATGCGCAAGAACGAGATCACAACACCAACCTCAATTATGGCCTTGTTACACATTATCATTTTCTTAATAATGATCATTTGTAGGCGTTTTGAGTAGTTGCTGCTGTCATGTTATGTGCGTTTAACAGGACGGACTGTACCCCGCATTTGTTTCATACAGAAGTGTAGTTGATTCATTTTAAAGCACAGATTTCAGTGTGGGAAGCAAGTACTACTTGAGATTCCAGTGTTTGTTGACCAAAAAACTGTCGTAAAAGCACATGTCTGGTCTGAGCTTTTGCCCCGGAGAAATGGCAGTATATAGTGATCGATGATTGGCTCCTGTTCTAGTAGGTGGGGCTTCATTCGCCATATAGACCGTTACACTTTTCCCCATTTAAAACTATACGACTGACATGTCTTGTGTATTCTATAGTTCTTGATAAAGCTAAATTCAAGTATAAACAGAGACAGAAATATGGCTGAATTTTTGACATACCAATAACTGATAACTCTACAATTGGAGAGTGATGGTTGATATATTAAGCTTTTTTCTCTGCATGATTGCACAAACAAACGGCAAGCACATAGGAGTGAACAACTGATTTTATTTTAACTTTAAGCTTAAATTTTTTGTTAAACAACTATTCTTTTCTATGGCCAACCTTCTTTTATATAAATACAATCTACTAACTTACATAAAATGCATTAAACAGCAACCAACGCACTAAACATTAACCAAAATCAAAATATCAGTTGTAAAATAAAATTTTTTAAAAATGTGCCAGGAAGCAAGCATGTGAAGTGGTTTAACCAACAGAAATATTACATACTACTGTATATCAGCTTAAAGATAATTTTGTTAGCCTAATTTTGTTAGCAGACAAGATTATTAAAATAGCATTTATCAGCCGATATCTGTATGACTGCTGGTATATTGTCTATCGCTAGCTGAAACATTTTGAAATTGTCCACTTCTGACCACTTCCAAAGGTGGTTGAAAACATGATTATATAGCTTGTTTTAATAGCGTAAACAAGTATGGACAGTGGGTTTTAACACTAACAACCAACAACTGTCCGCTTACTGAAATAACGTTGTAATTTTCAGACATGTTGTAGGTACATCAAAACACAATTCAATCGTCAGATTCGTCACAGCATTCTACCAAATTAAAGACCAAATAAAGTTGCCATTCACATCAACATTGGTTTGTTCGTTTAACAGTGCTTTTGAATTGTGTAACAAAAAAGAAACGAGTTTTAATCAATTGATGTTAACAACATGTGGAAATGGTTATGCATCTCGACTGACCACTAGTGATCCAATCACTAAAAATGCATGTCAAATGCAATTTTGTCCCAACTAGGCAGACGTAAAGTGAAAAACATCTATTCCATCTTAACACGAACTGCAATCACAGCCAATCAACGCATACACCAAACGCACAGACACAAAAAAATAGAAAGCAAACAAGTGGCAGATGCCCTGCTGTTAAATTTTCTTGCTTGTCGAATATTAACAAGTAGTCTATAAAGTATCATAATATTGTTTGTGAATGCAAGTGTTAAGAAAGGACTGTTTAGAGTACCAAGCATGGATCAAAGTCCAGAGACCCCCTCAGACGCATTCACAGCACGCTTTCTGAACGTACATTCATTACAGCCTCTGTAAACACACTGAGAGTCAGTAAACACTCGGCTCAAAGGAGCTAAATGGCCAGTGTTAGCACAGCACACAGACACAAAACAGCCCTTCTGAGGAGAATGAGGGGGCAGGTATAGAGTGAACCGCATGCGAAGACACACGGCACCACATTTACCAGGCTACGAAACATTCCAGTGAACACATTAACCATTTTACTGCTGGCTGCCACAGCACTGGTCAGTTACAATATTATGGTATGATGGTTAATTGGTAGGGGTAAGAAGTATTCCTTACAGACCATTACACCAGCCTAAACCGGTGATACAAGCACTGATGGTCCATACTTTCATGCTGTTTATGCCACATACTGCAGAAAATCAAAACTCATCAGATCACACAACCTTTTTCATGTGTCATGTGGTCTAATTTTGTTAAGCCATTTTGTAGCCTCAATTTGCTGTGGTATCTGACAGGATTGGCACTGGTGTACTCTTCTTCTGCTGCTGCTGTAGCTCATCTGCTTCAGGGTTTGATTTGTAGCTTCAGTGATGCTCTTCTGGGGACCTTGTTGATTATTTGAGTTGCTGTTGTCTTTCAGCAAGAGCCAGTCTGACCAAAATGCCATTTCACCCACAGAACTGCCACACACTGGATATTTCCTTTTTTTTGGACCATCTACTGTGAAATATAGAGGTTGTTCATAAAAATCCACATTCCATCAATACAAAAATCTATCATATTCTGTTGCTCATGCAAACACCATCCATGTACCAGCGGCTAAATATGTGATGCATATGGTATACTTGCCTGCAAACACTTCAGCAGAATCAAAGTCGTCCTCTAATTGATTTAAATATACAAGAATATATATATAAATATACAAGTATTCGTGAAGTACTTAAATAGAAACTAAAAAAAGATATTAATCTTGTTTGTCAACTGAGTTGGGCAAATGAAATAAATAAAAGGTCAGATTGGTCACACCACTCACACCATTGGTCATTTAGTCTTGTATTCAGTTCTCCAGAACTGATTGTTGAGTGGCAAGATATTCTCAAAAAACAGATGTGTCCAATTGGTATGGCTGTCAGTGAAGTGCACACCATTGTACAAGGCTGAGTAATAGCATATTTGGTAAGATTTCTGGATGTTTTAGTAAAAATGTCTTCAGAGGCACTCATGAATCAATGATTTACTGCCTGCACACCCGTCTGTTGTTGTGAGGATAATTTAGCTGACAATGTGCATTGATCAATTTGACAAAATGTTGAATTATAAAAAAAATATGCAAGGTTCAATGCATAAATCCTTCAAGTGGTGATATCAACAAACATGCAGGTGAGCTTACTCGATTTCTTCTGATGGCAGTGAAAAAACCTGGTCATAAAGATAAGAGTGAAACCACATTCAAAACTCTGAAGGGTATTTTTCCATTTACTTTTTCACTCACAAATAAAACAACTATTTGATTTTTTTTAGAACAAAGAAAACGAATGGTTTGCACTTTCAGTGCAAATCACTCTCAGTCTGAATGATATTTATCTAGAAATGTGTCACCAAAACAAAAACGTAATAAGACCGGTGTTTTGCTGACAGATCATTTAGGATATTGATGTGCTGTTTTTGTAAACCTTTAAAAAGGCATTTATGAATGAATGATGCACTGGTTGCATACTGGGCTTTTATAATGCAGACATTTTAACACCCCTAAACATGACATGACACAAAAACGAAACCTGCCACTGATATAGAATAATTGGTGGTCCTTGACCATTCAAAGTAACCAGAGATCAGAGTTTCAATCATCATTCTGAGGTCTGCCTATGCGAGACTAGGGTGTGTGTGTGTGTGTGTGTGTGTGATAAATTACAAATCTCATTTGCTTATAAACCACAATCAGAATTACAGATAAATCAGCTAATTCAAAGCAGAAGAATGCAGAAACTGAAATATCCAGCTCAAGAATCTGTGCTTTATGGACTTACACGATTATTACATGCCGCGTAGACAGAGGATGAGGTCAGGTTTGACATCTAACTCCATCACGACGGGCAGCAGAAATTACTCCATTTCCAAAATGTCGATAATGTTTCTCTTGATAAAACTGGCACAGGGCGGCTCATCTTGTGGAAAATTAAATGCGAATCCGCTGCCTTTATCAGCGAGTGTCATGTCAAAGTCGAACAATAAAAGAGGAAATCAATCAAGAGATCACTCACTACCTGCATCTGCTGATAGCACACACACAGGATCTTAACACCCCCCATTAATTAAACCAGCTCCCTATAATTACACTGATCTTCAAAGAGAGCGACAGAGAGACACAGAGAGGGAGAGAGAGAGAGATGGAATAAACCAGAAAAGAAATAGCAGGAAAAACAGGGGGGGGGGGGGGGGGG
>CAIGQQ010034599.1:777675-800821 GCA_903798035.1 Danio albolineatus | reverse complement strand
AAATTAGCTTTTCTAGTCTGTCTTGACTTTTTGTCATTAATTGTTTTACAGTCATGTATGTTTTCTTTGACCTTTTTTGTATGATTTTTTTGTATCATTTGTCTCCTGTTATTTGTATATCAGTTTATCATCATCAAAATAAATTACATCGCCTCACAGCAAGAAGGTTGCTGGTTCGAGCCTCGGCTGGGTCAGTTGGCATTTCTGTGTGGAGTTTGCAGTTTCTCCCCGTTTTGGCATGGGTTTCCTCCGGGTGCTCCGGTTTCCCCCACAAGTCCAAAGACATGCGATACAGGTGAATTGAATAATCTAAATCAGTCATAGTTTATGTGTGTGAATAAGTGTGTTTCCCAGTACTGGGTTGCAGCTGGAAGGGCATCCGCTGTGTGAAAACATATGCTGGATAATGCCTCATTCAGACTGCAGTGACCTTGCAGCTGCCTGTCGCTCTGAGTGGTGACCTGCTTCAAACGCAGGTCTGTTTAGGTATATACAGCACGAATACAACCGGTCTCTGAGCGAGCTGAAAGCATCACATGAGCTCTACTGGTGCTCCTATTGGCTGTTGCTCAAGAAAGTCGTGCTTTATTTGAATAACGTTGAAGGATTCTCAACTTTATCACGGGCTCGACACTACCACCTGGTCACCAAAGGTCACTGTCGCTCGCGTAGACTGAGGTCGCCGCAAGTTGCTCGCTCTCCGTTGAAATAAATGGTCGCTTGTTGATTTGCCGCTCCAAGTCCCTGGTAGTGTGAATAAGGCTTAAGTTGGTGGTTCATTCCTCCGTGGTGACCCGTGATAAATAAAGGGACTGAGCCGAAGGAAAATGAATGAATTATATAATAATTTTTTTTTTATTTATATAATAAAAATAATATAAACCAACCAGCCGATGAAATAAAACATATACATATATATTCATTAATTTAGTTAATGTTAAGGTTTTTTTTGAAGCAATTATTTTAGCATTTCTACACTCTTGTTTAAACATTTACACTCATTGAGTTGTTGTTTTTTTAATTAAGCGCATTTATCAAAAGTGATATTTATATATCTACATTTTGCTACAAAAACTGCATGTGACGGTTTCCAAAGTCGCACAGGTTAAAAAGAATTTCAAAAACGTGGCACCAATAATTATAAACAGCAACGCTCATTCCTTGAAACGACCGTAGCAAGTACGCTTCATTAACAGCTTTAATGAGAGCTCACTTTAATTTAGATTGGCCCTACAAGTTGCGTTCTCTTCCCATTATGCCCTTCGAGGGCACAAAAATGCTATTTGGAATTCATCCATGTGTCAGCGCTTTTTTTTTTCTAAATTCCCCATCATGCTTTGCTTTTAAGGAAGCACAGAGGGCCATAAAAAGCAGAGCGAGGTTGAAAACTATCCATTCACCCTTCAAAAGAGTGAGAGCAACATTTTCTGCTGTCTTCATTCTTCTGTCCTCTGGAGAGCAGAGGAAGAGAAGGGTGGATCCCCCGACACCGCTATATCGCTTACCTGTATGAATGGACATGGCTGAGAGAACAATGAGGGGCTTTCTTTAGTCTGTCTCTCTCACACACACATACGCACTTGTTTGAAAGGCGGTGTGATCCTAGAAGAGTTAGGGGACAAACACAATGGCCTCTCTGTTCCTGCACGGTCACCATTTCATGTTCCCTTCACTCATCACCGGTGAACTGAACTGCGACTGACAGGTACTGCATGGTGATGAATAATTATGTGTCATTTAGAACGGAATGCAATACAAACAATATAATAACGCATCTACCATCTTCACGGTGGGTAAGTTTGGATTCATTCAAGTGACTCGGTTCACATGTAGCAATTTAACAGATGTTTAGGTCACACTTTATTTTAAGGTATAATGCTTGCTGTTAATAAACCACCAAGTAAGACTTTTGCCTCAATAAACTTCTAATTTGCTGCTTATTAATAGTTATGAAGGTATTAGTCTGGTCCTCAACCACCAGGGCGTGATCAATTGGTACAAGTCTGAACTATCTTTTATTTTGAAAAATCTTTTAATTTTGAAAATGACCCTATTTTCTCTGTTACATCTTGGTCAAAATTTAACCCACAAGCTAGCAAAAACAGTAAGAAACAGATGTCTTAGAAAAAATTCTTTGCAAATCGAAAAAGGCCCAGTGATGGAACCACGAACTGTCAAAGAATGGATCTGCAACCCATTTGTCAACAAATCAGGTAAATCCAGCCAGTCTGTGCAAGAAGACCAACTGTTGGCTAGCAATTGACGGCAGTCTTAGGGGCTATTTACATATTGCGTCATTTCTGCGCACAAGTTTATTATTTCCATTGGAGGCGCGTGGCTTGCGCACGCATATTGGGAGCGACGTGTACAAGAGGCACGATGCATTGTCAGTTTCCAGGCGCACTTAGTTGAAAACATCTCTTTTCAGAATGCCGCAAGCACGGCGAGTCACGTGACAAGAACTGACTGATCAGCTTCATACTTTGTATGGGATATACACATTTCTTTAGACAAACACAGCCAACCAAACACTGCAGTGCTTTTTCAGTTTCTCCATAAATAAAACTTGTGTCGAGGCTGCAGCAATGTTTCGTTAGCTTGTCATCCTTTAAGAAAACTGTTGATGGTCGCCTAGCAATCTACTTTTAATTTCAGACTTTTAATTTCAGTCTGCCAGCCCCAGGGCTTCCGGTTAATTGTCATCCTGTACAAAATCACTGCGTTTAAGACCTGATTTCACTAAAAAAACAGCCTGGCTGAGATACGATAAAGTGGGTATCAGACCAGACAAGAAGCACTGCATTAAATCCTATTTTTCCGCACCATGTCTTTAAAATACAGAAAATTAATTTTACATCCCATTTTACATAAATCATGCAGAATATGTACTGTATAAGTACATATACTAATACTAATATACTAATAATCAATAAGCCCCTTGTTAATAGTGAGAATTGTTACCTAAACTAAGGTGTTACCCACGTTTTATTCAAAGCAACGTAAACATGGGGAACCTTAACAGCCAAACAGGTTGCTTCAGATTCATTGTAGGGGTGTATGTTGTTTAGTCTATGAAATTGTAAAAGTCATTTTAAAAATGCGCTAACATTTTGTCTGTCACAGACTCAGAGTAGTACACAAAAGTGTTTCTTTGTGTTTTCTTCAAAAATACAGTAACAATGTTTTATTAAAACATTGTTTTTTTTCAAAACAGTGCCACATACTTTTTCCACTAACAACAGATTGGATTTTTCTCATCCATTGTCAAATTCTGGACTTGACTTTCTCAATCCATTGAAAAAAAAAGAAAGAAAGAAAACAAAAGTATAAAATATAAAATATGAAAATCAAAACACTTATGCGTTCAGCCAGTGCCCAAATTCATTTAAATTACTCCAACCTCTGCAAAATATAGATTTATTCGCTCATTTTTCATTTCATCTTCAAAAACAAGTGTACTGAATGTATATCCCTGTGACGAATCATCAAACCTAAGCTGAAAGCAAATCTAGCTGATGCGTCGCCTACTCAGAATCTATTATTTGTTTCACAGATGTCACTAAATTCTCTCACCGACACCTACAGGTATTTTGACCTTTAAGTGAATCGCAAAATGATTTTCTTAGCCGTCTTCATATGTGTTCTTCTCTATTTCACTGGCTTAACCTTCATGAGCCACGTAATGTGACAAGAAAAGACGACTGGGAGAAGGAAAGAGAGGTCAGACCCAATTTTAAGAAAAATGGTGAGAGTAGAAGCGAAAATATTGGACCTTCACCTTCATTTAGAGGATAAAAGCAAGGACGGCAGGAGGAAGAGAGCAAAGCATGACTGCATCCAAATATTAAAGAGAAATAGACTGGTTGCATTTGAAAGAATGATTTTACATGAAAGCTAAATCAGGAAAGAGAATCACGCCTGGGTTCTCCTGTCATAATAATAACCACAGAAACACAGTCGCCCAAAACGTCCTCTGACTTGCAGGAGAATCGACTGGATTTAAGTCTGCAACAAGCGAAAAGAAATGGCAGAACAACAACAAAAGCGAGGTAGAGAAATAAGAAGAAGAAGGGAATAATGAGGAGGAAGGTTGCTGGAGAGTGACAGACTGATCGTTTCAGCAGCGAGACAGACCTGTTAAGTGGACTGAATTCTCAAGATGGAAGAAGTGAGAAACAAGGGATAACAAGGAAGATGGAGACTGGTGGGAGGATGGACTGCACTCGTTTGTTAAACGGTTGACGGGAGCAGCCGAATAAGACAAAAACACCACACAGAGAGACACACAATGAGGATCAGAGGTCAGAACGAAGCTCAACCACCTGCTTAAGAGAAAACAAAGAAGATTGTTAGGCAAACCAACCCAACAAAATGTTAAAGAGTCAGATCACCCAGTCATTAACTGACCCCTCATGTCATTCAAGACATGGGTGATTTTTTTTTCTTCAGGAGACCATTCATAAAATGGCATAAAAAGTTTTTGGCCATTCATAAAATGTAAGTCAATGGCTACCAGTAAAAATACCAATGGCTCCTAACAATACATAGAGGTCCTATGAGGCTAAGTTGATTTGTGCAATAAACTGAACCCTATTTATAAAATGAACAACATTATTACCTTTAGAAACATCCTCTTTATATTCATGTTACTTTAATATAAGGCTGGGCCATAAAATCAGCATCGATATTTATTGACCGAACACCATTGTCAATATCGCTTAAAAAAAAAATACAAGATTCGGTATGTAGTTTCAATATGAAGCGCTAAAGTTTTATTAAAATGTAGCTGCTGGGCAGGTTTTGGAAGCAATAAGCTTAAGGAGTAAGTGTGAGGAGATTGTAAATAAAAAACGATTAAAAAAGTATGTCGCCAGAGTGGCTTTTTGGTTTCTTCTGCATCGTAGATACTAGCTCCCCATCTGAAAGATTTTTAGCATAGCGAGTAATGTTGTCATACAACTTCACAATTTTTAATGTTGCAATATATATTTGAATAATGACAGTTCGTTCCTTTACTTGAAAGCTTAGATTTTATTATCATAATTTGTGTTGTTGACAGAGTTCAAGGTTTACTGATTATTCAACTTAAAGTTTGCTTGGAAATGTTCAGTATTTACGCTTTACCATTGAACACACTTTGTAACATTTTATTTTTCAAGTTTAAGAGTCTCTTTAACACTTAGGATTATTTTATTATAAATCTATAAAATATTAAAATATCAGATATTTGGTGTAAATATTTTTGTTTTTGAGTATTAAAACTATTTGCCTTAGTAATGTAGGTAAATGAATATAAAGTGGTAAAATAAAAAGAAAAATCCTTATATTTATAAATGTATTGTTAAAAAAAATATTCAATAATTATTGATACAGAATGATATGAAACATGATATCTTGATAATTTTCCTACTTTATGTGATTGTGGTTTTTATATGGTTTAATAGTGTGGCTAATTCCTAATATGTTGTGGTAAAATCATTAAGTCTTTTATTAAGAGAGGCCAGTATATTAGACTGTAAGCAGTGTTGGAGAGAAAGAGAGGAGTTGCATGAAAAACAAACTCAGGATGCCCAGAGCGCAATGGCACTATATGTCGGCACACTGCCCATAAGGCTATTGGCGCTGACAAGTGTACATGCTCTACTGATGTTTTAAAGGTTATTTACTAAAGTCATATCAAAGTTATCAATTCATAAATAACGAGGAGTTACACCACGTGACATTTTAAATCCTGAACTGTATAGAAATACGAACTTATTTGAGATTCAGAGACTTCTTGACCTTGCTACACATTTATTAAAATCTTAATGATACTTAATCTGAATAAGACAATAAAGATGGCACAGTAGCGCTGTCGTCTCACCGCAAGAATGTTACTGGTTCGAGAATCGGCTGAGTCAGTTGGCATTTCTGTGTGGAGTTTGCATGTTCTCCCCGTGTTCGCGTGGGATTCCTCCAGATGCTCTGGTTTCCCCCACAAGTCCAAAGACGCGCTATACAGTAGGTGAATTGGGTAAGCTAAATTGTCTGTAGTGTACGTGCATGAATGAGTGTCTATGGGTGTTTCCCAGTGACGGGTTGCAGCTGGAAGGGCATCCATTTTTGAATGTTCCTCTCATGATCCCATTTTACATGTTATAAACGTCATTTCATCACCAAGCAATCCAACGTTTCCTCTGGAGTTTGATGTAATTTTGGGTGTTTCATTCTTAATTTTTTTACTTTTTCTGCAGTTTTATTCATGCTCCCGTGACAAACAGAGGTATCGCTTTTAATACTCCCTGATCATTGTTTTATTGCTTTTATTTGTTAAATGTTTTATTTATATTCTGCTTTCTTCTCTGTCTTTAGTACTCCTATGTACAGCACTTTGGTCAACCTCGGTTGTTTTTAAATGTGCTTTATAAATAAACATTGTATTGTATTGTATTGTATATTAAAATCTGAGTATTGGTGTCCATGTAAACATACTCAATGATTCAATCTTCCATTTGGAGTGAACTGTTCCTTTAAATTCCCAGCTCTCTGAGAGTCACCTAGACGAGCTCCAGTTCTCCTTGGGAGACCGATCTCAGGAGAACTTCATCTGGGAGATTCGCACAATCGTTCTTGGTTATTTCACAGTATTCCTTCAAATACACTGACCTTATAAAACACTACAGAGAACATACACTAGCGTTCACCGAAATGTACCCAACAGAACTCACAGGAGACGGGCAAAAATTATCTTAAAGGTCACTGCTGTTTTTCTTCTGACAGCTCGCTACATTGGGCATGCTAATGACATTAGCGATCTCCGAGGAGCGCTGTGCCGCTCACGCTTACAGGAATAAGATAATTCAGTTCACTCTGGCTGTGCTGTACTTACTGTATCTGGTCTGGAATGAGGCTGCACAAAAAAAATTAGGCCATTTCTGGCACAACACGCCATGGACTGGCACAACATTTTGCAGACCAGGTGCAAGGCGCTCAGGAAGAGGAGGAGAGGAAACGACAGTGAAAGACAAGGGCAAATAGGCACTAACGCCATCGCTAATCGCAACTGAGTGCTCGGATTAAGGAGGGTAAAAAGGATGGAAAATTCAAAAAAAGAGCAAAGAAAAAGTGTAAAAGAAATTTAAAAAAGAAATAAAAAGATAAGTCATCAGATCAGACGTCCTCTGGAAACGAGGGACTGTATTTCACAATGATGTCAGTCGGACAGGGCAAAGCCTTAATGTCTTCAACAAGCCGTGTCGACTCGCAAGGGCATCGCTGGCCTTGCTGATCAATAAGGGATCAATAGAGCAAAGCCTCTCTTCCTTGTCTGCCTCTGGCTAGTCGACTCCAGATGGACGCACTGAGGAGAGTGAGAAAAGAAGAGGGGGGGGGCAGAGGAAGGACAATCTTCTAAATAGTATCACAGACACTTCATAAAAGAGCGAGGGAGAGAAACCAAGGCTAATAAGAGGTTGATTGTCTCCGGCGTGATTTGTGCATGGCGACTGGGCTACCGAAGGTCACATTCTTATTCACAGGCAGAGTTTTTAATTTTCCTTTCCACGAAGCGTAACGTGTAGCATAATGACACAATTAATGACTAAAGGCTCATTTACAGCAAGAATGTGAACTGTAAATGTAACTACAGCGATATTAGAGTCCACACACCAATGTATATTATCGTTCTGTTTATTAAAAGTGCGTACAGATTTGCCGTCTTTAAAGTAGGATGGAGTCTAATTGGCCGTCAACATTATTATCATTCATCAGCAGGAAAATTAGATTTTGAAAGTGATTCCAATGATAACGTTGCTCTCTGCTGATAGAGCTGGTGTAGAATCTGCTTTAATCTTTATGGTTTTCATCATAGCTAGGCATGGGACGATAACCGTTTTCAAGGAATACCATGGTTTGGAAAAGTCAAGGTTTTATAACCGGCAAATTTTTCAACGATACCATTCCTAAGGGATGTGTAAGGTTTTTTATTTACGTTTTTTAAGGACAACAGTAGATTGTCGCAGTGATCGAGGTGATCGAGCCTTTTCAGTAGCAGCTCCAAGACTTTGGAACAGTCTTCCACTCTCCGTAAGAACAGCTCCGACCTTTGAGTCTTTTCAAAGGTCACTGAAAACTCACTTATTTTCTTTAGCTTTTAATCATGTGTTGTGAGTTTATGTATTTTAGTTCTGTGTCTGTTTGCATGTTTTGTATGTACAGCATTTTGGTTTAGAAATAAATTGATCTGAGTTGAGTCCTTAATATCCAGTAGATATCCAAAAATGCAGCTTAAAATTATAAACAAATCTGTGTTTTTGAAACTATCGAAGACAGCAGAAGTCAATGATTCATTTGGATTATTTAGCCTGACATCTTTACTGTTCTGAAATATGTTTCTCAAAATAGAATATTTTGTGTTCAAAGAAGAAAGAAAGTTGTTGTTTTTTTACCCAGACATTTAAAAATAATATATTTTA
Organism: Danio albolineatus; assembly: GCA_903798035.1. Lineage (NCBI taxonomy): Eukaryota > Metazoa > Chordata > Actinopteri > Cypriniformes > Danionidae > Danio > Danio albolineatus. The sequence continues at coordinate 792,368 of CAIGQQ010034599.1, read as the reverse complement.
GAGCAGTAATCACAATACCGTAACACTGAAACCGTGATATTTTTGTCCAAGGTTATCATACCATTAGAATCTTATACCGACCTATGCCTAGTTATAGCAATCGTTAAAGTGTTTAGAATCACAAATAATATTTTTTTTCCACTATTAAATGATAAAATCATCTTGGCTCTTGATTATTTTAAAGTGGTAGCTGCCGTAACTACAGTGTACAATTATGTTTTGATGTGTTGGTGTTAATGCTTAAAAGGCAATTAGAATTACTGATGTAAATAGATTAAACATATTTAAAGGGATTGTTCCTTTTTCTGTTGTACATGAAAGAAGAAATTTTGAAGAACTTGGATAGTGAATACCAGCAGCCAATGACACCCGTAATAGTGAAAAGAATCTATAGAAATCAATGACTACAAATTTTTTAGCATTCTTCAAAAAATCTTCTTTTATGTTCATCAGAAGAAAAACTCAAACAGGTTTGTAACAAGTGGAAGATGAGCAAAAGATGACAGAATCACTTTAAACATCAAAACATGTGGCCAACCAAGGCATGCATGTATGTTTAATGACAATAAAACAGAGCATGCTAATGCTGGACTGAAACTCTTTTAGAGTACATACACGTCATGATATAATAAAACTCTGCATTGTGGGGTTCATGTCCTGCTTATGCAGCTATTAAGAGACACCGCTATGCTGCTGGACACTCCTTTTCACGCAACCTCGTCTCTCCACACTCTACTGTGCCCAGTGTGTGAGGGCACTCGCAGCGAGAAGTCCTGGAACTGTCAGCATGCTAAATTCATGAGAAGCACGAGTGTGCTTTTAAAAAATCCTTAGGAATCAAAACCACTTTTACCCCCCTCATCTTTCCCTGAGTGAACCTCTTAGGACACACACACACATGACTGAAAGAAAAGAAGTCTTTCAGTTACTTCATCATCTGGTGCTTCTGCTTCAAATGATTAAGCATGTCTGCATGTGTTAGAAACACTCTGTTGGCATCTCATTTCAATTTAACAGAGACCAAACAAGCAATTTTCTTTATAATATTGAGTAGAATACAGAATCTGATGCTATCCCAGTTTGATTAGGTTACTGAATCACATGCTCTTTGTTTTTTAATTAAATATGACATGAACAGGACTAAACTGGTTGTGTTGAATGTCATTTTTGCATGCAGCCTTCTCATTATTCCACAATGCTCTCAATACAGACTGCAAACTTATATTTACACTGTAAAAACACTGGGTTCCACACAATTCCTTCATGTTGTCCCAACACAGATTGATTAAGCTTAAGTTAAATTTAAGTGGATTGAACATAAAACAATCAAGTTGTCCCAAAAATAACTTGATTTTGAATTCTTGAATTATTCGTTTTGAATAAGTGGTTTGGTCGTTTTGTTTTTTTTTTGTTTTGTTTTTTGGAGTGTACAGCTTAGGTAAAATGTGTTTCAAATTTCAAACGAAACTATATAATGTTTTAACAACCACAGATTATATAGCAAAAGTTTAACTGCTGATTTAATTGCACTTATAATCACTTTTTACCTGCTTATGGATGCGTTCCTTGGACATTCTACAAAATTTCTGCTTTTATGTTCCACAGAAAATTAATGTTAGTGAGAAACATGAGTAAAATGTTCAATTTAGGTTAACTAATTCACTAATCTGAAACGGTTTCTTTTTTAGGTTGACGTCTAACCAGAGCTGAGTGAATAGATGAGCTACAGCCTCCCAGAACCCTTCAGGGTTGCGGCATTAATCATAAAACTAACTGGATCACTTTCTGTCTGGAGGGGCAGAACACTCATCATGTCCTATTCCTTTTTATGCCATTTGGCTTCTTTTTCAAAGAGGCCAGATCTGTGGTCATTTTCCCTATGAGTAGACATGACCTACTACAGCAATCTGGCAACCTTTAACATTCCCAAATCAAACTGGCAACCACATACCACTATTCAGACCAAATGGCTGCTGTCCCCTGAAGGGTCACTGATCTCTCAGCATGCACTAGGACAGGGGGCTAAACTGGACCAGCATGGGATGTGATAACATGCTGCCTTGTGTCTGTGCGCGCGTCTCGCTGAATCATGTTTTTTTCTGCATCAGGAACAATTTCTTTCTCCGCAAGATCACATGGCACATCTCGAAGTAGATGGTAAACCAAAGCAGGAGCAGAACACTGCTTTCTCATTTCTCCCTGCCACTTTTGTTTCACTTCTCACCCTCTTGTCTGAGCCACAATGGTCGGTTGGCTTTCCATCACCAGGCGCAGGACTAAAATATGAGCACCAATTAGCCGGACATATCAACCCCATGAATCTCTAATACCATAAAAGCATTCTGAGATCTGACATCTGCTGAAGCCGGGAGAGCGGAGCGAGAAAAAGAAAGTGACAAGAATAGAGCGAGGCATTCAGAAAAGAAATGCTCGAAAGAGCCTTGTCCTCTAAGTGCTTTGAGGACCAGTTGAGATTCATTTTAGCTCCACTTTCCAAAGAAAAAAAAAAAAGAAAACGTGAGTCTGAAAATAACCCTAACCACAAAACTTACTTACATTGAAGTTCACAATCACTCAAAAGTCAGACGTGGATATCGTCGTATAAAGAAAGTTTTGCGGGAAACCCTCCTGTGTCCGTATTAGTGCAGGTTAACGTTAATTACAAGGTCAGACATTGATTTCAGCAGACTGCATTCCCAAAGCTGCATGTCAAACACAGACTTGCGACAAGTGTTAAAAGCTTTGGTTCCCCATCCACAAATCCCCCTTCACCTATCCAGCCTTATCTTTACAAGCAACCAGAAAGAGATCCACAATCACTGACGGCTCCCTTCACCAACACACAGCTACAGGTCTCTAGACAACTGAATTAACACGGAAAAACCCCTATTCTTTTAAAAATAAAGAAATAAAAGGTTTCTTATTGTCGTCTAGTTCTTTAAAGAAACACACTTTAACAAGAGCTGGTTCTAGGAACATAGTTATGGGAACTTCAAGGGCTCAGCCTTCCCACCCTCAAGACTCTGTGTTTACTGCAACACATGGTTAATATGGAATGTTTTTTTCCTTCTATTTTCTCTAAATATTGACAAACGTAAAAAATTATATTGTGAAATAATCCGATATTACAACCGTCCATCATGTAGAACATGCATTTCAGCATTTAGACTGCTTAATAGTGAGTTTGGCGGGTGATGGGTGCTGCCATGTTAGCTTCCGCTGAAGTGGAGAGATCAGAGCTGCTGCATTTACAACATGTTATTTCATCAACTTCCCTCAAAGTAGTTCAAAGTGTTTGTTAAACTGGAGAAGAATAGAGTAATCGCTCTAGTAAACTAAACAGTGCGTATCTGATGTGAATAAAACACATCGCCCGATTGTAACAATAATTACTTTTGCTGTCTTTATAGACATCAGAGTGTATTTAACAACCCACAAATGTTATGTTTTGCTAGTACTTTTGCATTTAAATGTCTTAAACATAAAATAACTGATAAAAACACTGATACATTGTGATTTATGACGTTGTGCAGGTCTTTCTCTGGCTTAGTGCAAGCCAATCCAGAGAAGCAGACTTGAATTTAGCAATCTATTAAGCGACACACTTGAACATTTTAATCAGGCTGGTTTGATCATACGTGTCAATGGGTTAAACTGTCATTTTTAAACTGTTATAGGCTGACAGTATCGTTTCTTTCTTCTGTTTTGGGAAAATAACATTGAAAGAAATGTCTATTACACTATTGAAAAATGGTTTTATTAGAAAATGTTAACTGAAAGGTTCTTTGGGAAAACAAAAAAATATATATTTTATTGTTCAGATTGTACTGACGGATAACCTTGTGCAAGCATTTTGACTGGAATGAAACCTTTTTAAATCAAGGTTCTTTCCATAGTCTTTCAGTCCTGTCTATGGCTAAACCTCCTCCCGCGTTCTTTCACCGGCTCAGACGCTAATAAACAGCGTGGCCTTGAGGTCAGAGTGAGGTGGGGCGGGGGGAAGATTTGAATACACCAATGACAATCATCTCTCAAACAAAAGCAAGCGGATAAGAACGGCAAGAGACGCAGAAAGAGAGGAAGGGAGGGAAGGAAACAGGAGAAGATGGGAGAATAGAGGCTTCAACTTTTGTTTGCATGCTCCTCTGTTTGTGAAAGCAACAATTTCACCCATTTAACTCAACGCTCCTTCGCTGTTGAACCCACATGAGCCAACTCTGTCGCAATCACTGCATGCGCTTGTTAGTGTGTGCGTCTGTCACTGTCGTGCGCACACAGTTTAGAATAAGGTCAACTTGGCCTCCGCCTCCCTCATCGTAGCAGGCTAACATTTTCGAACCCCCTCCTCCGTCTCTCTCTCTCTCACTCAAACAAACACACACACACTTGATGCATTCAGCCAGAGACGCTGCTACAGTAGGCCCCCCTAACCCTGGCTGTCAATGAAAACACAACGTCTCCATGCCAACGGGTTCGAGCATTTTTTGACCCCTGTTCACTAGGAGGGTATTAGAACACAATCAGGCGCTGTTATTTTGCAGATCCCTGCTCCCAGTAGCCTACATTTGGGTCTGGGGACTAGATGGATGAACTGGCTCAGGGTTTACAATTATGAAATTATACCCAAACCTGTTTCCAGTCTGTAAGTCTTCTAATTTATAAAACATTAACAAGCTTATTAAAATAAAGCTTTTATATTGGTGTGTTCATAGTTGGTCTGGTTGTTTTTAATAGGCACACAATGAATATGAGTCTGCAGGGGCCAAAGAGTGCACAAAACAAAGCTTTGACCCTTGAAATATTTCGCAACTGCTGTGTATAAAGGCAAAAGCTCCCAGGACGCTGAACTAAACGGATGCGAAGGGAAGGGGGAAAAAAGAAATACACCAGGGCTGTTTATACTGTTTGCTTAAGCGAAACAATCGTGACCCTTCTTCCGCTGCTCAGTTCATAAATAAAACAAATCCTTTGTTTCGTTATTCTAGTTTCCCCCTGATGTGCAGCCGATGTACTGTGAAATGGGCCCAGGCAAGAAGAGGTCCAGACCATGAATAAGTTAAAGCAGTGAATTGCGTTTGGAGTTACGACAAATAACTGCATCTGATGATGTCACAAACCCTTGATGCATCGCACCCTCCAGATGAATGAAGGTGCCATAAATAAGACTAATTATGCCTTTTATTATTAGGAATTCTTAAGTATTTATGTAAATACTACATGTAGCATCTAGTAATTGATGTATCATGTTGTTTGGTTAACTATAAAATACATTTTTACTTAAAAATTGAGAGTAAAATTACATGTGAACTATTGAATGACTGGGTGACTGATATTGATTAAAATGAATGAATGTTTATAGCAGATATTAAAGTCAAAATTACTCTGACTTATTAAAACACAACTACATTTTAAATGATCAAAACGTTCTGATAAATTAGTAAAGCCTGATTTAAATATGGCTGCATTGTCCTTTATAGATTATATACAGTATAATGTTTATAGATTATAGTGATGGATTTTGCTAAATAATGATTTAAAAAACAGGATAGTTCTGATGGACACAAATTTAGAAAAACAAAAAGCTTGAAAACCCCCTTTCATCTTTGAACTATAGAGGTTGCAATCTTAAACGGCACTTAAATGTGATATTAAACATTTATTTAATGGCATTGCTGGTTGCATAAAGAACCATTCATGGAGAAGTTTTATTCCACAAGTTTCTTTACAGTGTAAAAAAAAACACCTTCCGATTATTAGAAGACTCTTCAAAATAACTCTGAACCTTATTAGTGGAACTCACTTTTATTCACTGTGAAGGCTTGCAGTAGGGCAAAGTAACAAGTTCTAACAGGGGAATTTCTGCATTTAAAATTCCTGACATCTTCAACAGTGCGCTCGGCCGGACAATCAAGCAGCACAGCAGTTTTCAAGACGTTTATACGTCGTAAACTTAAAATAATTGATAAAAGTGTTTTATGACGTTGTGCAGGTCTTTCTCTGGCTGCAAGCCAATGCGGAAAAGCAGATTTGAATTTAGCAGTCAATCAAGCGACACACTAAACATTATAATCAGACTGGATTGATCAGTGTCAGTGGGTTAAACTGTCATTTTTAAAGATTTATAAGTTGACAGTATCTGGTCCTTCTTATGTTTTGGGAAAATAACATTGAAAGAAATGTGTATTACATCATTTAAAAAGGGTTTCTTTAGAAAATGCTAACTGAAAAGTTCTTTGGAAAACAGACAAAAAATGGTTTTAAACCAATTTTTAAAAAAATTGTAGTTAAGATTGTACTGACTGATACCTTGCACAAGCATTATTTGTGGAACTCACTTTTATTCACTGTGAAGGCTTGCAGTAGGGCAAAGTAACAAGTTCTTACACTGGGATTTCTGCATTTAAAATTCCTGACATCTTCAACAGTGCGCTCGGCTGGACAATCAAGCAGCACAGCAGTTTTCAAGACACCGACAGCAGCTCAGTTCAGCTCACTCGCCGTCAGGTGTAGCGCACCTGCGAGCTGAGACACGGACACTAAATAATTGAACCGCAAAAGACACCGAGGAGTCCACCATCAAAAGGCGAGGCGTGCGGTGAAATATGACGAAACGACAGACAGTGACGTCAGCTTATGATATGAACATATCTGTCATGAATTGTCCTAGTTGGGAAAATAATTACTAATATAGGTAACATATATTAATATTAAAAATAATTTTTATAAAGGCGAATAAAAGTGTTTTACAAAAAAAACAACTGACATAGGTTAGAGCCACGTTTGAAAGAATACAGTGTCGAAAACAGCCTGTTGCGTAATAAACGATTGATTTACATACATTTACTGATTTACATTGATTTACATGCGCGTTCGTTCGGCTGGAAAATATAGGATATGATGTGAATGGAGAAAGGGGTCTTGAGGAACATAGTGAAATACGGTACGAGCATAAGGACCGAGAGAGCACTCAAGGACGACTGGATGAGGTCCACAGTTTCGCAAACAAACACACCTGTCAACACGTAATGGGCAAAAAGCACTTCTCAAGGCCACACCTAGAGAAACATGGCGCTTATCGAAACCAAACTCATTCAGTCCCTATGGAACGAAACTAAAGGGGCAACCAAACCGACAAAGTTAACCAGTGTGTCACAGGTCTGGTAAATAAAATAGTTTTAAATTTAAACAGGACTTCAGACAGAGATGGTGAGTGTGAGAAGCGAGCACCCGCTGAAGGATATTTCTACCCTCACATCGAGTTGCGCGAGCGCTTTGACTGAGTGCATCTACTATACTTCAAATGAAAGAGAACTGTGTTGTTCATAACTGCCAGTAATTACCGGTGATCTCCATAACTATTTTAACGTCATCTAACAGGTCTTACCTTGAATAATGAGGAGAAAGAGAGCGCTTAACAGTCCTGACATGGTCATCTGGGGGAAGGCTGGACAGTCCACCTTGTCGGTTGTCCGCTTGTTGAACTCAATCAGCACAGAATCGCCCAAACAAAAATCAACCGAGACAGTCCGATGGAGATATTGTTTTGAAGTTCCTCTAGTTTCCTTCAGTGGTCGAGCAGAGAAACTTGATGTAAAGGTGCGTCGCTGTGTTCAGCGCGTTCCTCTTGATTTGGTTTACAATCTAGCGTCAACAAATCCCCTTTAAATCGTATAAACAGCTTTAGTCCTCAGAAACTGTAGCGCGGTGTCCGGTTCAGAAACGTCCTACAGGTGAAGAAATATCCGGTAAGTGAGTGGGATGTTTCGGCAGACGGTTTAGTCTCAAACCTGTCGCTTTGGGATCGCACTGTTGAAACTCTATCAAAAGGGCGGCGCTCATTGGACAAAAGCGTGTGATGTCATGGTGCGTCACTCTACTTAAAGTCACCCAAAATTCTAACGGGCTGGTACTTTCCAGGGTCCAGTAAGTTTTATTTTCATTTTTAGGCAACTGAACCACCATTTGATCCATTCAGGACAAAAAAACATTGTCTGCATAAATGTTAGGGTGTGTTTTTTTACACTAAAACAAATGAAGAAACACTTCGTAACTCGAGAAAACTCCCCGTGTAATCGTTACAAATTTGTATTTGCTTCCTTAGATGCGAATGTTTCTTAACATTTTCTTATATGAAGCTCTTAAAACCAGCGTTGCAGTACTTTTCCAACCTTTTGAATTAGTTTTTGGACTTCACTCACTGGAAAGGTGATTTCCCATTAGCCTATTTGTTTTCTTTCCGATTTAAAGGCAAGTATAACTTTACCACAATGAGTTTCGAGGAGTTCCAATATAATTAGGTAAGTAGTGTGTGCCTGAAATTATATTGTAGTTAGTTTAGTTGCGCATTGTTGAGTTGTGGTGAACTAGAACAGGTAGCTCTAGCGCTCCCCCTGCTGGTAAAAGGTATACACCACAAACACTCAGGGGCCGACTTCATGATTTGGGGGCCTCAAGGAAATTCCAGGTATGGGGCTCCAACTATATGCTTTTAAAATTTTCTTTATCAATTATTTTTCTGTATAACATACTTAAACTTTAACTAGCCCTTAACAACATGTTTGCAATAATATAAATTATGTAATTTCATTATTTAAAAAATCTGTTAACTTATCTGTTAAAAACGTATTTGATTTTCTTCTATTTATTTACATTTTCCAATTGTTTTAGCGACCTTGATCCCTGCCCAGGCAGCTTTTGATTTGGAAAAAGTTTAACAGTTGCTTTCACTATTATTCAATATTTTCTAATCGCAAAACAAGAAAAAAGTAAAATAATGTCAGCAAATATGACTTATAAAATTAATCAAAGTTAGCATGCCATATTCCCACACTGTAAAAAAATCTTTTTTTCTGTATTTTCTCATTCACAAATGTTTTTATTAACAGAATCTGTCGACAAACAAGCCAAAATGTGGTTAATTATTATGCATAAACAATTTTCAAGAAAAATAAACAAACATTTTATTCTAATTCTCAACAGGTTAGAGAGCATGCAGAGAACGTTTCCTCATAATCACTAAAAAGCTGTCACTCACCTTATTTCTTCAATCTCACAAAGTTTTATTTTAATCAACGAAACTTTCTCCAGTACACAATGAATCAGTTATTTGCATATTTATTTCTGCTGTAATGAAATGATTTGAAGTGTTTTGAGCACTGGGTAGACACTAACTAACTTAAAAACACCTGATTTACCATTCAAGAAATCAGCAGATACAGAATAGGTCTCTGATATCGCAAAAACAAGTTATAAATAGAAACCTCTGACACTGTAAGTAGAAACCTCTGACACAGTTTGCAAATAGAAATACACGTTGAAGCCTTCCAAATCTGTTTCAGCCAGTATAAAATGGGGGTCAGTGATTTCCCGGGGTCCTAGGTGGTCAAGTACCTTGTTTTTTGATTAAATGCCCTGGAAGAGCTCATCTGTGAAATTACCAAAAAACTTTTCCCTTGCGTTAAAGTTCTGCAGATCTAAAGAACACTGACTTTGTTCAGAAACACGGCTTTTGAAGTCGGCTACTTTTCCTCACTCTGAGTCTGAAGGCAAAATATGCAAGTTTGAGAGAGATCATTTATGATGCTGAAAAGGGCCTGACTCTATACTTCAGTAGTCACATTGAGTATCAGCAGCCCAATAAATCATAACCGAAGCATCTCTCTCTCTCTTAATCATTCTCTCTGTCTGATTGTTTGCACGGGCCCAAATGACACGTAGAGTACTATGACTCTCATTAGCTGCTTTGCCCTAGTTTGCTCTCTCTGAAGTTTCTCTTTCCCTGCTCATTTACTCCTTCCATCTCTTCCCCGTTTCAGTTTTCTCCATTTTTATCTCTTTTCTTTAAGACCCTCTCTCATTCTTTAGCTCGGAGGTGATTAGGAGCTGAGCTGGTAATGGGACTTGAAGGCTCTGATAAGTCTGTTAGCTTTAATTAAAGACATTTACAGGGATGTAAAGACATTTAGCCAGAAGCTGAAGACCATTTCTGATTACATCTCTAAATCCCCCCTCCCCCCTTTTTTGGGTCTTTTCTGCTCTCTCACTTTCTCTTTTTTCTTTACAAGTATATTCTCACAGTCAGCTTTTGGCTAACAGTCTGCTCTGTCCATTTTGAACACTTCAGATGGTTTAGAGTTCAGAAATGGTCATATTTTACATTATCCGTACTTTAATTTATGTAGCTTTCAAAAGAAAAACTCTACTTTAAAAAAATAGGCTCATTTTGTACCTGTTAACAGTTTTATACTTTTTTTGAATCCATCTTCAGGTCTGGCTTAGTCCACTTTTAGCTTAGCTTAGCACAAATCATTGAATCGGATTAGACCATTAGCATCTCAATAATTGATAAAAATAAATAATAATTTAGGTAATTTTATTTTTTTAACTTTTTTATTTTTTTTTTTCTTCTGGTTACATCATGTACTAAGCCTAACTGAAAATGAAAAGTTACTATTTTCTGGGTCGATATGGCTAAGGATTATACTCTCATGTGTAATAATGAAGGAACTTTGCTGCTTTACATGGCTGCAGCAGGAGCAATGATATTAAGCAGAACCTGAAAATAGTCTCCAGCTTAGTACCTAGGTAACAGTGCTGCATAGTACCATTCTGCCTGCTGCAGTCATGGTACAGCAGCAAAGTTCCTTGATTATTACACCAAAATGAGAGTATAGTCCAGGGATCACCAATCTCGGTCCCGGAGGTCTGGTGTCCTGCAGGGTTTAGCTCCAAATTGTCTCAAAACACCTGCCTGGATGTTTCAAGTATACCTAGTGAGAGCTTGATTAGCTTGTTCAGGTGTGTTTGATTAGGCTTGGAGCTAAAATCTGCAGGACACCGGACCTCCAGGAACAAGTTTGGTGATCCCTGGTATAGTCCCTAGCCATGTGGACCTAGAAAATAGTAACTTTTCATTTTCTGCCAGTCTTAGTACACAATCTAGCTAGAAGAGTCAGGCTTTGAATGGGTAAATTATCAAAACCTTTTTTTTTTTTTTTTATTTAGGTGAAATGCTAATGGTGTAATCTGATTCAATGATCTATGCTAAGCTAAGCTAAAATGTCTGTTTAAAACTAAACACAGAAGTATGTGAATGCAGATAACATAGCTGAATATAAAGTAGTGTGTGTTTGTTTTATCGGCCTCCAAATGTGTAATTTTCTTCCGTTTTTTTCTTGTGTGTGTTGACATTTGCAGTGTTTATCAGTTTCTGTCACGTTAAACTGCGTCAGGCCCTTTTCCTGCTTGTCCTTGTGGGTAAATGTGAAAAAAGAAGACAAACCTCTTGCACTTTAGCTGACTAACTATTGAGGATATATTACTTTCGAAGGACCATGAGGGAAAATGTTGATGCTTTTATAATTGTATCTTTTGGTTTATGTGTAATCATCTCTCCGCTCATGGCAGGTATGAAAACCTATCTAATTATAATGTTTCTTGTTATATAAAGAATTTATATTTCTACCTATCGTTTCTAATAATATTTTATATGTACATGAATGGCATATATTTAATATCATGCCGGTATAAAATGCAGCCTATCAATGTCATTTCTGAGTCTTCTTTTCTCACATTCAAACACAAAAGTAACACAGGAAAGAGTTCAGCAGAGATAGCTGAGAACATCATGCGGAGGCACTCAATATTCCTTCACTTTAGTTTCCTTGAGTTTAACTTGAAAAGTTACATTTCCAAGTATAACTAATATGCCGAAAAATCAAACATACATTAGGGACTGGAAGCACGTCTCTCTTATCTAAATGAACCACAGAAGCACTAAATTTCATTTGACTTATATTCATGGGCTGATTAACATAGATAACTGCTGATTACACTTTACTACAGGGGGTTTCAGACTGGGATGGGAATCCCCTATAGGGGTCTGCAAGTTGGTTTAAGGGGGTTTTACATACGTTCTCTACAGTTTAAGTAAAATAAAAGGAGCCACACTTAATATCATTTTAGATAACTTGCATGGACATTTCTCAAGTTTAAAAAGTTATCATTAAAGGAGTCACAAACTGCTTTTTTTTTGCAATGTTCTCCTAAGTCCACTTAAAATGGTAAAAATGCTAAAAGTATTTTATACAAAAAACTACATTACTTTTAATAGGCATGCTACATTTAAGTGAACGTGCTCTGCTATGCTTTTGCATTTTCGAATAATATTAGCTGAATAAGGGGTGTTGTGATGTACTCTGAAAGTAATATAAGTCATTTTGGTTAAAGATGTTCGAAATGATCAAACGATCTGTAACAGAAGAAGCATTAGGGGAACACTAACATAACTGTCAGATCTAACAATGTCAGCACTGCATCATTTTATTTTCAGTCTTAAAAAAAAAGAGAAATCCACAGAAAGTTAACAAACAAATGTTTTAATGATTCAGTCTGGAACTGGCAGTTTAAAACATTTATACACACACAAAATGTACACTCAAAAAAATGTTTTTATTTGCCATTTCATTGGGACAACTTAATTTTTTTATGTTCAATATGTTTAATTTGTTAAAAGTGTTAAGTTAACTTAATCGATTTGTGTTGGGACAACATGAGTGAATTGTGTGGAACTCCATGTTTTACAGTGTAAATGTATCACTTTTTTTTGTGGTTTCAAACAATCAAACCAAGAGAAACAAACTACACTCAAAAAAATGACATTTGCTGTTTGTTTAAACTACTTATTTAAAGAATAAAAAAACACAATTTTTGAGTTTTGTTGGGGACGACTCAATTATTTTATGTTCAATCCACTTAAATTTGTAAAAACTAATAATTGAACTTAATTCCTTCATGTTGTTCCAACACAAATTGATTGTGTGGAACCCAACATTTGTACAGTGTGCTGAGAAACCCGTCCACAAAAACTAGCAAAATGGTTTGTTTTATGATGACACATTGCATATTTGGTACCTCAAGTTAAGAAAATATATGCAAATGGAAAAACACTAACAAATTAAGAAAACTCTTCATCAATTCAACAACACACAGGCTCACAAATACAACATACATTGTGCTTACAACACATATAAATGCAGAAATAGCACAATCCACAATGGAAATGTGACGGGGTCCCCAAAAGTGATGGACCCGACTGCTTAGAGTCAGAGATGTTGTTGGTGATCTGAGAGCTGAGTTTTTTTTGTTTATTACAACATCCTCTAACTTAAAGTTTCTCTGACTGGAAGTAATTCTTGCTAACATGGAATTAAAATAATGTTTCATTTAACATTAAATGTGCAGCTTGTCAGGTTAATAGGGCTAAAATATACAAATATCAAGGTTTCATGTGAACAGGATGTTCAAAATCACCTCTCAGATCTCAGACAACGCCCTCTACTAAATTAAACAGGCAAAAGTCAGGTTGGTCACTTTTTGGGGTCCCCCGACACATTTCCGTTGTGGTCTGTGCTAGTTTGTTTCTCTTGATTTCATTGGTTTGGGCCCAAAAAGAAAATGATACATTTGGTCCAGATCATTTTGAGTTCACACTGTCATTTTTTATTCAGAACCTACACTCTAAAAAAAAGGTTCTTCAGTGGTTCTTCAGTAGTTCTTTACGGTATTTGAGGTGCTATTTAGCACTTTTACTGTGTAAAGAAGCGCTTTTAAAGCACCATGAAGGTTCTTCAGTGGTTCTTTAAGGTGGTCAGGGTGCTATATAGCACTTTTACTGTCTAAAGAAATTTTAAAGCACCATGAAGGTTTTTCAGTGGTTCTTTGGGGGGTTTAAAGTGCTATACAGCACCACTACTACTGGTAAGCACTTGTTCTTATAGCTAATTCTCATAACTATTATGCCAGTTTTATTTGCGAAAGGGTAAAGTAACATTATGAGCACCTTAAAATATAGGTGCTATATAGCACCATTTGACAAAAGTACTATATAGCACCTATTTTTTTAAGGTGCTGTATAGCACCAAAAAAGGTTCCCCCCTCGTTACGACCAAAGAACCAGTTTTGGTGCTATTTAGCACCTTTTTTTTAGAGTGTAACTACAAAACAAACAAAAAAACGCTTCAACAACATATACTTTGTGACTCAAATTTATCAAACCTGCAATACAATGTTGTGAGGTGAAATGTGCCTGTTGTATGTGCATACATATTTTTAGCAGTTGAGAACTGCTGAAGAGCTTATAAAATGTGTCAAAACAGTGTCAGGAATTCCTCCGTCACACACAAACGTAGATCTGCCATAAGGAGACAAGCTTTAACGGGTAACAATGTGACAGTGATGTAAAAAAAATGTTTTCTGTCTTTTTTGGTCACGTTTTGTGGCCACATCCTGTTTTTGGTTCGTTTAGATATCTTTGTTAAGTGTTGCATTCATGTTTCAGTTTAGAGTTTGTTACACTCTAAAAAAAAAAGGTGCTAAATAGCACCAAAACTGGTTCTTTGGTCGTAACGAGGGGGGAACCTTTTTTGGTGCTATACAGCACCTTAAAAAATTGGTGCTATATAGTACTTTTGTCAAATGGTGCTATATAGCACCTATATTTTAAGGTGCTCATAATGTTACTTTACCCTTTCCGTAAATAAAACCGGCATAAGAGTTATGAGAATTAGCTATAAGAACAAGTGCTTACCAGTAGTAGTGTTGCTATATAGCACTTTAAACACCCCAAAGAACCACTGAAAAACCTTTATGGTGCTTTAAATGTTCTTTACACAGTAAAAGTGCTATATAGCACC
>CAIGQQ010034599.1:760337-770372 GCA_903798035.1 Danio albolineatus | reverse complement strand
TTTAGAGTCTATTTTAGCATCTATTTTTATTTTAGAGTCTATTTTAGATTCTATTTTTTATTTTAAAATCTATTTTAGCGTCTATTTTTTATTTTAGAGTCTATTTTAAAGTCTATTTTAGAATAAATTTTTTATTTTAGAGTCTTTTTATTTTAGTGCCTATTTTTCTCAAATTTTGCATTCTGATGATTTTTTTGATGACATGAGAGCCTGAAGAGAAATTATGAAATCATTTATTTGGAAACATATCAAATTAATAAATAATTATTTCATTATTATTTTATGAAAGGGTATTACAATTTATCCAGCATATGTTTTACATAGTGGATGCCTTTCCAGCTGCAACCCAGTACTGGGAGACACCCATACACTCTCATTCACACACATACAAGATGGACAATTTAGTTCAATTCGCCTTTAGCGTATGTCTTTGGACTGTGGGGCAAACCAAAGCGCACCTGGAGGAAACCCACATGAACTCAGAGAGAACATGCAAACTCTACACAGAAATGCCAAATGGCCCAGCTGGGACTCAAACCAGCAACCTTCTTGCTGTAAGGCGACAGTGCTAACCATTGAGCCACCTTGTCGCCTATTTCATAATATAATTTTAATATATTAATCCTAAAGTCTTGTTAGTATAATAAAAGAGCCCCAACATATGCTAAGTAATGGTAGCCACATAAAATACTAGCAATCCCAAAGAGCCCATGTCTGCAAAATGTCTTTTAAAATGTGTTGGTCTGAAATAACTGCTTTTTACAAATGTCTGATAAACGCCTTTAAAAGGTTTTAAACACGTTTAAATGTCTACATAGACGTGTTACAAATGAGCAAATGCTCTAAAAGAGATGCTATCAGAGATACAATGACACAATGGGGTAAATCATGCTAATAACAGTTTAAAACATGCTAGCAATGTTTTAAAATCCTGGAAATTTGCTAAACCAGGACAGTAGTTTTTCTTGAAATCTTAGCATTGTGGTAAAACATGCTAAGATATGCAAGTAAACAGTAATTTAACTAAATTTAAACTCAGTTACTCAACTTGAGTAACACGCATATGTTCCAAAGCATTCTAGACTATCAACATGCTAAAACATGCTAGCAAAGTTTTAAAACTAGTCTGTCTGATATATGAGGCTAAAATGTTGCATTTTTATATTTTCTTCAAATTTAATATCAGCTTCAAACTTTAAGCTATTGAAACCGAATTGAAATTATTTGGTCAGGCTTTGTCTTGATCTTTTTTTGGGGGAAGTGAACACAAACACACACACTTTTAAGTCAGCATAAAATGGTAATGTTCTATGTTTCTGAGTGAAACGAAATGTTGAATTTAAATTGATTTTGATTATTGTAAATTGGTTAGTAGGGAGACTCGATGACACAGTGGGTAGCGCTGTCGCCTCACAGCAAGAAGGTCGCTGATTCGAGTCTCGGCTGGGTCAGTTGGCATTTCTGTGTGGAGTTTGCATGTTCTCCCTGTTTTGGCATGGGTTTCCTCCGGGTGCTCCGGTTTCCCTCCACAAGTCCAATAACATGTGATACAGATGAACTGGGTGAGCTAAATTGTCTGTAGTGTATGTGTGTGAATGAGTGTATACTTTCCCAGTACTGGGTTGCATCCACTGTGTAAAACATAGGCTGAATAAGTTGGCAGTTCATTTTCTTTTCTCTTTTAAAGAGAAAAGAAAATGAATGAATGACAATTGGTTAGTTTGTAATCATTTACCTATTAAACAAGTTCAGAAGGTTTACAAAGATTAACAAGGTCTGTGATGCAGTGTACTTGTCAGTTTTAGTGAAGTCTGTAGTTCTGAGTTACAATTCTTAATAGAGTTATTAAATCATTTATTGTCATGACTGAATGTATATGTACACAAGTACTACACGTGTGTTTTGTTGCGGCTATTTGAGTCAGTCGGTTGTGTCTAAATCAAAATAGTTGTTTTCATAATGTTTGAAATACGTTTTCGTATTCTGCGGCCGTGATTAAACGCTCATCATCAGCGGGTGCGCATCAGAACCCTCGTTCACTGATTCTTAATGATGCGTGTTCTTGCATCACTGGCCTTTGGATTCATCTGATAATTGCACAGGCTGTTAAATCAATCACAGTAGTTCAGCATGCAAGAGTCAATCAGTCAGTGTCTTGACTTTCATCTTTCTTAATCTGATCTCCCATCGTTGTTACTTTAATCTCTTTTTCCCCTTTACGTCCTCCCCGTTCTCCTTTTTTCTCTCTCAGTTCTTTAACTTTTGTCTCTTTTTCTATATATATCTCCCCCCTCCCTCTCTCTAATATAATGTTTTTTTAGTAGGCCTCATTACGGATCTCATTATGTATAATTACACCTGCCCGTTGCCAATGACAACTCTGTGGGTTGTGGCATTACTTTGGTAACCACAGAGCTCAATTAGCTGAGGATTGATACTGCTTTGAGTTCGAGCAGACACTGTACATCAGTCACAGTCAACCACAGCTCACTGGCCACACTCCGCTGTTTAATGAATGTATATCATTTTAACCCTTCTCTGACCATCATCTCTCTTCCGTGTGTCTGTTTAACCCTCAGGATACACCAGGTCATCCCGCGGCGCTCTGGACCTGAGTTGCATGTACTCAGAACGATCTCAGATCAAATCTGTGAGATGGTCTCATGTTCAGGATCCAAATCGCTCACTCCAAACTACTGCCGTTATGGGCCGGATCACGACTTCTGTTGCACTTCCTGTGACCTCTAAGACAGCTGGACAGTACGCTTGCACTCTGTATCTGGAAAATGGCAAATCAGTTCAATATACGCACAACGTCACAAAAATAGGTGAGAAAGAAGTTCATGCTGTTACTCTCTCTGTGTCTTTTTTTTTTTTTTAGTTCTTGCTATTTATTTCTTGCTGTAAATCCCTTAAGGTGTCGACAGCCACATTTAAAACAGCTGAAAATGACCTGACTGCAGGTGAAAATGTATTCTGTGGAGATAAATTTGTTGCCTGTGACTGTTTTTCATTGAATTTTCATGATGAATGAAAGACGAGAACACTAGTTTGTGGAATCATGTAGGTCACCGGAGAGGTCATGTATCATATAATGCAACACAGTCCCTTGACCAATCAATTTCATGAAACTCAACTCCATCATAATGGATTATTTGCAAAAAAAAAAAGAAGTCTGATTAGTCTCTGGAGCAGCAGGGAGCAGAAAATAGACCTTCTGCAGAGTTCTGCTATTGAAAATGGATTGCCACAGCCACATCACCCTGCAGCCCAAGGCCGGTTACTCACTGAAACTAAGCAGGGCTGAGTCTGGTCAATACCTGGATGGGAGATCACGGTGAAAAACTAGGTTGCTGTTGGAAGTGGTGTTAGTAAGGCAAGGTGGGGGCACTCAACCTGTGGTCTTTGTGAGACCTAATGCCCCAGTATAGTGACCGAGACACTGTACTGTTAGTGAGCGCCGTCTTTCGGTTGTGAAGTGCTTTGGGTGTAAGGCCATACACTATAAAAGCACTATATGAAGACACATTACATTACATTACATTGTTGATGCTGTGATGATCATTCAAGGGGGCAGTTAACATAGTAATATTCTGTCATCGTTTACTCATCCTCATGTAGTTTCAGACTTGAATATCTTTCGTGGAAAACAAAAAGCAATTTTTACAATTACAGTGGATGAGAATTTGGCTTTTTAAAGAGGATATATCATTTTTTCCATTTTAATCCGCTTGTTAAGTTGTTACGGTTTCCAGATCCAAGCTGCTACTCATTTGAATTGAGAAATTATTCGTTTATGACCACTTTTTAGTTATATCACACATTAAAGTGAATTTTTATATGAAATCATGGTGTACACAACAGTCTCTGGACTGATATTAGGCATGGATATACTGTATATATACTTTTCTTGCTGTAAATCCCTTAAGGTGTCGACAGCCACATTTAAAAAAGCTGAAAATGACCTGACTGCAGGTGAAAATGTATTCTGTGGAGATATATTTGTTACGTGTGACTGCCCCTCTGTGTTTTTCATTAAATTTTCATGATGAATGAATGACGAGAACGCTAGTTTGTGGAATCTATATATTATATATCTCTCTCTATATATATTGTGATCATGATTTTCGAAATTAAAACAGTCCTTGATATAGCACTTGGACCCAGTCGCCACTTCATGTGAAGTCACACTTAACAAGTAGATATTGAGAGTAGTACCGCATACATAATTTCTCTGAAAAATCTTTTGTGTTTAATATTTTTAGGACAAAGTTACAGCTTTGTGAATTTTTATGTCATGGGTGCATCCATTGAATCAACATTGCCCAATAATGGCAGCTTCCGCTTAGCTACTGGCTACATCCAAAGGCAATAGAATACACAAGACATGTCACTCGTATAGTTTTGAATGAAGAGAAAAGTGTAAAGGTCAATAGACCCGTTAAACAGTCATCAGCATCTTAAAACCTTGAAAGTTTTAATTATTTAGATTTTTTTTTTAACTATACGTTTATTTATATGTATTTATGTATATATTATATCATCCTTGAATCAAATTACAAAAAATGAATGAACGCATATGGGAGGCATTTCTAATGCAGTTTTTATGGACAGGACAGTAAATTTGAAACCGTTCTCTCTTCTGGCTACAGTTATTAGTCTCACTATTTTTTACTGAGTTTTCTTTGATTATTTCAGCAAATAGGACTGTTTTTATTTTTAATTTTTTGCACTCTCCCATTCACTGTGCTTTAAGTATGACAACTTCCACTACTGAGAAATCCAGAAATGTGAAAAGGGTCCATATATGGCAAATTAAGCCCCACCTTACAGAAGCCTTTACACTGTTTAGGTAACTAGAACATTTACTCTGTTCTTCTCCCAGTTAAACAGACACTTACATTCATGTAGTTTAGGAGAAGTTGATGAATTGGCGTGTTGTAAATCTAGTAGCTGTGATGTCCACTGCACTGTATGGGGCTGTAGCATGTCCAGGTCCAACTCATCACCATGAAAATATAAAAGCGATGCGTTCTAAATAACCCACAATGTAGGTTAGCTATAGTGTTTACGTATATGTGAAACGGTTAAAAAAAACTATGGCTCAACCAGATCCACTTACCCTCACATCCAAAGCACACTGTTTTACACATTCTCATTCTCAGCCAAATCCTGTTTAACTCTATTTTGGGGTGATAGGCACCCTTGTGCTCGCACTGGTCACAAACACCCTTTTCTTGGGAGAAGTGCACATAAAAGGATACATAACCAAGAGTCAGATTTGAAAAAAGAACAAAAGTAGGTAAAACATGGAATTTTTTTAAATATATATATTTTTTGGAAAAGAAATAATCTATTACATCCAAATCATTTTTGAAACTTGTTTGAGGACCAGGAGGTATTTCTGTATAGAGTTGTCATGTTCCCCCTGTGTCAGCATAGGTACAGGTGCTCTTGGTTTCCCCCACAGTTCAAAGACATGCGGTGTGGGTGTATTGGGTAAACTAAATTGGCTGTAGTGTTTAAATGAGTATGTGGGTGTTTCCTAGCACTGAGGGTTGTACTCTCAGTGCTGGATTGTGACTAGACATCCACTATGGCATCCACTATGTAAAACAATTCCCTGAGTTCCCTGAGTTTCGACCACTGATGAAGCAGAGAATAAACCAAAGGAAAGTGACTTAGGAGCCCACGCTTGAACATAAGAGTCCAACTCTTTAACAGGGTTTAACAGGGACCAAACAGCAGTCCCTCCAGGATTTTCCAGTGCCAGTGGTTCTTGAGAAGAAAAAAGAGAAAATATGGCAATGTTTTTGTGCATGTTTGAGTATTGTCACTTAAGATGATACTTTGAAGAATGTTTGAAAGCAGCAGTCATTCACACCCATAGTATTTTTGTTCTTATATTATGGATGTCAGTGACTGCGGTATTCTTCAGAATATCTTGTTTTGTGATCAACAGAAGAAAGAAACTAAAACAGGTTTGGTTACCATTTAAAGGTGAATAAATTATGACAAAATGGTCTTTTTGGGTGAACTATACCTTTAATAAATAGGCTGAAGCACCTCATTTTATATCAGGTTTATATCAGACACTGCTAAAGAAGCAACAGAGATAAATGCAGTGGTCAAACACTTTCCTCCAACAGATATTTACATAGAAAACAATAGAAACGCAATACAGAAGAATGTAAAAATGTGATGGTCAAACACATTGGTCTAGTCTAGCATAAGAAGTGGTCTATAAAAGTCTACTGAAGGCATCTGATAGCCTCTAGTTTGAGAAACAGACTGACATTTAAACCCATTTATAACATTTACGTTAGCTCTTCTTAGAGAATTAGCTTCGTCAGAATGCTGAATGAACCTTTCTTTTGAGTCCCATGTTATTCTTCTGTCACAAACTCTAAAGAGATTTTAAAAAGCTGCATATTCACACATTTAGCACATTATTATTGTTTTAGACAGTAATGAAATATTTCCTGGAGTTTTAGTCAGGGTGGGAAGATAAGTCAACCATGTCAGTACCAACAGGAAACGTACAGATAATACTGAGATGAGATAAAAATAAAAAAGCACCTCTATTATTTGCATAAATGAAGTCACCTCGCCATATGCAAAAACATTGTCAGAACCATATTTTGTTCATTTCTCTTCCTCATCTCCTTATCTTTCCAATACACACGCTCAGGGAGATTTTAATTTTCATTACATAATTTCTGCGGATGGTATCATTTATTTCTTTTGCCTGTGTTTCTACAGTATGACTCTGGATTTGATGTATGTGGTGTATGTTTGTGGTGTATGTTTAGAGTAAAATATCAATTTGTTTTATACTAAAAACTTCTTATAATATGTGTTCACAATTTCAGATCAAATTCTCTAATGGTTTTCATCATTTAGTGCAGAGATTACCAGTCTCGGTCCTGGAGGTCCGGTGTCCTGCGGGGTTTAGCTCCAACTTGTCTGAAAACACCTGTCTGGATGTTTCAACTATACATAGTGAGAGCTTAATTAGCTTGTTCAGGTGTGTTTGATTAGGGTTGGAGCTAAAATCTGCAGGACACCGGACCTCCAGGAACAAGTTTGGTGATCCCTGATTTAGTGCAATAAAGGACTAAAAGGTCAATATAAAATTATAATACATTATATTATTAATCTGGAGAAAGAAATATTTCATTTTTTTGTTTTGGATTGGCTACAGAACAAATCACTGTTGTCCAACAACTTGCCTAATTAACTGTCACTGGTTGTCAAAGGAGTGAAGAAAAGAGGTTGGATCCAAATGCAATTTTTAATGAAAAAGATTATTCGTGCAGGCCAAAACAAGAGAAGTCAAAAAACAAGAACGCAGGTATCATAAAGGGCATTGAAAAATGCAAAAACAAGCGATGATCAAAGTACAAAAAGTAATAAAACGATCATCAAAACATAACTAGAAAAACTACGAACAGGACATGTACAGACAACACTCACTGAAACCATACTACCATAGATACTGACAAACAATGTGCATAAATAGTCCAAACAATTCATGATGATGGTGTTCAGCTGTGTGTGATTAATGGTGAATAGTGGCCGTTGTGTGCAACAGCATCCTGGCATATGTAGTTCCTGAATGATGTGAGTGTAGTATGCCAGCGATCTTCCAGGAACAGATCACTGGTTATGTGACATTAATCTAATTATAGCCTCATTAACCTTGTTAAGGCTTTCAATTGCACAATAAGCCTCCACCAAAGAAAAATATTCAAAGCTGATTCTTTGGATTTACTCAATTTTTTTTTTACGCTAAGTGGCTGAAAACAATTTATTTGGGCTGAATTTAAACAAACAAATTAAGTTGAACATTATTAAATTTAATTTGTTTGTTTAAATTCAACACAAATAAATTGATTGCAACAGTTTTGCAGACAACATTTTTTTCAGTGTAGTATCTTGCAAATTAACTTTTTGTTATTTTGTTCTGTGTGTTCGGTTAGCGCTGTCGCCTCACAGCAAGAAGGTCGCTGGTTCGAATCCCGGCTGTACCACTTGGCATTTCTGTGTGGAGTTTGCATGTTCTCCATGGGTTTCAAAAGACAAAAGTGTCAAAAGACATGTCCTATAGGTGAAATGAATAGTGGATTGTAGCTGGAAGGGCATCCGCTGTGTAAAATATATGTCGAAATAGTTGGCGGGTCATTGCACTGTGGCAACCTTTGATAAAATCAGAGACTAAACCGAAAGAAAATGAATGGATGCATGTAATATATAAACTGTATTAGGATGCGATTGTCACAATTACCAGAGATCCAGCATGTGCAGCTTGCTGGTAAACACACTCACACATCTCATGAACTACAAATCTGCTTGTAAATGGACTACAGATGCAGTCATGCAAGGAAATGCATTGTAGTGTCACTTTAAACAGTAGACAAGACTCAGCAATGACTGTGTTTGTGTGGTAATTTTATTGTCCCGGTAATCAGTTCATGAGCAGCTTCAGCTGTAGGAGTGTAATCAAATGGTGACTTGGAGCAGGTGTTTGTGTGTGTTGCATGACTGGATCTGTAGTCCATTTACAAGCAGATTTGTAGTTCATGAGATGTGTGTGTGTTTACCAGCGAGCTGCGCAGACTGGATCACCGGTGATCTTCTAGAACAGGGATCACCAAACTTGTTCCTGGATGTCCGGTGTCCTGAAGATTTTTGCTCCAGCTCTAATCAAACACACCTGAACAAGCTAAGCAAGCTCTCACTAGGTATACTCGAAACATCCAGGGAGGTGTTTTGAGACAAGTTGGAGCTAAACCCTGCAGGCACACCGGACCTCCAGGACCGAGATTGGTGATCCCTGTTTTAGAATGACCAGCTTTTCTTTCTATGGCTGAAAAGGTTATCCTTTGGCCTTCATTTGTTCAATCTGCATTTGAAAAGGTTTACTAATTTTAGCAGCTAATCATTTAGCAAAGCCTGTGAAACTGGAAAGTTAGGATGCCAGTTTAAAAATGAATATAAAGAAATAAGACTAGGTACGAGATTAACACAAAAAATTGGGAGGACTCTGAAAATATTCTCTAGATTTGACCAGTCTTCTTTTTTATTTTGATCAGATGTTTTTATGCTGTTATTTAGAAATAAGTAAATCTTGAAGCATGCTTAAAACTGATCTTTTATTCCTGTTAGGATATTTTAAATAGGACTAATCAGAAATTACCTCAAAATGTTGAGATTGTAGGTTATTCTCTAATTTTGATCTCCACATTTATGTATAATTTATTTAAATCGATATTGATCGTTTAACATGTTTTTGTTTCGATTTTTTAAAAGTATTTGTCATTTATTTTTCCTGAAGTGTATACATTTGTACCCACTCAAAGTCTACTCGCTACTTTCTTGTTGTGCAGCTCCGACAGTTTCTCCAGGCCCTGCACTGCCACCTGCAGGTGAGCATCTCTCTCTCACACACACATATGCATATTTTGGTTTTGGTGGTTTATGAGGACTCTCCATGGGCATAATCTATTTTACACTGCTTATTATATCACCTTATACGCCACCCCTACCCCTAAACCCAACCCTCACAATGAACCTACAGCAACATTTGAATGTCAAAAGACCCTGTTAAGTGTGCTTTTAAGAAGTTTTGAAGCATTACAAGGCCTAAAACACCTCAACATTACAATTGCACAAATATTTCCTTGTAAAACCACCAAAACAGTACAAACAGATGGATGAACTAACTTCTCCCTCTCCCCCAGCAGAAGACGTTTCAGCTCATTCTTATGTTTCCACCTTCACGTTCCTGCTACTTCTCATACCCATGATAGCTGTAGCTGTTGGGGTGTTGCTATGGAAACGGGGTTATTGCGTCACCCGCCGAAGTAAGACCTCGCATTTATCTTTTCCCCCCGAGCCTGCCCATCACACATCTGAAGGCTGTCAGTTCACCCTGGCAGATGATGATGGACAGATCAAGCCATGATGTGAAACTCCTGTCTCTGCATGTGTGTGTGTGTGTGTGTGTGTGTGTGTGTGTGTGTGTGTGTGTGT
>CAIGQQ010034599.1:737176-760327 GCA_903798035.1 Danio albolineatus | reverse complement strand
GTGTGTGTGTGTGTGTGTGTGTGTGTGTGTGTGTGTGTGTGTGTGTGCTCATGCAGGTGTCGAGCAGTCGCTGTCGTACCACTCCGGAGAGGTGGAGAACATCTATGAAAATCCTGATGATCTGAGACAGGTGATTGAAATGCACAGCACCTCCTTCTCTACGTCCCCCCAACTCCCCCCATGCTATTATTAAATCTATTTATACTACCCCTTCTTTCCTTGATTCTCTCTCTCCCTCTCTCTCTCCGTGTATCTCTCTCTCAATGTATATCTATCTCTGCTCTATTATTAAATCTATTTCTTCTTTCCTCTCTTCTCCCAGCAGACACCTCCCCAAGGCGCAGTCTACATGGTGAGTTATTATAGTCCTTCTCAGGCAGCGCAATGAGTAATTGTGTGTATGTGTGTGTGTGTGTTTTCCCAAAACCAGGTCCTGGCATTTTACAATCTGTCTGACAGTGTTTATGTATGTGTGTGTGTGTGTTCGCTCGCTGTTCTGTCACGCCTGCATTAGTGATATTAGCAGATGAACCGAATCAAACCTCTGCCAAACTATAAATCTGACACATCTCTGCCCTTCTCATCCCTGTGCCTGTTTGTCTCTGTCTCTCGCATCAGGATCTCAAGCCAACGGGTGAAATGGATGTATATAAAGAATTGGAGAGGTGAGGTGTGATTGGCTGTGGGTCATGCGGGGGACACAGTGCAGGCGTGTCATTGTTCATTTGCTCTCTGAGCATTAATCATCCTGTTAATGCTTTTCTTTGCCCATGTGGTGTGTGTGTGTGTGTGTGTGTGTGTGTATGTGTGTTTGTGTGTGTGTGTGTGGTTTCTCTTTTCAGATACAACCAGTGCTGTGGTTGAGTTTGTTAAATATATATACACTCAACTGCCACTTTATCAGGTACACCTGAACCTCTTATGGCATCAGAACTGCCTTTGTGCCATAGGTTCAACAAGGTTCTGCATATTTCTATATTTCATTGACAAAGCAACCCAGTGGGCACCAAAACGGCATCAAAAAACAACTTCAAAAATGCAAATTGACTGTATGCCAAAACCTTCACATTCATTTGACATCCACACATTATCTTTTGACCACCAAAATATTAAAACTAAAAAAAAAAATACTTTAAGTTTTTACTCTAGTGATGTTGTTTTGACCTCAAGGTACACTGTAAAAAAATCTGTAATTTTACGGTTTATTTCCGGCAGCTGGAGTGCCGGAATAAAAACGTAAAATAATGGCGGTTGAATAACGTAAATATACTGTAAGATAACGGATATTAAATTACAGAAATTTCCTCAAATTTAAATTTCTGGTAAATTTCTGCAATTTATTATCCGTTATTTTACAGTAAATTTCTGTAATTTATTATTCGTTATTTTACAGTAAATTTCTGTAATTTAACGGCCGTTATTTAATTTTTTTTTTTACCACAGCTGCCGGAAATAAACCGTAAAATTAGTTTTTTTAAAAATATAGTTTACATGCTTTGTAGAGATAGAAAATCCAATGTAGATTTGAAATTTGCAATTGAATGAAAGTTTTTTATATATTATAATACTTTTTGTGTCGATATTTTGGTCATCAAAAGAGCATCAATGTGTGGATGTCAAATGGACGTCAAGGTTTTGACATTTCTACCTGTTTTGTACATTCCAGTTTAAATCTGAAAACGTACCCCTATATATATTTCTGGAGAGCGCCAAATATGTCCCAGGAGGTATGTTTTTATTGCAGTTTTGTATTCGTGAATCCACCAGAGGCTGCTGTGTGTGCTTTTTTGATCTCAAATAACTCTCACAAGTATCGTTTGTGACTATTTTTCTCACATAAATCCACCAGAGGCTGCTCTTGACTGACTGAACGACTATGTGACTGAGCAGTGTCTGGCTGTGGACTGCAAGACAGGGGCCGAACATGAAGGGGCGTAACTTATAGTACATTAGAGGCGTAACTTGAAGTTATGGAAACTCACACGTCGAAACTATGTTGTCGGCAAGATGGCGCTGTACATCAGTTATTAATGTCTACACCTACTCCACACCTAAACCCAACCATCACAGTTATTAACGTCTATACCTACCACAACTCTAAACCCAACCATCATAGTTTTTAATGTCTACACCTACTCCAACTCTTAACCCAACCATTAACCCAATTATTAACGTACAGCCGCGAGTTGTGGAGGCTTTTATGCTTGTCATGCTTTTATGCTTTCATGCATGCAATCCAGAAAAAGAAAAGGCCTTGCCTGATTTTTACCACTTTTTCAGATTTTACCTCATTCTTACCCCGTTATTTATTTGTTTATTTTATTTTAAGTCTTTTGTTTTTGTCTTACCCACTTTCTGGAACCGTTCTTCACCGACCCGTTCTTCACCCGACCCGTTGTCACGGTCAACTCCTCTCTGCATCTAAAGTCCACCAACGTATGTGGCAAGCAACTGAACAAACTGATAACAACAGAAAAGCTGTCTATATGGAGGTAAGCGGTCAGCTGGTGAGCACGAAAAGGAATGGCATTTTACCACCCCGTAGCGTTTGCTTTAAAAATGAAATGCAGCTATACAAACTTCTGGCTACATAATTCACGATGTCCAGACATGTATATAGGGCTACGTTTTCAGATTGAGCTAATGTAGGTTTTTTACTTGTTTTTATGTTGTTTGGACATCAAGGTGTCTTCTGGGAAAACTGTTTTTCTGGGACATTCCGAGGTGCTCTTATGAACTGAGATCTGGTCATTCTGAACTGTAAAAATATCTGTTAAATAACAGTTTCCGTATTTTGTGATTCACAAGCTTTTTCTGTTTATTTACGGTTGTGAATTGCATTATGGGATGTATATGTCTTCTTTGTTGGTTTTTGATGTTGAAAATTCATCTCTACAGTTTAACAAAGTTAATTTTATTGACATTTTAGTAGTTTTAAATAATATAATTTTTAAGTTTTTGTACCGTAAGATTCAACACCAACCCAGACAATATATCACTTTTAACTATTCAAAATGTTAATAAAAGTCACTTTTTTACTTTTTAAGGTTAAAAGTTGTTCAAAGAGGATCAAAACTACTTAATGCAATTCAAAAGCATGAACAAATGGGAAAAAATAAAAACACGAATCACAAAATGACGAAAACTACTAATTTATTGATATATCTACAGTGTGAAGGCCATGAACATAGGTTTCTATCCTAACTTATCAGAAGTGGCTTATATGAAAGGCAAAGGCCTCTAGATTATTCTTATTTTACCAAAATAAAATATGACTATGCCTTGATTTTTTGTTATTTATTTAGGACAGTAAGGTCTGACTTCGCTTAGACAAAAGTCTTAACAGAAATAATGTACAGTATAGAATATAAAGTCATGGTGCAGTGGAAAAAGAATTAATATTGTCTATGACTCCTATAAGCTTAGTGGACTGCATCCATACATCACTGCAATGACTGCATAACTTATTAATAAAGTCATCTGGAAAGGCAAAGTGTTCTTGCAGGACCCCCAGAGTTCATCAGGATTCTTTACATTCATCTTCAATGCCTCCTTCTTAATCTTACCCCAGACATG
Organism: Danio albolineatus; assembly: GCA_903798035.1. NCBI lineage: Eukaryota > Metazoa > Chordata > Actinopteri > Cypriniformes > Danionidae > Danio > Danio albolineatus. Next base: position 756,751 of record CAIGQQ010034599.1, on the reverse strand, counting down.
CTCAATAATGTTCATGTCTGACGACTGGGCTGGCCAGTCCTGGAGCACATTGACTTTCTTTGATATGGAGGCTGACGTATGAGAAGGAGCTCTATCCTGCTGAAAATTTTGATTTCTCCTGTGGTTTGTAATGTAATCAGTAGCACAAATGTCTTGATACCTCAGGTTGTTGATGTTACCATCCACTCTGCAGATCTCTCGCACACCTCCTTACTAAGCGTAACCCCAAACCATGATTTTTCCTTCACCAAACTTGACTGATTTCTGTAAGAATCTGGGGTCCATGTGGTTTCCAATAGGACTTCTCCAGTATTTGTGATGATTGGGATGCACTTCAACATGATTCGTTGGAAAAATCTTTTGCCACTTTTCCAAATGATCAATTAGAAGTCAAGTTAATATTTGTTGCTCTTACACCTGGGATCGACGACAAGACTTTTGTGAAGTAGTGTATTATTGGTAACCTAGTAACCAACATTAAAGAAGACAAGCATAATGAAGACTGTTACTAGTCATGTGGGTGTAATGATCGCTACATCAGAGTTTGTTCAACAAGTGCGTTTCCCAGTATTTGCATTAACCTTTTTTTCGTACAGTCGAAAATTCCAAAAGTACCTCAAACAAGTGTAAAACCTTTTTTCTAATTAAAGGATTTTTATTGGGAATTTGACATTTCCATCACTCATTTCTCAAACTGCTATTGTAATTTTCAGATCACGCATTAATGCAGGGTGATGGACACCCAGCTACTCACATATTCCAGTAACCAGTTTGAGTTGATTTGAGGTTTGTGATATGGTGCAGAAAGACATGGTTAAATCATAAAGACATGGTCAGCCACAATACTAGACTGTTGGGTTTGAACAATGTTTAGGTGGTATTAAGAGGTTCAAAATGTGCCAAGAAAATATCTCTCACACCATTATAACACCAGCAGCCTGACCCTTTGATAAAAAATGTAAAAATAGACACTCTTTAGACCTCTCGCTTGATATTTCCTCTTTTTCACCCCATTTCCTGTAAAGCATGGTTGTGTGTGAAAATCACAATAGAGCAACATTTTCTGAAACTGATTGGCTGATGAAATATTTGTGTTATTGAGCAGTGTTTTTGTCCAAAAGTGGCTGGTAAATGTACAATGGGTGTTCAGATAAATTCGTATTTGTATTTTAAACAAAATAGTATAAATGTGTGTGTCTTGTGTAATAAATTATGACAGTAATTCCTTGTTAATACAATAAAAAAACATGTTACCAGTCCTTCAAAAAGTGTCTCTTTCCTTTCTTTTTTTACCAGTTTATAGTAAAATGTAGTCATTTTCTGCCCATGGGTTCCATTAAGTTTCCATTAAGGAAATTTCCTTTAAAATATGACACACAAAACAGCCAATGCATCTCGTGTACCATGATATTTCAGGTATTTAACACAACAAACTATATGTAAATACAAAATTGCATTGTGTAAAGTTATATAAAAGTCATATTGCAGTTTGGCCTTTACTCAATAACAAAATATTTACAGTTAATTATGCCATTTATTATTATAGAAGATAAATCAATAATATAATATAATATAATATAATATAATATAATATAATATAATACAATTTAGAAAAAAATATTTGTTAATTATAAAATGATTAGTTAATTGTATATAAATAGATGGTAAAATAGGGCCAATATTACAATATATTTCAGCAAATATAAATATATAAAGTGTGTAAGTAAATATACTGTAACTTAATGGATTTGTTTTTCAATCACAGTTCATCTATTTAATTTTACTTACTGCAATTTTATTTATATTTATTATTTATTTATTCATTTGATTGATTATTACTTAATTTTGACACTGGATAGATAGTTTTAATATAAACATACATTTAAATGTATAATATGTATAAATATTAAATATAAATGCTTATATTAAAACTTGTTTATCCAGTGCCAACATTAAGTAATAATATAATAAACTAATATATTTGGACAATTTACTCTTAATATTTACTAATACTAATAATACTTGATTTATGTTTTTGTACTATAAATAATAATAATGATTGTTTTTTAAATCATTAATTTAGTTGCATTCCGCCATAACACCCATGTTTTTCTAGAAGCAGAAAACACTTGAAGCTGTACCTGGCTGTGACATGGAAAGATGAGCTTTTTTTCTCCCGGTAAAGTCTATGGCATACAGCTGTGGACAATACAATACAACAGCTGCACAACAATGATTAATATTTTACATCACTGTGCGGGTTGTGATATGGGAGGACAATACAATTAATATGGAGGCAGATCAGTCTCAGAAATAATACATTTACAAAATAAAATGCATGCATTCACTGCATAATACACATTTACAAAATCCAATGTGTACATATGTAAATAATTCGTGAATTCATAAGTAAAAATCATAAATATTTTCACCAAATGAATTGGATTTGTGTATTTTTGAATCGTGGGTCTTGAACTTACGTGCTTTTAAATTATATTTTTTAAATGTGAATTATGTTATTGATGTATGAATTTTATTTTACAAATTGATTATTTTTTAGACTGGTCTGGCTCCATAAATTAATGGTAACTTAATAAATGAAACTAATAAGTCTCGTTAACTTCCGGCCGCAACTGTATCCCTTCTAGCGACAACCCGTATTCGCTGTTGTGCCTCTTCTGAGCCTCACAGGCTGCCGTACTAGCTCCTGACCGAGGTGAGAATGGCCAGCTGGATGTGGCTTCGGTGCATTTTAGGGCCCAATCTGCAGCGGATCCACCGCTCGCCGGACCAGACCCGCACTGACGGGCGATCGGCACGCAGGGTAGGACTCTTTCCTCTCTTTCACACAGACCCAGAGCGCTAAAACACGGCCAAGATCAGCCTCGGACCAATGTGCGGAAGTGCATTATTGTGTTGTTGGCTCAGTCTCAAATCCTAGTGAGGTACCTATCTAGACAGCATTATGAGTGATTTAGCTCCATTCAAATGTTCGGAATTTGTACAAAAGATATCCTAAACACTATCTAGATAGACAGCTCGCTCGGTTTTGAGAAACATCATTTGACTGAGAGCTGCTTGCTAACTCAGCTTAGCTGTAGTTGTCTAATGACAGGTCAGTCAACCATCTGTCATGAGGAACACAACCATATCAACACGACACTATCATCGCAGCCTAGTGTTTATTTACTGCGTTTTATTCTGTTGCTTGCTGAATCAGTCATGTGATGTTGTTTTGACGTTACATTAATAATAATAATTATACCAGTCATAGTTTACACAACCCTCTCCTGCTGATGTTAACGTTACATGAAACCAATAAATTCCCCATATTCAGTATCAACGGTCATTCAATTAAAATGCTTTAGTAATCTCTAGTTATTAATGATGTATAACAATTTTGTCAATAGACTGTTCTTCAGAAACGAATCATAATGCCACTTTCTGTTCTGTTTTCCATGGTCTTAAGTGCTGATAACACTATTAGATTGAGACTGGATGATATTTAGCTATGATAATAATTATTTTAATCTTTGTATGTTAAATAATTGATATATTATGTAGCTTTTAGTTGTTTATTTACTGTTTCGTGAGACAGTCCTACATAGCATAGTCACTGGACTATAACAAAAAAGGACAATATTCATTCTGATTATTATTTTTTTCACAATATATTGTAATTTATTAATAATAATGATAATAAATATAAGATCGGTGCTGCTGCTAATAATCATGGAAGCAGTATATAATTAACACAGGGTTCATACGGTCATGAAAAACCTGGAAAAGTCATGAATTTTTGACAGGGCATTTTCCAGGCCTAAAAAGTTTTGGAAAAACTGAAAAACCCACAAAGTTTTGGAAAAGTCGTGGAAATTAGTTTAGCAAATGTCTGTATGCTTAATAATATAATAATACAATGTAGGTTAGTCTTTTCTGTCCATGGTCAAGCACATGCTCTCACATTATTACTGCTGTGTGAACGTTATGTAAATAAACTGTACATAGATATAAAGATTAATTTAAACTAAATAGATTGTTGGATGTTTTATGATGTGCTGTAATATTAATTGTAATTATTTAAAGAGCCCCTATTATGGGTTTTTGAAAATGAGCTTGTATGCAGTGTGTCACACAGCTCTAAGTGAAGTGAAATGTCCAGCTAAGGCTTAAATCTGAAAGTGCACAGTGTTTAAAACTATTGATTCATCTATAAAAGAGTCGACTCATAGTTCCTCAAACGAGTCGCCGTGCTTACGAGTCTTTAGCCGTTTCGGCATGACGTGAACACGAAACATAAAGCCCCGCCCATTTATGCGCGCGCAGATTCGAAACCCCCAACCCCACCCACAAACAACAGCGGTGTGAAAAAAGTTGCCAGATTGGGCGGTTTTAAATTTGATTGTGCAGGTAAAACCTTTTGGACAGGGTTTGGGCTGAAATAAGTCAGCTACATCTGGCAACACAGTGAAGAGCACTGTGCTTAGCTGGATATTGGAAGTGTGCAGAGAACCCAGAGATGAGACTTTGAAGAGTTAGTAGTTTCTGCAGAAATACCTCAGCATTAAACCCAGCCATGAGCTGTTCCCCCTCTGAGGAGTGCTTACAACGGAGGATTAGGAGCACCAGGACATTTCCCTGGCCTGCTATCCAGCAAGTGTGAGTAAGTGTGATTAAAATGGTGCCTCATTGCTTTCTCTAGCTTGTAAATGATGCATTTAACTGTGTTTTGTAACTTGTAACCACTTATAGTGTATCTGGTTAACTTGTATTCTCATATCGCGTCTAAAAGCACGTTGTAAACGCGATGCGTGCCGCTGTGTTTACGGATTAAAATGCATTTGAGCGTGTTCCTCTGCTGTTTGTCGTTGCTATGGCCACCATGAGCTCTGCTACACACAAGCGGCCGTGCTGTTTATAATGGTTCAGCTTTTGCCGCTGTGTGCACTAATACTGAATGTCTGTCGCTGTTTTTACTTCTGGTTAAGAATTAGAGTGATATGCTGGGAGATCGGGGGCTAGTTTCGGGGGTGAGGTGTCTGAAATACGGGCGACTCCCGATTAAAACGAGTGTTAGCAGATTAGCTCACGCACACGCTATGACTACCTCAATGTTGATAAGCCGTGGTGGGCATTCTCTCATGCTGAGCGCTGTTGACCAATCGCAACAGACTGGGTCATCGGTCCAATCAGCGCAGTTTAGCATCGCGCGAAGGAGGGGTTTTGGAACAAATGAATCCCTGAACGATTCATATAGGAGTCGCTGGGATAATGAGGTAAAAATAAATGCATATTATAAGACAATGAAAGTGTTTTTTGACCATGCAATCAGATCAGCCTGCTGTTGGAGACCCCTAAAACCAAAATATGACCCTTTTCAATGTATAATATGGGCTCTTTATCATGTATACATAGACATTACATGAAACATTAGGTCATGAAAATTTACTTGAAAATCCTGGAAAAGTCATAGAGTTTTAGTGGTAAAAATGTGTATGAACCCTGTTAATAATAATTGAAATAAATAAACATGGCAACAACACATTTATGTACATGTTTGTATGAGACTGAATGTAAAGTTTAAAAAAAAAAAAACTTTTACATGAAGAATTGTTAATGCTAAGGATAAATAAGACATGTAGTACTGTTGTTTCAGACCCTTTATTACCTGTTATTATGGGTATATCTCTAATAGGCAAAATGTGGTATGGTTATGTTCAGAAACTAGACAAGTTATATTTTTACAGACATGCAGTATTAGACTCATCATGTGTTTGCATTCCGCAGGGTTGGAATTATCAGCCCAGAGGTCTGGAGAGACACACAGACAGCATCCTCGGCTGGGTATGTGATTGCAGTGATGTTTCATATGCACTTTTCTCTCAGCTTTGTGTATGAGCAGTGCACGAGTTTGCTTGTAAGCTTAATTCCAGGTTACCTTTGTTTTAAACACTGCTTTTAGCTTGGGTAAAGGAGCGTTTGACAAAAAGTGGGGTTATGAAAAGCAAAGCTGTGAATGTGGAACAATGCTCTGTTAAACACACGGTTGTACAATTGTTTTGCAAACGGTGTACGGTAGTGTCATAATTGTTCTTTAAACCAGTGGTTTTCAACTGGTGTGACCACGTGACCCACATTTTTGCATGGTCATCAAGCCGCGACCCAAATTTTTAAGAACTATAATATCATTCATTCATTTTCTTTTCGGCTTAGTCCCTTTATTAATCCGGGGTCGCCACAGCGGAATGAACTGCCAACTTATCCAGCATTTGTTTTACGCAGCGGATGCCCTTCCAGCCGCAACCCATCTCTGGGAAACACATCCATACATTGTCATTCACGCACATACACTATGGACAATTTAGCTTACCCAATTCACCTGAACCGCATGTCTTTGGACTGTGGGGGAAACCGGAGCACCCGGAGGAAACCCACTCAACCACGGGGAGAACATGCAAACTCCACACAGAAATGCCAACTGGCCCAGCCGGGGATCGAACCAGCGACCTTCTTGCTGTGAGGCAAACGTGCTAACCACTAGGCCACCGTGGCGCCAGAACTATAATATAATTTTAGGAATTATGATTGATTTGTATTTATTTGTTAACATACACAAGTAGTGACAGATAAATCATAACAAAACCACCAACTTACAAATAAACAATATTTTATTGCTGTCATTTAACAAAATGTATCAAATTATATAAATATTACAAAGTAAAAACGACAAATACTGTAAACAGCGGTTAGGGTAAGGAAAGGTTCAGTTCCCATGAACTTACCTGAACTCGTGCGCGCATTTCAAAATAAAAGTCCAGTATAAGCAAAATAAAGTAAAAATGAATTGTTTTTTTGACCACACACTCCACGACCCACTAAAAATGTTCCTGCGACCCTCTTTTGGGTCGCGACCCACCAGTCAAGGAACACTGCTTTAAACCACATGGAAGCTGATGTTATCACTTAATTTGACTGAGCTCATGAAAATGAATGGAATCAATATTTGTTAAGCTTCTTTATTTGGTTCTCAACAATATATAACATTACTGTCAAAGATTTGAAACTACATTAATGTACAGCAATAAGCATAATTTTTTATGTTTCTTTCTAAAAAGAACTCTCTTCTGCTCTTTAAACCTGATGTGTTTATTTGATTTGTAGTAGAAAAAAAAAACAATTAAAACAGTCACAATTAAAATAGTCAGTAGAACTATTAGAACAATCGACTACATTCAAAAATGTCATTTATTTATGTGATTTCATAGCTTTATTTTTTTTAATCATCATTACAGTAACATGATGCTTCTAATATGTATATTTGTTGTTTAAGAAACTATTGTTATAGTTATCAATATTTATTAACAGTGGATTTTTTTATTTTATATTTTTCAAAAGTCTCTGATGAAGGCATGTAAAGGTCCAAAGATCTTTTTATTTCAAGATCTTTCCAAAGCATTTATCCGAAATAAAAGCTTTTTTTAAATTGTAAACTATACCATTCTAAATCATGGGTATATTTCTTTGGGGCAGTGAGGTTAAGAAATCGAATCAAATCAAATATTATGATTTTATTTTGCAAGGATGCATTAAATCAAGAACAAACGGGGAATATAAAGACATTTATAATGTCACAAAAGATTTCCATTTCAGATACATCCTTTTTTTCTGAACTTTCTATCCAAGTAAGCTGAAAAAAAAAACCAACTCTTCTGTTTTCAACATATTGTAATAATAAAACATTAAATGCATTCAAATGGAAAACAGTTTCTAAACAGTAAAAATCTTTTGAAAATGGCACTGTTTTTATGTCGGCTCAGTGAACAGGAGAGACCTGTTTACAAAACATTAAAAATCTCACTGTTCAGAAAATTTTGATCGGCAGTGTATTTTCAAGCAAATCTAGAGTAGAACATCTCACACTAACATCAGAACTGCCTTTTGTTTTGTTATGAATCTATTATTAATAAGCATTTGAATGAATGATTCAATGGTCCATAAAGATAGTCATTACCACAAGCTTCGTGTTACCCACTTGCAGTTTTAGTGTCAAATTTATGTTCAAACATGACAGACAGCCATGATATCAACACATAATGACTAAAACAAGATGTTATTTTGATATTGTTAGTGGAAAACAATTCCCAAAAAATACAGAGATGCAGTATAGTGTTTTTATCAGAGTCAGAATGTTAGAAGTTTACTAATAGAGGCTGTGTATATACAAAATAGATAGTATTTTGACACACTTGAGTAGGCATGGGACGATAACCGTTTTCAAGGTGTACCGAGGTATGGAAAAATCAAGTTTTTAACACCGCCTAAATTTAAATTTAAATTTAAAAGTAAAACCATTCCTAAGGTATGTGTAAAATTTTTTATTTACATTTTTTTGTTGTTGTCTTTTAGGACAACCGTATCTCCAGCAGAATAGATATCCAAAGATGTCGTTTTAAAGTGTAAAAAAGTCTGTTTTTGAAACAAATGAAGATGGCAGAAGTCAATGACTCATTTTCATTATTTAGCCTGACATGTTTACTGCTCCAAAATACTTTAAATGTTTCACAAAATAAAAATTTGATGTGTTTTGTACCCAGACACAAAAAAGAATATATTTTAGAGCAGTAATCACAGTATCGTGAAACCGTGATATTTTTATCCAAGGTTAATCATATCGTCAGAATCTTATACCGGCACATGCCTACACTTGAGCAAAAGTCTAATGCCAAAAGAACTTGTGTAATTTTCTCCATCACTATCACAGATTGTGTTTCCAAACATCAGTCACCGGCATCAAATGCAAGATAACATGACAGTGTTTATTACATCTGCCACTCTGACGTGCGACTCATTCATTATGAAGGAAAACGAGAGGGTTCACCTCTTGCAGAAACTTTATATCATTGATATATCACCCTTCTTTCCCAGAAAGTGGTGATTTGATCCTCCTGAACAAATGGCATGGAAACAGTGCTCAATTTGCAAATGTTTCGTCCAATATTATAATTTTGTTCATTACACTGCACTAGTGTAAAAATGAATTGTACTTACTTTAATGAAAATGTTACAGGCGGTTCGTGACCCCTGATAAAGCAGGGAATAAGCCAAAGGAGAGTGAGTGAGAAATGTTATATGAACCCAAAAGCTTAGTGTATTAAGGTGAACTTAAACTCACTGAGTAAAAGAATGATTTAGTTTTTTGCTTTGCATCAAATTGTATAAGGAATATAAGTGCCAAAGTGAAGAGGATAACTAATGAGAGACTCTTGTGTATCACACCGCTCATCACAAACACATTGTTGTGGTACAAAATAAAAATGTAAATTTCTATTATTGGGTGGCATGGTGGCTCAGTGGTTAGCACTCACAACAAGAAGGTTGCTGGTTCGACTTTCTACTGGGCCAGTTGGCATTTCTTGTTGGAGTTTGCATGTTCTCCCCGTGCACTGGTTTCCCCACAGTCTAAAGACACGCAGTATAGGTGAATTGGAGAAACTAAATTGGCTGTAGTGTATGAGTGTGAGTGTGAATATAAGAGTGACTGGGTGTTTTCCAGTAATGGGTTGTGGCTGGAAGGGCATCTGCTTCGTAAAAAATATGCTGGAATAGTTGGCGCTTCATACCTCTGTGGTGACCCCTGATAAACAAGGAACTAAGCCAAAGGAAAATGAATGAATGAATGAATGAACGATTGAAGTTCTACTATCTTAAAAAAAAATTTTTTAGTTTGCTCAAATGTTTTGTGAGAATGCGTTTCCATAAATGTTTTGAATAATATGAATCTATCAGGTTGAAACAAATCTATATGCAAATAAAAATATTAACTTAGGCTTTAAGAAGTACAGTGTGAAAAAATCAGTATAGGTTAATATACTGGTCTGTATTAGTTATTCACTCCAGGTCAATTATGAGCAGAATGAGACAAGATTATGTTTATCCAGCCTTTCAAGGAATAGTACACCCAATAATGAACATTTACTTACTTTTTACTCTCCCTCAAGCAGTTTCAAACTGCTATATGATTTTTTTTTTATTCTTTTGAACACAAAATAAGATATTTTGTATTCCAAACAACAGGTTTGGAATAGGGCTGTGCAGTATAGACAAAATAATCATATTGCGATTTTTGGAACTAATATTGCGATTGCGATTTTATTTTCGATTTTGGCAACTGTTTGCTTTTTCAAAAAGCAAGTTTTTGCCTTTTCAAACAAGCTACACACACATTCTAAATGTATTCAGTGCACACAAAGTGCATAACAAAACATTTCACAATGAAATAACATAGTATTAAATTTAATAAATAAAACTAGTAAAATTGTCTTTAAAACAGACAACATAAAATAAAGTAAGATGAACTAACCTCAACTCTAGTTAAAAACATACTTTACACAGTAGTACTAACTTCTTTATAAACAAAACTGTAATAAATTGTCTTAAAACAGACAACATGAAATAATAAAGATTCCAGTCAGAACAATAAATAAAAACTAACGTACACCAAAACCACCTGTTCAGTTCTCCCGCTTAACTTCGTTGTGTGTGGAGTGAGTTCTGATTGGTTAACATCTTTCTCCCACTCAGCTTAGCTGTAATTGCCCGGTGTGCTGCGTCAGCTCTGATTGGTATTTTAACATATTAAAATCATGTGCACAAGATCGTGAACAAAAATCGAAATAAATTAATAGATAAAATTTTTTGCGATTTAAAAAATTTAATTGCTTAAATTGCAATATATATATATATATATATATATATATATATATTATGTAAATGTTATATATATTTTATGTTATGTATTTTTTTATTGCGTTTGTGATTAATTGCACAGCCCTAGTTTGGAATAATTCAAGTAATAGGAAATTAGATCATAATATAATTTTCAGTTTTGGTTGAACTATGACCCTGGGTTAATTATTTAAAGTGTAAAAATGCCATTTTTCAAATGATCCTTGTTGAAAGTACAACAAACCTAAAGGAACACTCCACTTTTTTGGGGAAATAGACTAATTTTACAACTCCCCTAGTGTTAAACAGTTGAGTTTTATCATTTTTTAATGCATTTCCACATATCTATTGTGAGCACTTTTAGCTTAGCTTAGCATAAATCATTGAGTCATACCATTAGCCTCCTACTTCCTAGCCATATCATCTTTGGCTGTGTTAACCTAAAAACTTTTCATTTTCCGTCAGTAGTACACAATATAACTTAAACTGTAAGCCTTAAACAGGAAAATTATCTTTTTTTCTGTTTTGGTTTTAGCTACATGCTAATGGTCTACTCCAATTTAAAGTTGCCAGACCCAGAGTTCAGCTAAATTGATTCAAAAATCGTAAAACTCTCCACCTCTATAGGGGAGTTGTAAAACGAGACTATTTCCAAAAAAATAGTGGAGTGTTTCTTTAATAAAGTAAGGGTTAATAAGTGTCATGTGTTTTTCTTCAGGCTTCAGTGCTGTGGTCTCTGTCATACTACACTTCTCCACTGCTCCTCTGCTATCTCTACAGGAAAGGTACAAATACAATTCATCCAGTGTATATTTTTGTCTTTGTCCAGTGCCTCCAGCCCTTTTTTCTCCGCACTGTGCGCTTCTGCATGCATATCTTGAGCAGGTGTTGATTGGCAACAGTCTTAATGTTATGTTCAGCAGGTATAATCATATCAAATGAGTCACAGGCTAATGCTCTCAGCAGCGCCGCATGTATTTTTAGCCTGCTTCATTCATAAGAGCTTTCAGTGCGGTCTAAGGAATGGTGATGTTCGGCTTGGTTTAAAAACTGGATGCGCTCTTTGTTGACTCAACTTCTCTATTTTAGATCATGAGCAAGGTAGGATCTTTTCTTCTTTGAGCATCAGATATGTTGTAGTGCAGATACAAGGTTAGGTATTGAATAAGGTTAATGCAATTCTGTTCAGTTGTTTTATTAATTGAGAGGAGAATTATTGGCTTGTGCTGTTGTGATTGTACTGTAGTACAGTATCATTGATATTCCGCTATAAATTGAGTGTATTGAGGTAAGGAGTGTGTACTTCTATTATTGTGTTCTACAAAAGAGAATCTATGCCTTATGTAGATGAAGTTAATGGTATCTTGTAATAATTATGTAATTGCGTGACAATTAAGTGCTATTGTTAGCTGTTTTCTAATGTACAGTCATCATTTCTAATTGAAAGAATCAACTGCTGTTTCATGCAGGGAAGCTAGTGGTTCATATTTTTGCTTGCTCTGGCAATATGTACTGGCATCCATAGGCCTGTGGTCAGATTTGTCTATTCATTTCAGTAAGAAATCAATACTTTTATACAGCAAATGTGCATTAAACTGATAAATGGTGAAGGTACATATGATCTTGCATAACTTTGTTTCAAATAAATGCTCTTCTCTTGAGCTATTCCTCAGAAAATCCAGAAAAATCCATTTCTGCCCATTATCTGTTCTTAGTGTTTTTGAGCGATAAATCAGTCAGAATGATTTCTGGAAAAATTGCTGTATGATGCTAAAAAATAGTTTTAAAGTGATAGTTAAGCTGAAAATGAAAATACTGTACTCGTTTATTAGTTTAACACAATATTATTCAGAGTGTGAATTCAATAGCGGTGGCCAGATGTGAAAGAGACAATCTCACCTTTTACAGTATTTTTATTGATCATGTACAGTTTATTACATGAGACAAAAACAATCATTGACATCCATAGTATTGTTGGTTCGAAATATGGATTTAGTTGGGGTAAATGATGAAGAAATGTTCATATTTGGGTGAACTATTCCTTAGCAATATTTTTTAAATATAAGTTTACATATATATTGTTATATAAGTTACTGTTTAATTACTAATATGATTAGTAATTATATAATTATAAATCCAATTTTTGATATGATAAAATTATTCCATGTATGATGAGCAAAAGAGACTGATAAATTCTAATAAAATTACTTAAACCTAATTTACTAACTTGCTGATTTAGAAAAAGCTTGGATTTACTGTAAATTCAGAAACAATATGCTGAAAAAAGTTATTCAGAATGTTATTCTTGTTATTTAAAATGACGGTTTTCGTCTGCGCCAATTGCCTAGTGTGTACTGCGCGCTGACATATACCTGTATAGCACGTATAAGTGCTCACTGCGACCAGAGTTTGATTCCCGGCTCTAGGTCATTTGATGATCCTTCCCCTTTCTCTCCTCCCAATGCTTTCCTGTCTGAAATCTCCACTGTCGTATACCTTAATAAAGGTGGAAACCCCTAAAAAATATATTTAAAATGATGGTTTTCGACCTGTTGTATCTGATGCACGTCTGGGTATTCAGTAGGTGCTGTAACTGGCCACATATTGAAAAAACTAACATGCTGTACATGATCAATAAACATACTGTAAAAGGTGACATTGTGTCTTTCATATCAAGCCACCCTGAATAATACTGTTTCCATAATTATGTCAGAATAACAAATGTAAAACCGAGCCTTAAATATATCTGATGTATAAAGAAATTGAACTGAATTTCTGGTTTAATTTTAGATGGCAGGTAAGTAATGATTATCTAAACAATTAAGTATTAGCAAATAGTATGCACATCACAACATTCAGTTGTAAATTTGACCTTATTTTCAGTTCAGAATTGTCACATTTTAGGGCGAAAAAAGCCCAACAGTTTGCACTACTGGAAATTTCTCTCAGTTGTTATATTAAACTAATGTTTATCATGTTAAACTGAAAATTTACGTTGAAATTTTTGCTCCGTGCTCCAGTAAACCATAACCTCTGTCTATGTTAAAGCTTACTTTAATTTGATTGGTCAGATGGCAATCATTTTGACTTAGAAAAATGCTGTTAGGTGTCTGAAACAGTCTAACCTCATTTTTGTTATCTGTACTATCTGTGTGCATTGATTCACAGTTACAGTCTGAGTTTGTGTGTGTTATAGGGTACATCTGCAGCAGTAAGCTGGTTCCTCTGAGTCAGTATGTTGGCACAGCGCTGGTCTGTCTGCTCGGAGTGGCCTGTCTGAGAGGTGATGCTATATTTACCTTCTTTTATTACCAGTGTTTGTCTATTTCATCACTTTCTCCCTCAGAAATCAGACCTTTTATCTTTATATAGTCTTTATATAGTCTATAGTCTTTATATAATAAATAAGTGTCAAACTTTGGGATACCTGAAAGAATAATAAATTGCATGAAATCCATAATGAAATTACAAAGAGCTTTGTAATATCTTTAAAAAATAGATTTGATCAAGTTGTATTTACCATGTCATATTCATAATACAAGACTGACACATGCTTTTTTTTTTTTTACTTCAAAGCAAATAATTTTTGTACTGTCCTGCTTTTAATTTCTGCAGAAAACTTTTTGCCAGAAAAAGTTTTTCATTTTTTATCATATTTAAAGTAATATATTGTGTTTGTTTGTTAGCTGGTTTTCATTTGTACTCAGTTTACTTGTATTTTCTTCATTGTTTTGCAATGGAAACAGACTAAGATGCTGACATGGCATTAAATACAAAATTTATGATAAGATTCATCACTTCATCTATCTGCAATTGGTTGTAAACAAGATTTCTAAGTCTAAAAAAAGTCAAAAACATTTAAATCAAGGTTAAGTGATTAGAACAATTGTGTTCTAGGTTTTACTTTAAGCCTTCTTTTTAAAAAGTTCTCAGTTTTGAAAATGTAAAATGGTGGGGTGGGGTGGGGGATGATTTTGTGGTTTGAGGCCCAATCCCAATTCTATTTTTGTACCCCTACTCCTACCCCTCGGCCCTTGAAACAGAGTGTGAAGGGGAAGGGCTTCAAAGAAATGGGACAGCACTACAACACCTGCACACGTCATCATATGTCATCACGCTCTCTTACTTCATATGAGATCGACGGTCACGACTGCTGTAGTTATTCCATTCAGTTGTGTTATTCTTTTATTTATCTTTAGGAAATCACTGAAGGCGTATATCATGTTATCATTACAATATAATGTAGCAATAAGATCGTAACTGGACTGTGTTTACACCTTGGCCATATTCATCTACGTAAACACACAAAAACAACACTAACGTTATACCAGACACTGTAAAAAGCTCATTCCCAGCCACTAGACTTTTCTGACAAGGTATTTCAGTGTCATTGAGTGACAGGATGTTGTTAGACTACGATTATAGCTATCGAAATGTAGCGATTTTTATTTTAGCGTTTTTTTTGTTTTGTTTTGTTTTTTGAATTTTTATCCATAATGGTAAAACACGAACGCCTTTATGAATGTATCAAAACATATGCTTGTTTTCATAATAATGACAAAAAATACTAATTTGTGCATCTCCTTACTTCCATGTGCATACATGCTCCTGTTGTAAATAATGTATTCTGGGAAATCTTCTTACCCTTGGTTTCGAGTGTGGTCCTGGAAAATCTCAGTTTGAAGGGGTATCTAGCCCTTCTCCTTAGCCCTATGCCTTTAAGCTAAAGAGAATTGGGACACCCCTACCCCTTCACATGAATGCACAAAATGAGTGGTTAGGGGTAAGGGGAAGGGCTAAGGGGTAGAATTCGGATTTGGCCTTAAATGTAAAGTTTAAATATACTTTAGTGGTATTAGGACTGCAATTGATACTAACATCGTGATATAGGTCTTAGATTTTATTCAGAATTATTCTAAAGAAATATTTAAGCCACAAATTAAAATTACCTAATCATTTTTTTCTCACTCATGTGGTTTCAAACCTTTAGATGAGTTTCTTCTGTTGAACACAAAAGACGACATTTGAAGAACGTTTGTTTTGCTGGACCCATCAATTTCTTCAGGAAAATAAATCACTATGGATGTCAGTGGGTCCCAGCAACAAGCATTTTTCAAAATATCATCCAACGGTGTGTTCAACAGAAAAAAAGAAACTCAAATAGGGTTTGAACAAGTGAAGGGTTAATAAACAACCCCAGAATCTTAGTTAAACAAAGACGTGGCGAAGGCAGCAGGAATCCTGTGTGTTAGAGGTGAAGTCATCGTTGTTTGTGTTTTTCTGCTGTTGTTGTTGTCAGGCTGGGGACGCTGGAGAAACCCTGAGTACCTTCAGTTTATCAGCATACTGGAGGAGACCAGAAACAACCACACGACAAACAACAAGGTGACACGATAGCAGACTCACAGGAACATTCCCATGGAGCTTTGCTTTTAATGAGCCCATTAAACAGTTGATTGTGTCCCCTGCAGAAAAAACTGGCGTGCTTTGACTTCGACTTCAAACACTGGCCTGCTGATTTCAGCTGGAAAGACGTTAGCAGTCCGTAAGTAAAGCTCCTGCTCTCAGCCTTTCTGTTTTAAAGGGGTAAAGTGCATTTTTTAGTTAGAGCATCAAGATACACTAAATTAAATAGGTGCTGTGATATGGCTTAACCACCAGTATCACAGTTATTATAGTTAAAACCAAAAATTAAAGCATAACTCAAACCACTTAATTTTTTATTAAACTTGATGTGCTGAAATAACTTAAAAAGTAAAATGAATATTAAAAGATTGTATAGATGGATTGGAAAATACTAATAAAATACATCTAAATAATTTTATAAAAATATATATAAATAAAAATAGAGATAGCCGACGGGTTTTGAATAGTGATGATTGGTTTACATCCAATCCAATCTGATTTTTGAAATCTAAACTGCAGCGTTATACTGTACATGAAAAAACAAACATTTGTTTTCAGGCTCCCAAAATAGGATTGTCATGTAAACCAATGAACAAAGCCCTTTAAAATGTTTTATGAGAGTGAAGTCTGCTGATTTCTGGTGTTTGTACACTTCCTCTGTCCGCAGGAAGTTGTCTAAAGGTGGCGTGTCTTTGCTGAGGCCTGAACCCAAACACAGAGGAGCAGCAGACACTGTACTGAGTTCAGTTCGCACACTGCCCTGCCACATCCTGAGGTGCACATATAAAAACAAAGATTTCGATTAGAGGTCATGATTACCTCTCTTACAATCATCTTTAACAGGTAGCCATGTTGTGTGTTTTGTTTGGTTTAGTTATGTTATTGCTCACTCGTTCGGCCGGAGGATGCTGTACCCGGGCTCAGTGGGTTTGCTACAGAAGGCCATGAGACCAATGTTACAGCAGGGCCAGGCCAGACTCGTTGAAGAGGTAACACACAGACACACATACACACATGCATATTCTTATATTCCAGTGGGGACTCTCATAGACATAATGATGTTTTTACTGTAAAAACAGTATATTCAACAGTATATTCTCATACACCATCCCTGCCTCTAACAATCATAATTTTAATTTTTTTTAAATACCTCAATCTGTATGATTTATAAGCATGCTTACAAGTCCCCATGAATGTGCCTTCAGGTTAAAAGTCTGTAAAATCAAAATAAACAATGCTTATTTTGCTAGCGCACATGAATTTTCTTTAGATTAACAATTATTCATTTATTCATTTTCTTTTTGGCTTAGTCCCCTTATTAATCAGGGGTCGCCACAGTGGAATGAACCGCCAGTTTATCTAGCATATCAATGGGAAACATCCATACACACTCATTCACACACATACACTACGGACAATTTAGCCTACCAATTCACCTGTACCACATGTTGGGCTCGACAATAAGGACTGCCCGATGGCCCGGGGCCAGCATGCCAGACAATCAGGACAGTATACAGGATGGTTACTGGCCCGATCAGGCCAGTGCTGCCTTATTACTAAAGTGAAATTTGGCTGCGACTGTTTGTCAATTGCATGCAAATACAGGGTGCTTTAACACCCAGACGTTTGTTTGGGATCCTGTCTCGTTTGCCCAGTAAGCGCAGTTCGTCTAGCACCACAGTCACCACAGTCGCTGTCATTTGTTGTCATAACTCTAATATTAATTTAAATCAGTTTAAGTTAATATATGCACATTTCAGAGGGGTAGCAATTTACAGCAGGGTGCATTTCTTGGCACAACACCGCTTCATCTGTTATTTCTCTCTATAATTTAAGTCTACAATGCATAATTCTAGCCAACGTTTTTTAAATAGATTGATAATTCAATAGAATAAGTGAATGAATAAAAAGCCTATGTATACAATTATGTCTGTTTTTTGACACATTAGTTACAAAATGTGGCTAAGAAACAGCTATTAACTACTTTTTTTTGGTGAGGCCAGTGAAAATTTTGGCAGGGCAAGTAACAATCTGAACCACTAGCCCGATCTAGCGTTGAACACTGACATGTCTCTGGACTTGTGGGGGAAACCGGAGCACCCGGAGAAAACCCATGCGAACATGGGGAGAACATGCAAATTCCACACAGAAACACCAACTAACCCAGTCGAGGCTCGAACCAGTGGCCATGCCGCCCAAGATGAACAATTAATCCATGCAAATTAATCCATTAAAAAAGTTTGTTTTGGTAAATAAAGTATAAAGTCTGAGCATTTGCTTCCGCATTTGGAGTGCCAAACTTTCTCTGTCAGTTTGACAGCTTCAGCCACAATACTCTTAAGCACGCTCCCTTACTGCTAGTTTGCTAAGAGGGAATGATGCGCAAAAAGAGCGCCTCGTCCACTGCGTAATATTCTGTTTTAATTGGAAGTACATCAACAAACTGAACTTCTGGTTCAAGTTGACTAACTGGGATATCCAAACAAGTACACCCACACACACGTTCTTCTTTATGTACTGTAGTTTACAGGCTTTCTCCATAGACATGTGGATTTTAATCTGTAAAAACTATATTCAGTCTCCTGTTCCTTAAGTATACATAGGTTTGTATACATCATATACATGTAACCATATCCGGCCCTCCCTATAAGCGAACTAAGCGGCTGCTTAGGGCCACTAGGGGCCCCCCCACAACCCACCATGGCCTTTGCTTTATTGCCTTCCCCATTTATATACCTGATTTATTTAACAAATTGGACCGCGAAAATGAAACGAAATTAACTCTATTCTTCTGGCGTAGAGAAACTGAAGGGAAAAATGACGACGAGAAGAGACGAGCACAAAATTATTTTTAGCATCGCTTTTAAGTGCTAATGAAGATGTTAAAGACAATCTTGAAGCACATTTATCTAAAATAGGCTATTACAGGTTAATAAACGCTGTCTACTTGTATGAAATATTTCATTTTTTCCTGGTTTTACAGACCTGTGCTTTTAGTCTAAAACACATTTTACTGAAATGCAATACTGAAGTGTCTTTCAGTGACATATTTTGCACACTGGTAATATTTTTCCTGAGACATGTTTATAAAAAGTATGTCCCAATTGAATTAATCATAGTTTTATACAAGCTCTGGATCCTGCATCTCAAATGTAAGGAACAGGGAAGGAGACTGAATAAGGCAATAATAGAATTTGTGTTCGGCTATTAACATTAACACAGTATTTGTTGCCCCCCTTTTTTTTATGTTTTTTATATTAATATTTTGTTATTTATGAATCAATTTGTGCATTAACATTAATTTATTATTATTATTATTATTATTGAGTTTTAATGAGTTCAGAAAGTATATTTTATTACTAAGTAATGCATTTAATGAATTGTTTTTCAGTGTCGTTTCATTGCAGGGTTTTGCTTTTGGAATATATATATATATATATATAT
>CAIGQQ010034599.1:716689-736776 GCA_903798035.1 Danio albolineatus | reverse complement strand
TATATATATGAATAAATAAAAAAAACTCAACCATCTTTTATAGAATCTTCTATCTGTTTGCTAAATTAACAGAATATGTGTTAAACACTCCAGAAGGACATAAAGTAGGAATCACTGCTTCCTTCATTAAAGAAGCTGCTAGTTGACAAAAACATTCAGAATGCAAATCATTCAGACAGTTATTACGTAGAAGAAATCAGGCTTTACTTTTCTGTTTTATTGACTGTATTTAATAAGCAATAAAATCATTGCGGGCTGGTTTGCAATGGCAATACTCCACTATTCAGAGCAAGGTAGGGCCCCAAAATTATTCTGTTTAGGGCCCCCAAATGTACAGGGCCGGCCCTGCATGTAACATATACATCTCATATACCTAGATGTATTTGACTTTCAGTCAAAGTTTAGAGAATTATATTTGGCATATTCACTCTACCATGGCAACAGTCGGCTTTTGACATTTTTTTTTAATCAGCAGTCCAAAATAAGTCCAATAAAGCACATTCATAATAAAAAGTGCACCATATTGCTCCAGGGATTAATAAAGGTCTCCTGTAGTGAATGTGTGCATTTTTTAAGAGGAAATATAATAGACAGTAACAAATGATCCATATTTAAAACTTTTAGACTGTTGGTGTAACTTCCGGTGAGCACCCAATATAGTTTTCTTCTATTCTTTTCTTTTCCGATGCATTAGCGCCATCAGCTGGATAGTGTTTTTTTTTTTTTTTTACTCCTTTGTGTAAAGCTCATGTGAAGTTGAAACGAATATGTGAGTGCAGTGAACAAAATGCAGTCCTATCAAACACAGCCGGGACTTTGCCATTGCAGAGCTGGAGATGCCTCATGGCAAGATGGTCTAGGAGGCAAGGAGGCATTTCTGAGTGGAGTTTGCATGTTAATGTTAATAATAATGTAATAATAATTGGTAATAATTAACAGTTCATTCCGCTGTGGCGACTGTTGATAAATTAGGAACTAATCCAAAGGAAAATGAATGAATGTGATATTTTTTAAAAAGTTTAAAATAGTTTTTATAAGGTTTATTTGTAATAGAACTCATTTGTAACCTTGTAAATGTTTTTTACTGTCATTTTGACGGAATTTAAGTCATTTTTTCTAAACTAAATTATTATTTTTAAAAAAGGTAGTGTAAAAGAAAGGTCGTGTGTAAAAGTGATAAGCCCACCTTTGCTACTTTATGTTGTGTTCAGTATGAGGGTCAGCGGAACAAACTGGTGGCTTGTGATGGGAATGAAATCGACACCATGTTTGTGGACCGGAGGAGAGATGGAGGAACAGCTGGAAAAACTCTGGTAAGAATGTAAATCTCTTCAATAAAATGAATGTGCCACGACAGGAACTCATCACAGCGCGACTACAGGGAAATAAATCTGTATAATAAAATAAGATTTTACCACAATCCTGTGTTAATAAAAAGTGTATTACAGGTGATCTGCTGTGAGGGAAATGCAGGCTTTTATGAGGTCGGCTGCATGAACACACCACTCGAAGGTCAATGCATGCAGCTCAATGTGTCAGTGTTATATTTTCAACCCTCATGCTCTGGATGCCTATGAACCTGTTTTTTTTCTCTCGTTTACAGGTGGATACTCGGTGTTGGGCTGGAATCACCCAGGCTTTGGCGGGAGTACAGTAAGTGAACATCACACCATCTGTTCCTCATGCTGACCTTGTCTTAAAGGGTTTGTTCGCCCTCAAATGAAAACTCTGTTATTAATTAAACACTGTGTCGTTCCAAAACCCTGTGGCTTTAATTCATCTTTGAAACACAAATTAAGATAGTAAACCAAAATAACAAACAAAAAAGGCTTCAGGGGAAGTGAATGTATCGGTGCTCTTTGGATAAGGGATTCTTTAAAATAAGCAAAACAAAATCATAAGTTCAAGGCACTCAAAAAATAAGTGAAAAAAGTTATTAACGTGGATATCACATTATAAAAAAGCACTCATGTTCACTAATGAAGACTTATTGGACTCATTATTTTGTTTTCATACAAATTAAGATGAAATCCAGAAGCTCTCTCATCCTCTATAGAAAAAAAGTGTTACTAGGAACCAAAAGCATTGTCAAAACATGTTATTTGACTTTATTGATTGGTTCAGCTGCAATCATATGAAGCTGTCTATGGAGGATGAGGACGCTCTCAGATTTCATCTAAAATATCTTTATTTGTGTTTATGAACGAAGGTCTGAGGCGTTTTGAATGACATGATGATGAGAAATGACTAACAGAATTTTCATTTTTGGGTGAATGATACGAATCCTTATTCACATAGTCTGTCTCCAATTCACAAGACTTCTTCTCTAGACCACGTCCTCTGATATTTTCGGTGATAGAAATGTTTTCATTCTTTCAGTTACAAGTAAATGTGGTTCAGAACTTTCAAAGTACATAAATTCAATACATAATTTATGTTTTCTTAAACTATACTATCAAATGTTTTAGGAATTATAAGTAATATATGGATCTATTTCTCAACCAAAACTCACTGAATTTTGACAGAAAAAAAACATAATTATGTGCATGCTCCAGAGAACGAAGGAGAATTGTATTTTTTGCTGAACCTGAGTGATTTTGGTAACGCTTTACAATAAGAGTGTATTAGTTAATGTTAGTTAATTTTTAGCATTTATTAACATAATGTACGAACAATGAACAGTACATTTATTACGTTATTTATATGTAAGTTAGTCAGTAAAGATACAGTTGTTCACGTTATTTGTATGTAAGTTAACGTTAGTCAATGAAAATACAGTTGTTCACTGTTAGTTTATGTTACCAGAAACGTACATCACATGACCATTTGCGCACTCTGGGCATGCGCGTTCAAGTATAAACAGGAAGCATGTGTCTCGCTCGGCATTCTAAATAGGGCTTACGCCGCGTGAAACGCGAGCGATTAGCGAGTGCTCGAACAGTAGCTTGCCTCTTGCAAATATATGCAGCTGTTGTAGTAAAAAAGGCAGAGTTTAACTGCACAATGGCGCCTAAAACAGACAATAGTGCAAACAACGCTCCCATTTCTGTGTCCATGTTGTTGACAGTGAAGGCTGGCCTGCCGTCTTCCGGTGGCGTTATAGTCATGTGATTGGGGCTTGACGAATAAGGGAAGGATACATAATGACCCAAAAGCGAATCTCAGTAGCGAATCTCAGCAGCCACGCCTCCGTTTTCAAACGTCTCTGTTTTCCCCCATCTACACTGAGACGGAGCAGCAGTGTTTTAGAATGAAAACGCCCTCTCCAGAGTTACCAAAACGCTCCGTTTTCAGGGCTGAAAAACTCTGGCGTAGTGTGGACGGATGGCGTAACCGTAGCAAAACGTACGCGTTTTAAAACAAAGACGCATTAGTGCAGGGCTATTCAATTGGCGGCCCGCGGGCCAAACCCAGCCCCCAAGACCATTTTTTCTGGCCCTCCAATTAGTTTGAACAAGACATCAGAAATAAATTTAGTTCAGTCGAAAAACAGCCGCTATAGTTATGAAGTGACGTGCGCCTGTTCAATACAGCACGAGCTGCAGTTTGAAGGCTGCGCAGAGCGTGAGTCACCTGACATTAGGTGAGTGGAGCGGGACAGCCGAAAACATTTGGATATGTTTGTAGAAAAGGCTTTTTGTACAAAGCACTGATATCGTTGTTGGTGATGCAACGATTCGCCGATTTCACTGCGCTTTAATTCGTCACGGTTAATTATTCGTAAAGGCTTCTCAACTGCGCGTTTCTGTTGCACAGAATGAAACTGCTGCAATTAAACAGTTATGCCACCTGTGCTAGTTTAAAGTAACAAGCTTGTACGCCAATGCCAATGCAAGCACACTGGATTAACTATAGCGGCGGGCCGTTCCAATATCACGTCCTTTCCGCGCGCATGTTTGTTATTTCTACAATACGCCAATGTGTGTGCGCAAGCGGAACAACGCGCTATAATTGCTGCATCCATAATTGTTGTGCAGTTCAAAACATATGAATGTGTTTGAATGTAGAAGAAGCCTACTTAAACAATACACTGCTTTTGTCGTGCTTTGAAATACAACATTTGAAGGTTTGTTAAAAAAGCCACAATGTAAAATGCAGTGATATTATGTAGTTTTAAAATACAACATACATACATTTTAATGTAGAAAAAGCCAACGTGGGTGTCTTAAGGAGCAAAAATGCAACATGCAATTGTGTCCTTACTCATATTGCAAGTCATATCTCTCCGGCCCTTCGTTTAGGATGCTTTTCGTGAACCGGCCCCCATGACAAACTAATTGAATAGCCCTGCATTAGTGTAATCGGGGCCTTAAAAAGCTTTGTTATTGAACAGTTGCACCTGTAGAAAATGAACAACCTTGATTTGACAATTTTCTTATAACTGATGACTTTAAGTCAGTACAACTGCTTTGTGGGCGCTTAAACCGTGTTTACAGTGCACATAACCAGTGACATGCATTATTTCTCTATCATTGTTTAGAGAATTATTCATCGAAAATAAATAAAAGCTTCTCTTCTGCCTTCTCAGGGGGTCCCTTTTCCTCAAAACGAGGCCAATGCGATGGACGTGGTCATACAATTTGCTGTGCACAAACTGGGCTTCCAATTGAGTGACATCATCGTTTATGCCTGGTCGATAGGGGGATTCACAGGTAAACAACGGCAGATCAGCCAACCACAGACCAGAGAACCACCACCACAACACACAACATGATGCATTTGCTTCAATTCTGAATGCTGTGCTCTATTTTAGCCAGTTGGGCTGTGATGTCATACCCAGAGATCCGAGCTCTGGTTCTCGATGCCTCATTCGATGACCTGTTACCCCTTGCACTGAAGGTCATGCCCGACAGCTGGAGTGAGTCTGCAATTCCTTTTCTCTCTGCTCGGCTTTCTACAGGCAATAATGTACTCAAAGCAAAGTTTTTAAGTGTATTGTTTTGGGGTGAACAGATATTTAAACTGCCTGAGCTCCTCTTTACTGTTTGTAATGTACGGTATGATGGTCAGGAGACCACCAATAATGGTCAGGAGACCCTTTTGCAAACTATATTAAGTTCTTTAAAATAATGATGATCATTTTGGCCGGATTTATGATTAGAAGTATATTTATGACTAAAAGTTTTAAGGCAAAAATGAAGGAAAAGGAATGGATAAAGGTGGTATGTCTGGCCCCATCTCATAGACAGCAGTTGGGAGTTCCTACAGCAGGTCAGTTTTCATGGGAAAGCGGTTTCCTGTCCACGCGTTTACTTGAGTTAACATGAGAAATATCAGGTCAATGTTATGTTGACTGAAGTTTGCTTTGAGTGTGCATGACCTCATTGCCTCATGGCACTGTGCGCAGCGCTTCTTTGTAGCTTCGCATGTGGCTCCGCATTAAAAGATGCATGACTTCAAGATGAGTCTGCCCTGAGCTGTGTGAATGTGCAGACATCAGGAATCCAAAAACAGCTGCCTAATGTTACTTCTTTTAGCGTTTTTTGCAGGTTTAAGGAACAATACATGTATAATAAACACAGGTCCAAGGCTAATTAAGTAAATACATTTTTTGGCATAAAATTTAGCATTAAGCACGCCATTAATTTGGATATATAAAACACAGCTTAAATGAAAGGGTAAGTTCACTTAAAAATCTAAAAGAAAAAAATGTGTTCATCTTCTGAACCCAAATAAAGATATTTTAGATGAAATCCGGGAGTCTCTGACCCTCCATAGACAGCAACGGTCCAGACGTTCAATGCCTTGATAAAAAGACATTTTCAAAACATTCAAAGTCACTAATCATATTAAGCTCTGAGAACTATTTTGTGGACCACAAAAACAGGTCAGGGTGCGCATTTACTACAGACAGTTTAATGTATTGCCATTAGAGTCAAAGCAAGCATTGTATTGCTTGTAGTAAACGTGCACCCTGAACTGATACATTAGAGACAGATCAGAGATGCCCAAAGTTGGCCCACGGTAACCTTTGATTTGGCCCACCATCCCATCTGAAAAGAGAGGAAGAATGGTGGGGATGTGTTTGGGGTGAATGCCTTCGACAGAGAGCGTCATTTTGATTTAATCGTAACCCTTTTTTTTGGTTTGTTTTATTGCTGAGCTACAAAAAGAGCATACCTGTCAACACTGGGATGTAAAAATAAATAAAATTAAAAATAAATAAAATAAAATCCCCATATCAAATACGTTCTTCTGGAGCTGTTTTATTGTAAATAAACAGTTAAACAGTCAGTAATTTAAAAAATATTATTATTTACAAAAGAAAATGTAATAAATAAAGGGACTAAGCTGAAGGGAAATGAATGAATAAATGAGAAAATGTAATAGTATACATTAGCAAACAGTTAAGCTTATTAAAATGAGCTATTATAAAGAAATAAAATCAGAAGTTATCAAATCTCATTATTCTTTTCTTCACTGTATAACTCACACATTCTAAAATAAAGAGCAACGAATGAATCTCATTTATTTAGATTTTTTGTTTGATTTTATTAAATAACAGAGGTGTCATTTTAAAAATGCACACATCCAAAGTTATAATGAAAGCATTCGATTGTTTTCCTAACGTTTTATGCTCATTTAGGACAAAATTAGTTGTGTTTGAAAAAAAAAAATATTAAGATCGACATCTTTAGATGTTAATTATGTGTATATGTCTGTTCAAACACGCACCCAAAACCCAGTATCCACTTTCGCTACGCTTCAAATCGCATATACAGAATCCGTTTGGGAAACAGCGTCTATTTATCACCATGGAGCACGTCAGCTGACAGTCACGCACCGCTTTATGACTGTTTTGAGGATTGCATAAGAGGAGCGACGGCACCTGTAATGAAAAGGAAAGGGAATCCCGCCGTTTTTGGATCTATTTCAAAGTGTTTCATGCCTAAATAAAACGAAAGCACAGAACAGACTCACATTTAAGAGCAATGGGCGGCCCCTGGTGGTTTGGCTGTATGAGTTGCATATAGGGAGGATCGGCTCTTTAATGCTTATTGCCACTCTTCAGAGAAAGACTGAAAATACGAGAGAAATACAGGAAAATACCATTACGGGATGATAGCGGGATAGAACTGTAAAATACGGGAGAATCCCGGGAAAAATGGGAGGGTTGACAGGTATGAAAGAGTCAACTGAAATTAAATGTTGTAAATGATACAGAATTTTAAAATGTAAAATATGTTTCTTGACAAAAAATGTAATGTTATATGATGTGATGTATTCGGTTTGGTACCTATTCGGTCCACACACCTCTTTGGCCCTTTATAAGAAAAATTTTGGGCACCCCTGATTTAGATAAAGTTTTACAGCTTTTTTGCCACATAATGTGATTACTGTTTAGGTGAAATCTTTTGACATGTTTGATGCTTTTGTTTCTTTTTCTGGACTTTGAGAATCTATGGACTCTTGCTGTCTGAAATTTGCAAATAACTGAAGAGGAGACGTGACTTTTGGGGACTGTTTCATATGGATTTATGAATCATTCTTACTGTTTAATGAACACAAACTGTCGTAGATTATTAAAGACACAAACCCCTCTCTGCACAACAGCTGCGCCTTTAGTAAACCTTCTAATTCCTGCAGCATGAGGACTTTATGATTGTTTATATAGCAGTGGCTGATCTGTTCAGCGGAATATTTGACTGTGTGTCACTGCATATCAAACGACATAATGATATAAAGAAATCTCCACTGGAGTCTCAGAGAGCGCTTCTCTTACACTGAACAGTGCATCATTAATGACGTAAGCGTGCTCAGGCCCGAATGCAATGTGATTGCGGCCCGTCGGGGGACAGGGGGGGGGACAAGGGGGGGACAAGCGTGCTTTGGCCCGGTCAAAGGGAACTGCACATAGTGTGAGTACGCCCTAGGTCATTGTTATGCACGGTCTAGGGATGGTGCACAACATGAAAGACAAGACAAAGGAAATATGAAACTTAAGATTTAATGGGATTTGAATTGGAGAGCTGACAAGGCCAAAATAACGAACAAAAAATCCTTTAGTTTACACATCTACATCACCTGATCAAAAATGAAAGAAAAGAAAATACATCTAACTACCCAACACAGAAACAGAGGTCAAACTCCTTACTATGCCAACATTGTATAAACTATTTACTAACTAGAACAAGCCATCTTCCATCCCATGTGTTAAAATAATGGCTTTGTCATTTTTCTGGAAAAATCATGTGAGACATTTCTGCAAGGTAAAATGTAAAATGGCTCAGTGTTTATTTTGAGATGGTGTGTGATAAACGCCTATTAATGCAGAGGCAAAATCACGCGATGTTTAAGCCGTGTCTTTTCACCTAATTGTATGCACATTTTAAGATATTGCATTAAAAAACACTGAATTGAAATGCACGTCCTCTCTGGAACTCATTGAAATGTTTTTACATGTTTGCAGGACCCCTGGTCACACACACAGTGAGGCAGTACATGAACCTCAACAATGCCGAACAGCTCTGCAAGTTAGTCGTTTTTTTAATCATTTAATTTAATGGTAAAAACAGCAACAACAAAGTTAACAGTATGAACTCCTTTCTCGTTTCGATCTGATTTCAGGTACCAGGGACCGGTGTTACTGATCAGAAGAACCAGAGATGAAATCATCACCACCACGTGAGGTTTCTACAACACAAATCTACACTCTTGCCTGTGGAGGAAACTGTTGACTGTTTTCTGTCCTGTGTTTGTATGCAGCGGTCCAGAAGACATCATGTCTAACAGAGGGAATGACCTGCTGCTTAGGCTGCTCCAGTACAGGTAAGACACCAGTCACTCACACACACGCAAACACACACCATCTGATTCTGCTTCTTCACTCGATTTGGTTTTTTTTCGTGTGTGTGTGTGTGAGACAGGTATCCTAAGGTCATGACAGATGATGCTGTTACAGACGTGAGGCGGTGGCTCGCAGCAGGCACACAGATTGAAGAAGGTCTGCTTCTGTCGCTCATTCATTTTCGGCTTTGTATTGGTTAATACTGGAAGTTGATCATATTACTATTATTATTAATATTAGCAAGTAATATGATCAACTCCCAGTGTTAGCAAATGTCATTAAAATCTGTTTACTTTTTCAGCCTTTTTGGCACCAAACCCTAAAGATTCTGAGTAAATGGCTTGGAACATTAACACCACTGTCACCAAGGTTATGCTTACTGGCAGATAGGGAACAGATGCCAAATATTACAAAAGGACGGCTACAGTCATCTTAAAACACTAAAAAACTCCCAGAATACCAGAGTTAAAAGAATGGGTCAATATAATGAGTAAAACAGCTTTATATGAACGTTTACTTTACAAATTACATAGGAAGAACAAAGCAGGGCTCCCTGTGTGTATCCCAGTGTGAGAAGACTTTTGGTCTTATGTGACGATGTCTTGTAACATTTATAATATTGTACTTTTGTTCATAGTAACCACTGTATACCTCCTAGCTTTACATTTAGTAGGCCTACCAGTGATCATTTGTAATATGTGTTTGTATTATTTTGTCATGAACCAGAAGAAAACATTTAAAAACTTGAAAAAAATAAATAAATCAGTTTATTTTAGGTCCAAAAATAAAAGTATGAATATATCATCATTTATTAATATTAATAAATAAAAGGTACACTTTTATATAAAAAATATTACTTTGTTTAATGTGATTATTATTCCCCCTTCTCTAATTAATTTGATTCTCTTGGTATTTTTTTCTCTTGATTTAAATATTTATTTAATTTTAAAAGTTTGTTTTTAAAATATGTTTAACTTTAAATATGTTAAAATAAATGTTAGTGCTGCGCAGTTTAATTACATCCAAAATTACAGTTTGTTTTGACATGTGTGTGAATTATATATATATTTATTATCTATACATGATAAAACTATACTAAACAATGTTGCTGCATGAATATTTACGTTTCTACGTATATCATTTGTGTCATATGATAAATAAGATCTAAATTTATATTAATATCTTTATATAAATTTTATATCTAAAGATAGATAAAAATGTTCTCAAATATATCCATTCCTGTCTGTATTTATATATAGAGAATAAATATACACAGTACACACACATGTATCACGTCAAAATCTTTTATTTGGGTTGTATATATGTTAAATTTCACATTTTGTTTAATTTATTTGTTTAATTTTCCATGAACTCTAGCATGTAAACCCCAGATTTATTACTTTTGTGTTTTTTTTAATTGGTTTCAAAACTTTGTTTCAAAGATATTACAATTTCACAGAAATGTGGGGAAAAAAACATGAATCAAAATGAAAAGAATTCTACTTGTATAGTTTCATTTTGTACTGTAAAGAATATTGGTGAGTGAATCCTGGTCATTTTTAGTTGACAGCTGTTTTTCCAACCACTGTGCAACTAACAATAAAGCTTAGTTGTGGACTGAAAAGAGTGTTTACTAATAAACGATCTAATCACTATTTGTCAGGCATTCATCATGTATCTGTTTTGTACAGTATTAATTCAGTCCTGTTTGATTAGTCTTTATGAAGCAGAATACGAGTGAATTTGTTTATTTTGTCTTGTGTTTTTCAGAGTCAGTGTACACAGGCTATGAGGTGGATGATGACTGGTGTTTGTCTGTTCTTCAGTCCTATCAGACAGACAGAGAGACACTGTTCCCCTGGAGCGTCGGTACGACATATACATACATGCACACATATACATACATACATACGTACATGCATACACACATATATATACACGCACACACACACACACACAGCAGACAGCTGAGCATCTGATCTTTTGTTTCAGGTGAAGATATGACACTCGAGGGCAGACGGCAGCTCGCTCTATTCTTGGTAGGTTATAAAAAATTTCATTATATTTCTTCATTCATTTATATCTGTTTGTTCTGATGTTTATTTTGGCATTCATTGTTTCACTTCATTCATTCATTCGAATGAAAGCAATAGAAAGAAAAGAGGCTAGTAGTTTTAAAATATATTTTATATGCATTCACTTGACTTTGGCAGGCTAAAATGACTTGATTTAAATTGTGTTATGTCCAAATGCCTGCTAAACTTTTTCTTTTATTTCACATGACTTTTTAGGGTTCAACACTAAGGATTTACCTTTTTTTTTTCTCTGGCCACACCAAATGTATTATCCTTTCCACAGCTAAATATGTTCAATATATTTCCTTGTCAAAACAAGCCAAATATAGCTGTATACATGCTCTTTTTATTCAACAAAAATGTTCCTAAAAAACAATTGACATTTCAAAAAATTTGTCCCATTAACCTAAAACTATACACAATAGTTTGTCATGGTTAAAGGTCCCAGATCACCAGTTAACTGCAGAAAAATGGAGACAGCTAATTTCATCTTTCGGCTTTAAAGTAATTTTGGGGGTGGATCAAAATAGTTTACATAGAGTGAATCTGCTAGTGGAGTGATGACACGATGGTTTCTCATTATCATTCATAGCAGAGTTTCCTATGAGAAGACCCTGCTTCTTAATTATTCATGAGAGCATGTGCTTTCCGAAGGCAAAGCAGACCTGCCAAGCTGTGACCCAATGACTGGGTGAGACCGCGTCTGCACAGCACGGGTCATCTGCGTTTGTTTACATGATCCTCGGGGTTACCATTGAGACACATCGCTTATATCTGTGCTACTGTGTTCGCCTATTTTTAAAATCTCTCAGATTACTGGCAGAGCTAATGGTTCAAATAGAGGGAAAGAGACCTGTGTCTGCATTCAGACCCAGGGATTGAGAAGGAGAGATGTCCTGCTCATTTATAATGTTTATAACACAATTATTACTACAGAAAGTTACGTTTTCAATCACATGCACAAATTGCATTACGCAGATTTTGCTCTTCGTGTAAAGGCATCGGCCTGCTTTCATGTCGGCTTATTAAGTGCATATATTAATGTAATAATCTCATGGTAAATTAATCTAGTATTTTAATTTATACTACATAAATAGCGCATAATTAAACTTTAACTTAGAAACACTTACAAGAATATGCCACTACTGTAGGCTAGTGGTGGGCAAAGCGAGGGTTCATGACAACACTGAAACAGCAAATGTGTTGAAGCTTCGAAACATTTTGAAACCCGTCTCTACAGTGACACCTAGTGGTCATTTTTCTGTTGCTCTGGAACAACTTCAGCACAGAAACATTTATACAAATTAAGGATTCATACTCCACATTGTAAAAGTGATTTAGTGAAGTGGTGTGAATTCCTGGCTAGCATGCAAAAATAATGGCTGCATCCGAAATCGCATACTTCCATACTATATAGTACGCTAAAACAGCTGGTGCGTCCCAAATCGCATACTTGTGCACTATTCTACGCCATTTTGAAGTATAAATAGTGTAAGTAGTGCGTTCACACTGAAAACTCTACAAATAATAAGTGCACTTTAATTACCCTGATGATGCACTCATTCCACCGGTAATATGAAGTGTGTAATGATGGACACTTCACGCACTCAACAACCGCAGCTTTGCGCACGTAGCGGAAGGTGCAAAACTATTAGGCACACATGTTGGATAACTTTATTTATTTTGGACTGTGAAAGCTAAATTCTCCTACGAGAGTGATTATAGCGCCTCCCGATGGTGAATGCGGTTATACTCATGCCAGGTATTATTTGGTGTTTATTTCATTTACTTCACTAATTTGGCAACCGTCAAACATCATCCGGGAAACGGTTTGAACTTCTGCTTAGTAAAAAAGCCATTAGTGCTCCATTTGGGACAAAACTACATACATATACTATGCTGTTGAGTTTGTAAGTGCATAGTGTGTCATTTGGAATGCAGCTAGTATGCGAGCCGAGTAGTATGTCCGAATTCATAGAATTTGAAAACCGGTACGCGAGAAGTACCTGGATGACCAACTACTTCTGGTGAGATTCTGAAGTGTGCATCCGATGCACGCTGTGATATCCCATGATGCCCCGCGAGAGAATTTTAGGAGTAAATCGACGCAACTCACACGAGTCGGTCACGTGATCATGACAAAATGACGGATGTAGTACGTCTGAGTTCCATTCATACTGGAAAGAACGTACTTTTCTAATAGCCCAGTGGTACACTAAATTCAAATGCAGTACCGAATGAGTAGTGGTGGTTTCGGACGCAGCCAATGTGTTCGAATCCAGGGTGATGCAGCTATAGGTGTTAGCTTTAAATGCTCTGTTCTTGTGACATGTTTTAACATCAGTCTGACATCCGAACAAACATGTTTGTGAATAAACATGTCCTGTTTTGGTCATAAAAAAATTAACTTTAAAGCCAGAGATTAGGAGTGTTCGTACAAGTCGGGATTCAAACTCGAGACATTTACAGCACAGTTACTTTGAGCACACGCACAATCCACTAGGCTACATGAGATTTTTTTTTTTCCGATCTTGTCAATCAAACACAGATTTGCCACTTGCCAGGTCTCGAAATGATCTATGTTTTTAATCGCTTTAGTCATGTGATCTGGTGTTGCGAAACACTTTAGTCACATGACCTGGGTGTTTTGGATCACTTTAGCCACATGACCTGGGTGTTTCGCATCATGCTTTGGTGCAGTGTTTTGAAACACTTGCGCTTTGGGATCTGGACACTGTCAAATTGTCCGTTTCACATCATCGATCACTACTGTAAGCTACAAGGTAGAAACATTTTTAGTGTAATAATCCCTATTCTTGAGTACTTTTAGAAAGTCAACTTCTTACTCACACTTTTAGTATTTAGAGCAGATACTTGCTACATTTACTCTACATTTTTGGGCAAGTAATGGTGCTTTTACTCGAGTATGATTTTTCAGTACTCTTTCACCACTTTATTTTTGGCTTAAATCCTCTTTTTTATTTTTATTCGATTTTCTTAATATTTAACGTATGATTTATCTGCTTGTGTTTCTCTCAGGCACGGAAGTATATGCGAAACTTTGAGACGACGCACTGCACTCCACTCCCTATTTCTGAGTTCAGGCCTCCCTGGAAACTGTAGAGGCGCTGAGAAAGAGCACTGGAGGTCAAAGGGAAACACAGACACACGCTGGTACTCTGAGTCAGATCTACAAGGTGGCAGGGAGCAATTTAGAAGTAGTCATTTGTCTAAATGTGACTGGGTTATTCGTTTATGTTTCGTTCGCATGGTTTGATAGAGGCGTTTTAAATTATTGGTTGTGCTCTGCCTGCACTGCAGTAGGTGTTTAACATGAAAACGAGGGTCAGAAATGTGTGGACGCTCAGGTTTGACGTCATGTTCGTTTCTTTTGAGAAACTCAGTGATGGGACAGATGATCTCTTGCCTCTTTCTCAGTCGGTTTTCTTTTTTTATCGATTTTGTGAAGCACTGTAATTATGAACAAACCGTATCGTCAAACAACGTTCTGAATGTTATATTACATATGAAAATTAAATGAAAACCGGAGATACATTTTTGTGGTTGAATTCCTCAAGATAATGTCATTATTAGTGTTTCACACACACAAAATAAAAGTTTGTTATTGTAAATGAAACAGTGTTGGTGTATGTTTCTTGAAAATGCGATCTACTATTGACCATTCTGTAATTACTTCTGTAAACGGTGGATGACATTTTCCAATTTAAAATTAAACCCTAAAATTTTATGAATGAGTTTTTTTTTTTTAATCTAAAAATAGGTGAAAGTAATCAATATTTGGTGCAATAACTTTGGTTTTCCACTCAAAATTCTTGTTATTTTCATTATGGGGGAAAAAAAAAAAGTCATATAAGTACATTTACATGGACACCAATTATCGATTTTAATTTGCTTATAACCAAACTCTGATTAAGAGTCTGCCATGTAAACAGTGATTTTTGATAACTTTAATTTGTTGAAGGTCATAAACTAAACAAATCGGATTAAGACGTGTGGAGTATGCTGATTTTAGTCACATTATAGAAGTGCAGTACAGACATGTAAACATCTTAAACTATTACCATCATGTAGGACTTTCACCACATTTTGCGATAGTCTATACACACACACACGACTGTTTGATACTATTTTCTGTACCTACCGAGTCAGTGAAGAACCCTGGACACCTGCATCGTGAAACCCATTTTCCCCCCATCCAGTGTGCGGTATCAAATTCCATTAAAACAACACTCTTCCTGCAGTTCATCGTCACATCCAAGATCTCGTTTGTCACGGGGGGCATGCATGAAAAGTTCCAGAATGTAAGCGAAAGTGCCAAACTTCATTTGAAGTCAAAAAATTGTAAACAAAATTACATAAACTTCAAACATGAAAGGAGGAAATGTGGATAGGTCTGTGACCCAATGGCGTTAATCGAATTATGTGCTCTAAGATGTGAAACGGGATCATGAAAGGAACATTCAAAAAGCAACTTATGTTAACACCTTAATCATGTTAATTGTCTTTTTAAGATTAAGGCAAATAATTCGATCACGGTTTCGCATACTTCCACACTATACAGTACACTAAAATCAGTATGTGAGCCGAGTAGTATGTCCAAATTAATTGAATTCGAAAATCAGTATGCGATATGTATCCGGATGACTTACTACTTCCGGCGAGATTCTGAAGTGCGTATCCCATGCACGCTGCGCTATCCCATGATGCCCTGCGAGAGAATTCATGAATGGGAGTGAAGCGACGCAACTGACGCAGGTAGGTCACGTGACCATGACAAAATGGCGGATGTAGTACGTCTGAATTCCATTCATACTTCTCACATTCATACTGTATAGAACGTACTTATCTAACGGCCGAGCAGTACGTTTAAATTCAAATGCAGTACCTACTTAATAGTAGGCGGTTTCGGACGCAGCCCATGTAATGTAGTCTTTGTTTTTATTTGAAATTTGGGCAAATTATTTTTTTTTTTTAATAAATAAATGAAGGCCTTGTAGAACAAAACAAATCTTAATTTTTTTTCTAAATCTATACCTTTTTCTAGTATTTTTTTAATTTATTATTATATTTTTTGTTTTAGCATGGTTATTATTTATAGCTTATAAATGTTTTGTTTGTTTTACTATATTTAATATGCAATATTTTATCAGTATTTAAAAAAATATACTACTATACTACATATAATTTGCTTCATTTCACATAAAACTCAAGTGTACTATTATTATTTATTCCCACATATATACAGTGCTCAGCATAACTGAGTACACTCCATTTTGAAAAATAATATTTTAGCCATTTCTCAGTGAAGATAGGAAATGTATTTTGGTGCATTTAAACAAAACAGATTTATTAAGCAGATATATTTATTAAAATAACATTTTAGTCACTATATTTTAGTCACATATTTAGGAAATTAAAGATAATACAATTAAATTCAAGCTAAATATTGCAAAATAAATTACAACCTACAAACTTTCAACCAATTTTTTTTTACATTTTTTGTTTCTCTAGATTTTTCCTCGTTTCTAAATTTGTATTTAGTATTTTTCTCTAACATGTTCATTTGGGAGTACTAGTTTTTGGACTGTTATCGCAAGTTATTCTGTTATATGTTTAATTGAATCTAAAAGTCACTACACAAGAAAATTCATAATAATTATTTAATTTAAGATTAATTTTATTTCAAGCTTCCCCACATTATTGTTGACTAGGCATGACTGACATCGAACACAAAGGAAAGAACTTCAGTGGAAAAATTCATAAACGATACAAAAAAAGCATGAGGGTGAAATGTTACATCATCTTCCTGAAGTTCTCTATGGCTTCCTTCACCTTCTGCAGCTCTGCTTCATTCTGCCTCAGCTAGAAAAAAAAAAAAAAAAAAAAAAAAAAAGTAATTGTTTATTCCCCTCAAACACTTCAGCTGGTAAAAACTGTAATTCAAGCCCATTTTCCTTTCTCCTCCACCATATTTACCTTCTCAGAATCAGCCTCCTGCACTTTGACAGGAACTTTCTCCTTGTAGTCGTTCTTTGTCATCTTTTCCTTCATCTTCTCCATCTGTTTCTCCAGCTCTCCTTTCTTGGCTGTCAGTTTCGTGACCTCCTTTTCCAAGTCAATCAAACCCTGATTCAAAGAGAAAAAATAGGGATTTAGAGAAAAGCCTCATTACTAATTAAATGTGATTCTGGAGGAGGCGAAATCATTTTCTGACACAAAGCCAAACCAGATGATATTTTTGGAGAATGATATTTAAATTCAGTTTATCTCCTCATTTCCGGATGACTAATGTTGGAGGTATTTGGCAGCTGTGGTGTGGATTATGGCAACCACAATAAACTCCTTCAGGTGCATTAGCGCTAGTCTAAATGCTTTCCTGTGATATAGCAATGCTTAGTAAGAGTGTAATGAACCTTCAGCATGAGGTGAACAGTGCATTTGTCTGAAGCAATGGCCACCGCACAGCCTTGTGGGATAGCGGCGTCTCCGACCACAGGGTGAACGGCCTGAGAGTAAGACAGGGTCTGGATCTGAAGACTGTATGTCTGGACCAGAGCAGCCGTTTCGGAGTCGATGCACTGCAGGAAACCTGCAACAGAAAGAAAACATGCACACGTAACGTTAGTGTTTGAAAGCAAAATAAAAAATGATTGAGATTCACGCTTGTATATATTCAACTATTTACATGTGATTGTTGCATCATTACAAACAAGAGTGCCACTGAATGAATGAATAATCTGGATATCCTGCACTTTGTGTTCTGACAAGCTGTGAACTGCATTGCTGCGTCCCAATCCGCATACTATCCGTCCTAAATAGTATGTGAAAATATAACTAGTATGTCCTAAATCGTAGTATGTTGAAAAGAGTATGCCAAAAACTCCCGAATGGTTTACTATTTCCGGTCAAAGTTTTAAGTGTAGAAGCGTCCATACTCTAACCGCTGATATTGCCCACAGTGCATTGCATGTTGGATGTGAATTCGATTAGAACT
Source organism: Danio albolineatus (assembly GCA_903798035.1). Lineage (NCBI taxonomy): Eukaryota > Metazoa > Chordata > Actinopteri > Cypriniformes > Danionidae > Danio > Danio albolineatus. The sequence continues at coordinate 718,898 of CAIGQQ010034599.1, read as the reverse complement.
ACAAAATCAGATGAAAAGTGTAAACAAACTACAAACATGATGGACGCGCGAGACCAACCGTCAAGTAGAGAGGCTTCGGTAAAGATGCTTGTATGACTGTTTATTAATATCTAGCCAACTGGAGAATATTTCAATCACATTGTCAGTGTTATATTTTCATCTACAACAACAATACTGAACTTCTATAAAGACGTGTTTGGACATTAACGTCTGAATGCAGAATTATCCAAAGACCTGAGGAGATTTCTCTGCGTGAAAGACTCGTGAATGTGAGATTATCCTGCTGCTGCTTCTCCAATAAGGTAGGAAATTAAGCACGACAGAAATGTGGATGACTGACAGGGCTCTAAACTGAGCAACGATCTGTTTAACGAGGAAGTAGTATGTCCCAAAGCTTGCATACTCTTCTGTTACACTCTTAAAAGTATATATTTTTCCTTACAAAAAAAAGTAGTACAAGTATGCGAATTGGGGCGCAGCACATGGCTGCCTATTCAGAGAACTGCTTATTTTACCTTCCTGCTTCTCCCATTTTCAAAATAAGTCACAGATAAATAATATGTTTAACACAAGCTTAGATCACATTTAAAATAGTTGTAATCTCACAATGTAACATTGTGGCTAATCAAATGCTTTAGATGAATTTAGGAATCCCACTAATATAATGTGGAGGAAAAAAACAAAATAATATTTTGGAGATTCAGTAAAGATGACACTTAAGTAAAATATTATCATCATCATAAAGATCAACTCTTATGGTTAAATGATGGTACTGTTAATCAAATTGTAAAAAATTGAGGACATGAGCAACTACCTTAAACTACATTGATAAACAATTCTAATATCAGAAAGACCTGCAGTAGATTTGGATCCTCATGTGTGATTATGGAATTGTGAATGCATTTTTTATCTCCAAGAGTCATCTTGTATTTTATAATTTTTTTCTTTCAAAAACAAAACCTTTGATGAATCAGTTTTTAATAATACAAACACAAGTTATCTCTATAAATAATGTTTGTGCATTCATTTGTCTCACACTTGATACATTTCCAAATGTCTCTGCCTCCTAAATCATACATTCACCTTCAATTATCATGAAGTTATCAATCAAATCCGTTTCATATTTTTTTCGTGTTCAATCTACTCAATTCAATAAACATGCGCATGAATCTATTTTTTGTATTATTTGTAATTTCAGTTACAAAAAAAAAAAAGTTTTTTTTTTGACAGCACAAAATGGTGGAAAACATCAAGTATGGACTATAGTCAACTGTGTTAGTGATTTAAAAGCTTTTATAATCATTTAAACAACCAAATGTTCCCTGTCATTATTTTACATTAATAATTGATTCAGTTTACTGTAAATTATACATTTAGTGTATGCCATCCCACTTTGAGGAAAATGCTTCAAATGTACATGCAATTCTGGAATGAGATACGAGTATGACCTAGTCACACACATACCTAGCTAGATTCCTAGTTCTTAAAGGTGTCGACCGGTCCATCTCTAGTGGACACTACTCAATGTGTTACCAGTAATAAGCAGTGTAGAGTGTGATTTCTCACAGTCAGGTGTGTAGTGCAGTATAGTGTAATGTGCAATGTCTCACAGTCAGCACGAGTCTTGGTCAGGTTATAATCAGCCCTGAGTGAGCGGATGGTTTTGACCACAGACATGACAAACTCCATCTGACGGTCCACATCCTCACTGTGCCAGCAGAACTACAAGCAGAACAAACACAGCAGTCAGAATAACCTGTTCATGACACTCCAGTCCCCTTCACACACCGATGTATGCTCCGTGATGAATGATGAAATCACATCAAAGACTAGAACATGATTAATATAGCTCTTGTCATCTAAGGATGTTTTTTTTACACTTGTGGTTCAGTTTTGTAAGTTGGTTTCTTCTAAACTGATCAAAAAGATACATTAATCCTGCTTCACAAAAGTTACAACTGCATTTAGAAATAATAATAATAATAATAATAATAATAATAATTTAAAAAATAATAATAATAAAACTTAAAAAAAAAAGGAAAAACAGGTTTGCTGCACAATTTGCCAAACATTTGTAGTGTATCAATACAAGTAATTTAAAAATAGACACAATAGAATTACTAAATCAATTAACCAATAACTAAAACGAATGTAAAATAAAAGGGTATTAAAAAAAAAAAATATATATATATATATATATATATATATA
>CAIGQQ010034599.1:673269-706802 GCA_903798035.1 Danio albolineatus | reverse complement strand
TGGATGTGATTAATCACGATTAATTCTTGGACAGCCCTAGATTAAACGTAACCATTTCGAAGAAGGTCCCTACTGTATTGTATGGAAGGCCGTTGGAGCCAAAACGTCTGCAACAAACTCGTTTACACGTAATTTACGTGTTAACATGTTTTTTTAAACTAGTCTCAACGGCCTTCCATAGTATTGCTCCTGGATGTAAAAATGATTTTTACAGTGTCAAAGCTAAGGGTAAATTAATTCATTTTCATAAATTGCAGCTAAAACGCAGAACAACACTGCTTCACTGGCTAGCGGCGATACAAAGGAAAAACCCTCCTTATGGGCCCCCTCTTTTCTTCGAAATGGTTATGTTTAATCATGTTTGTTATATATTTTTCATTAAAGTCGAAACTGGTCTACAAAATAAGGTAAACTTGACTGAGTGCTTCATTTCCCCTTTAAACCGCAAGAGAATAAATTCAGGATATTTATGAAATCTACATGTTTTGTATTAATAATCAACAGTTAACTGCATGCAATCTGACACGGACACAGCAGTCATGGTCTTGTCAGCCTCTGCAGTCTCACTATTTAAGGGCATAAACACTTAAATCTAAATGCATATCTGTGATGAAAATAACACCCAACTAAAAAAATACTTTGATTCTCATGAATGTGTACATCTGAGATAGCGTCATCGACAAGCATATAAGTCATTACATTTAATCATTAAATTGTTCTATGAATTATCAATCATTGATTCTTGCTATGATCCCAATAGCCTTTTATTCACATTACATTTTCCTTCGGATGAAGATGCTTGTGTTTTAAGTGTCATTAACAACATTCTTCCAAGTCTGTTCCACTGAAATAAACACATCTTACATTATTAAGGTTAACGAATAATTGAATTTGTGGAATCTGACATCCCTAATCCAGACCTCATCCTGCATTTGCCTGTGTGTTTCTCACCTCTCCTGGTTTGACAGCTGGGTCATTCACAGTCACAAAGTACGCTGGTATCCGGTGACCCCACCACAGCTGCCGGGATATGCACCAGTCCCTGAAGCACAAAGAAAAAATGTTTCCCTGCACAAAAGATTTGGAGTCCCAACAGATCAGAGCTGATCTGAGATGGACGGGTCACCTGATGTTGTCCATCCAGTTGAACCAGGTTTTGAGGTGGTGGTCTGGGATGATCTTGAGCTCTCCGTTTCGGACCACATCTGCAGCCTGTTTTCCCATCTCTCTGCAGTCCACGTACCACTGCGGCTTCAGCAGAGGCTCCACGATGTCTTTAGAACGGCTGAGAAACACAAACAGATGATTAAAAACTTGATATTCTAATGCGACAGCTACAATGTCACTAAATCAATGGTCAGAGACATTTACAAAACTACAACAAATTATTAATAAACTGTAAAATAAAAAAGATATTAAAAAATATAAAAAAATATAACTAAAAAAAATACATTCATGTATATATAAATAAAATACAAGTATAAACAATAGACACATTTTATTAATACAAAATATTAACAAATGTACATAATAAAATATAAACTACAACTTATGAATTTGTGGTTAATACAGACTGGTTGGAATTTTTTTATTTATTATACCAAACTATTTAAAATAAAACTTTTAAGGTTTGTTTCTTTTCTGAACTGAATTTTATGGCTCAAATAAATTTAAGGTTATCGACAGCATTTCCAATCAACTGAAACCATGACTAATCATGAAATAAACTAAGTAAGAATTTAAAGTTTTTTTTGTTTTGTTTTTTTACTTTAAAAAAAATTTACTTTCTTCTCAAATTTTGTTTTATTCCTGCTGAAATCTACATGACAATATATGACATTGGATGGGAGAACACACTGGAAAACTAGGTTACTGTTGTAGTGTTAGTGAGGTCAGCAGAGGGCTGACTCTGTGGTCATTAAGGGTGCTTTCACACTAGCACTTTTGGTTCGCACCCGGGTTCGTTTGACGTCATAGTGCGGTACGTTTAGCTAGTGTGAACACGTCTTCTGAACTTGGGTGCGCATCGGTGAACCGTACCCGAGTCCGCCTGCAGGAGGTGGTCTGGGGTACAGTTCATGTGAACTCAGGTACGGTTCACTTGTAGTATGAATGCAATCGTACCAAAAGCCGGAAGTGAACCGTCAACAGTACAGCAAACTATAGTTTTCATAACGTTCATTCGTGTGTGTGTGTGTGTGTGTGTGTCTGAGTATCACGCGCTGACAAATCAGCTTGGACATCGCGTGATGTTCTGAATGTGTATAATATGTTTGCGGCAGATAGAAGCGAGTCGTTTTCTGTATGTTCTAAACCAAAAGGTTCAGTTAAAGCGAAACGGCCGTGATGTGCGGACGTCTTTCCTTTTTGGCACTTTGCTTTCGTGTCCGTCGCCTGGCAACAGACGTAAACAAAACATCGGCTTGATGACGCAAGCATACCGAGGTTCAGAAGGAAAAAAGACAGTGTGAAAACAAACCAACCAAGAAGGTGGCAAAGGGAGACAATCGAACTTGGGTACGGTCCAGGCAATTGAACCAAGTGTGAAAGCACCCTAAAAATCCCACAGCACTTCTCGTAAAAAACAGGGGTGTAACTGGCCAAATTCCCTCCTGGCCCTTAACCATCATGGCCTCCAAATCATCCCTATCATCTGAATTGGTTCTATCACTGTCTCTGCACTCCAACTATAGCTGGTGTGTGGTGAGCGCACTTGCGCTGTTGTTCTGTGGCTGCTGCACACTGGTGATGGTGTGAGAGAGCACCCCCACATGATTGTGAAGCACTTTGGGTGTATGGCCATACGCAATAAATGAGATTTATAAATACACTTTACATTACATTACATCATAAAGCAGTGAGGACTGCAGCAATGACTGCTGAAAAGTCAGCTTTGTCATCGCATGAATAAATTACATTCTAAAGTAGAAAAAGAGTTATTTTAATTTAAAACCATATTTAACAATATTGCAGATCTTTATTTTTGATTTAAATAAAAATGCAGTTTTGTTAGCACAAGACACACACAAAAAAAGTTTTCATGTGTGCATTCAGCTAAGGATCTGGTATTTCCTTTGTTATTCCACAAGGGGGGCACTCCATAGCCTGAGTTTATATTTAGTATACACTATGCTGTTTGGTTGTCACTTTATATGAATTTTAAAAAAAAATCCCTTGTATTCTTTGAGTGTCTTTTTCTTATGATTTTCACTGCTTTCTACAATCCTACCACACCAGACCCATGATTCGCCAGTTGACAATGGCTGAAAGTGTGAAATGGGAGTCAGACCTGCAGACAGGCACCACCATGGGATTGTCTTTGACCTCCTTAAACTGGCCTCTGTCTTTCAGAGCTTGAAGTACAGCCGTTCTTGCCTCAAAGCGCTTCATACCCTAAAACAGCAGAGAAACGCAGATTATTTAATCAGCCTGTTGTCATTTTAGCCACAAGACTAAATACCTGAATTAAATGACAAAATAAATCACAGCATGTGTTTGCCTACCAGGAATGGAGGAGGAACGTTGATGAGGAGGCCGTTTTCATCAAGGATGTTGATGAAGGGTAGTTTGTGTCGTTCTCCTACCTCATAATCATTATGATCATGAGCAGGAGTGATCTTCACAGCACCTTTACAAAAAAACTACACTGTAAACTAGACCCAGAAGAAAACCAGTTTAAAAGATTCCCTGTCCCTTTAACATGCGTTACCCGTTCCGAAGTTCATATCCACAAAGTCATCAAACACAATGGGCATCTTTCTGTCACAGAACGGGTGAATGACCATCTTTCCTTTGAGATGCTGGACAGAAAATATCAATTAATTTTGCATAGGAAAATAGGCTATATGGAGAAAAAAAAAAACTAATATTAAATAAATATTTATACACATTTAATATCAGTCGTTATCAATAATTATCGCAATAACTGCAAAATGTATTTCTGATTAAATTTTTCCTTCTAAGCAAAAGTTGTAGACAATAGATCAGAGGCCTGATTTATACAATTTGTTTAAAACGTATGCCAGAACGCTTCATTTATTTATTAATGATTCTGGCTCATATGGTGATTTAAAGTGGTTCATTTAAGTCAATATTTCATAACCATTAAAAAAAATTTAACGGTATTACATGTATTTACTATGTTTTCACAGACTTTTTCTTTTACAAAACATGCACAGAACACTGCATTTTCTAACGAGTGAAATCAAATCAGTAAATGGTACAGCGTTTTCTGTTTGTCAGTGCTGTTGAAAATGTCAAAGTTGTTTCATCAGGCTTTTAACCAAATCCCAGGGACGTGATTTCTTCCCTAAATTAAAGTGGTTCTCTTTGGAGTTGGTTGAATGACCTATTTTCATGTAAATAAAACTAAACTCGTATTACATGGCTGCTGGGTGTGATTCATGAAACCGAAAATGTGTTATCATTATGCAAAGTTATTATTGTGATAATTGTCATTTTATCACCCAGCCCTATTTTAATACTTTCAGACAATCCCTGCTTCAAACCCTTGCTTCACCTTATATCTGGAGTCTTCTGGGTGAACGGCCACTGCTGTGTCTCCAAGCATGGTCTCAATACGAGTGGTGGCAACTATCACCTCCTCATCTGTGTAAGATATGTGTATAAATATATATATATATATATATATATATATATATATATATATACACACACACACAAGTTAATTTTTTTTTTAACTCTGTGCATCATAAGTGTATCTGGCCTCCTTTCTTCACACTTGACACTGACCTGATCCTTCGATCTTGTATGAAAATGACACCAGAACTCCAAACTCAACCTTGTCTTTGTAACCTGGCACCGGAAGAAGAGTTCGCCCAGTCAGCTCCTTTTTATCGACCTGAAATGCAAAGCTTGTTATGTGACCTCAAACTCAGTGACTCTTAGTAAAGATGCCATTTTAGTCTTCAGCTAATCTTTTACATGAACTAATATCCTGAAATTGATGGATACAGTTTGTGAGTTTCTTTTAATGAAGTCCATCTCAAGTGTCCCCAGAATGTGTATGTGAGATTCCAGCCTCAAAATATCCCATATATAATTTATTATACCATACCGTGTATTCACAATTCTAGATCCAGAAAGCATCATTTCTGTGTGCCTGTCCTTGAATATGAATTAGCTATTGCACCTCCTCTTCCCTTTCCACAAGAGGGCAGCACCTTTACAGCTCCTAATTTGGTTACGCAACAACCACAACATACAGCATGCATGTATTTTAAAGCCTTGTCAGTTTAAGGACAAGACAGTTTAAACTCCTCTTCAAAAAAGGGGTTTATTTTACAACTCTACTAAAGGTAAACAGTTGAGGTTTACTATTTTTGAACACATTTAAAAACAATCTCTTGGTCTGGCAGGAGCAGATTTATCTTAGCATAAATCAGATTAGCTCATTAACATCTCATTCAAAATGACTCAGAAAAGAGTTCTGATAGTTTTCCAATTAAATCTTGACTCTGTAGTTACATGGCGTACTAAAACTGATGGGAAATGAAAAGTTGCTATTCTCTAGGCTGAACTCTGCAGCCATTAAATAGCTACAGCAGGCACAATGATATTAGGCAGCGCCTGAAATTAGATCCAAATCGTCTCCCAAAAACATCACCATGGTTGCAAGATACAATGGTTATACTGACTAAAGCTAGCTGTTTTTAAGTGCTATCATTTATACACCAGAGTACAGTTCCTATCCACATCAGCCAAGAAAATAGCAACTTTTCATCATTAAATTTGGAATGTTTATACCACAACAAAAGGCATGTCATTAGACAAACAAAAAAGGTTATGTCAAAAGCACACAAAACACTCAGCTCACATAACACAACAACACTACAACTTGAGTGATTATGCTCAAACAGCAACATTACAGAGAAAAGGAAGCTGTTAGCGGGTAGATTGTACATTATCTATCTATTTATTTATTTAGATATGAATGTACCTCTATATCAGAGATGGCAGAGTTCAGTGTGCAGGACCAGTTGACGAGTCTCTTGCTCCTGTAGATCACTCCCTCATCATGCATGCGTATAAACGCCTCCTGAACCGCAAACGACAATTTCTGCAAATAGATGGCATTATACATGATTAGAATTAGACTTTTCATTATTAAATAATAACAATTACATACACATTCAAAGTTTGTTCAAAACAAGCAGAACTTCTAGATATCATTTAATAGACATCATGGTGGATTTATTAAGGCTCTGGGCTGAATCAGAGGCCAAAACCACATTTTAACAATAATAGATTTCATATTAGTTTATACTAATTACGTCAATGCCAAATCTCTATTTTGCTTATGCTTAAAGGCAGATTTTTGCTCCTTCAATCACTGTTTATTTCAATTAAAGAAAATGACAAACACATCAACCAGATGAATATTTTTAGAGACCAGAGGTATAATATTTATAGTGACAAAATAATATTTATAAAGCTTAAAAACTTGAATATATTAACTGAGAAATGGTGTTCTTGGTGCTTGCATGTTCTAACAGACAAAATAGTTTTTTTTCCTTTGACACTGAGGACACAATTTAGATTAAAAAAAAAGTTATTTTCAGTAAAACAATAACTAAATAACAAGAAATAAATACATCTGTACTTAAACATGACTTTAATTTGATTAAAATGAAACAATGCAATTCAAAATATATGTTATTTTATTATCACAATCATAGGTAAAACCATATATACCATCTAAAATGAAGGTTTGTTTTGTTTATTCATGTGTATGTTTTTATAGGATAAAAATAATAAGAAAATACAGCAAAAGTGCAGCGCTATTTAGGTCTGCTTTGGAAATTATACAGTTAAGCCAACGCTAAACTATACTAAAAAATGTTGAGGTTTAGTATGCTGTACTCACATCATCCATGGTAAAGCAAGCTCTGTCCCAGTCCAGAGATGAGCCCAGCTTCTTCAGTTGGTGATAGATGCGATCTCCCTTTCTGTTCAACATCAACATAAGGAGAAATACCTTCACATAACCGCAGCTTATAAATAAATTATTCTGGCATTATTCCAAATTCTCCTCCACACTCACTCGTTCTTCCACTTCCAGACCTCCTGAATGAAGTTCTCTCGCCCAAGATCATGTCTGGTCATTTTCCGCTCTCTCATGAGCTTCTTCTCCACCACCACCTGTGTGGCGATGCCAGCGTGATCACAGCCAGGATTCCACAGCGTCGTTTCTCCTCGCATCCTGTGCCTGCATCATCAGCCCAAAGCCAACCAATCGTTACACACGTTTATTTCTGAAGCATGATGTCGTAATTTATTAACATAATTTTAGATGTCATATGTGTATGTATATAATCAATCAGCCACAAAGTAGATTTTTGCGACTTTAAAATGTATTCAATAACAATGATGTTTCAATGATTCTTTTAACTAAATACTTATATTTATTTCAGTTAAATTATCACAGCGTTGTCTGGTTACCATCTCGTCAGGCAGTCCTGAATAGCATTTGTCAAGGCATGACCAAGGTGGAGGGATCCGGTCACATTGGGTGGAGGAATACACATCATGAACACTCCACGCGGGTTCGGCTCACTTAGACTCTTCCTCTGGTGAATAAATAAAGTTTTATTTTTATTCAACAGACAGAGCTGGTCAAATTTATTTATACCAAGAATATATGTCAAAAGTACAGCAAATACAAAAACGGAGATTTGTTTTACTTTATAACAAATTTTCTATTTAAATATCATAAAATGTTTATTTCTTTGATTCAAAGCTGACTTTTTGGCAGACATTACTCCAGTCTTCAGGGTCACATCATGAACCTTCAAAATTCTTTCAATTATGATGATGTGGCTCTCAAGATACATTTCTCATTAAAAAAAGTATAGATATAAAAAAAGTGGCCATGAATTAATTTATTCATTGTCTGTGATCAATAAAAATCACAGACAATGAATAAGCAGTTTTCACTGCTGATTAACATTTAATACATATGTGCTAAAATATTTTTAAATCCCAATAAATAAATGAATAAATAAATAAATTCCCATTATTAAAAAAAAATTCTGGTCATACTCCATATTCGGCTCTCAGGTTACATTTCTTTTTTTTTTTTTTAAGTATCAGATTTAAAAAAATGTGGCCATGAATTAACAATTCATTAATTCTTTGTCTCTGTGCTCTATAGAAATCTATTGAATTTTTTTTAATACATTCATGTTAAAATATTTTTAAAAACTTAAACAAAAATTATTAAATAAATACATAAATAAATAAGTAAATAAATAAATAATCTTATAATTAAAAAAATATTTTCTGGTCATACCCCATATTCAGGCTTGAAGAACCCTTGTTTCTCCCACCAGGAGTACCAGGCTGCTTCTACATACTGAGGACTGTAGGAATCAGGCAGAGGACTCAGGACATCTGAAATCCATATAGAGAGACACAAAAGTATCTAAACAGTGCCTGACAAATCTAAAAAAATTGATATATGATGACTGTAACAGAAGCAAATGCCCACCTTTTTTCTCTCCAGGTGTCGTAGAGACATTGTAGGTGATCACACCCAGTTCCTTCTTCTCTGGTTTTGCCTTTTTCTGTTGAAGGAGAAGTTTAGCTGTCAGCAGTTTATCACAATGTTAATAAAAGAGGATGAAATGATCACTCTACCTCAGTCTGGGGCTGCATCTTCTTCTTCTCCTCCATATCTTTCTTCTGCTGAAACTTCTCCATCTTTTCTCGCTTCTTGGCCTCTTTCTTCAGTTGAGCTTCTGTCTTTGGAGGACCTAGGAATAACAAGACCGACAGGAAAATCTGATCTAAAATGACGAGCATATAAGCTGATGTTCTTAAACATTTTAAATGTTAACACGACAAAATCCATATACATCCAGATTCTTACCATTAGCAGGTGCGCTGTCTGATTTAGCAGCGTCAGATGCAGCAGTTACTGTGACATTGGAAGCAGCGTTGGGTTTGGGGGTCACAGGCACCATTTTCTCACACAGTGAGATTTTACCCAATACCTTCAGGAACTGTGGCTGATTCACACAGGTATTAAACCACCTGGTTACATTCACCAACGACTTCCTGTCTGCAGGCTCCAGTGCCTTTGAGAGAAACAATTATATAAAATAAGGAAACATTTTTCACACCAATTACAAAACTCCTCATAAAAGAAGTTCATTCAATAATTCAAAATGTATCATTATTTGTTCAAGTAAGTTGTTTTTATTAACAAAGTTGTTAAGAATTGCATTTCGTTTTAAAGTCAAATAAACCCCTGCAGTTTATTTTCATTTAGTACAAAAACGTTTAATTTAATGCTTTATCCATTTCATGATGCATAGCAAAACATATAAACAAGTTATTTAAAAGCAAAAACCAGCTTTAGACTTAAGTAATCGAAATGTAATCCAAAAGTACTTAAAACGCATTACCTTAAGATGAGTATTTTCATCATTAAACCAATTTTGTCATTTGTAATCAGTAACAGACTGCAGTTCGTAAGTAATGCATCCAGTACTATGCTCATGTACATAAATAAACATGTAAAAATATGAAACCACTCTGGTATTTACCATATTGTTTTTTTAAAGCACAAAAGGACATATAAAAACGTCTCACTGTTTGTTTTTTGTGCATGTTCATGAATAGTATTAAATCTTGTTTTTGTACCGCATTGACTGTATGAACAAAATAGTTCCTCTTAACATTCCTCAAAACATCTTTTTATAAATAATTAAATAAATCATAATATATTCAAATGAACTGATGTTTATAATAAAAGTCTTCCTGATGTACAATAAATGTGGTTTAAGTCTCTAGATCTGTACTCACATATTTGAATGGCAGCAAAGCCGCCATTGCAACAGCCGCATCAGCCAGAGTAACACTCTCTCCGACCAAGAATGTCCGATGCGCAAGAGTCCCATCCAGAGATTTTAGAACACGCAGCAGCTCCGCTCTGGAACTCTGTTGAAGCTAAGATCACAGATATCAATCAGTACATGATAAACACAGTCAATCATCAAGAAACAAAAAATTCTGTTGAGTAAGTACTTAAATACTAATTTCATCATTAAAATTTTATTTATATGGCTCTTCTAATTACTATGTCTGAAAAGCAATTTAATTAGTCAACAAGGAATTTAATTGCTTGACAATATATAAACAAATCTCAAAAGCACAGACAACAGAAATCAAACTTTTTTAATTCTTTAAATTGGAGCCAAACATAGCCTTTTACCCTCAACAACGTATTATTTTGGAAACAAACATCTTAGCTAACAAACATAATTGCCAACTGAATACTATCTGTAAAAACATGAAATGATTAAAAGCAAAGACATATTTCCTACACACCATATACTGTTAATAATTTCTTCTCAAATCATTGCATCATATGCGATTGTCTGATAAATATAAACTTCCATAATAAAAAAAAGAAACAGAAATACTCTGCAAAATATCTTAACAACAACAAAAAAAATAAAAAAATAATTACCAAATAATTTCTCAGTTAATTATTTAAGCTCGTGCTTATTAATGATAGATGAATGTACTTCAAAATATATTTGAATAACTTTTAATAACATTTACTCTGCTTCTCTGAATTGATTTATACAGAATTGTTATATTGTTTACAGTATCTAAGGACAGTACATTATAAGTAATAGTATATCGCACAGTATATCATTTCAGCATTGATATCGCAATGTGATCATTTACAATAGTCACACTGCAGGATATGCAATGTCGAGTCTGTATTATAACGTATTATTTGCATGTCATTTTGAGGCCTGTGAATTCAGGCCTAAGAAATTACTGTTAGTAACGTTAATGACCATTAATTTAATTGAATTATTTTTATTATTCAATTACTCAATTACACTCAGAAAAAAATAAAACCCTGTTAATTTCAATTGCAACTTTTTCTTTATTGTATTTATCTGTTTTTAATTTGTTTATTATAGATTATGCAGATGCACACGTCAATCCCAAAAATGATCAATTCTTTCCAAATAGAGATATTCAATTCATCTGGTGAAATTGTATTATATTGCAATATATATCGCAGACTAACAAAATATTGCAATGTTAGATTTTTTCAACATCTTGCAGCCCTAATTAGTAACTAGTTAAATTAACTAAAAATGAACAGTAATCCTGTACTTCACATTTTTCATAAGATAAGTAATCTCATTACAGTTAATAACTAGTTACTTTGTAACTAAATTACACCAAACACTGATTCTGATCATATGTGGGCACAAAGACGCACCTTCTTATCAACGCCCATGATCCCAAGCAAAGGAAAGGTCACAGCGCAGGCCACCGGTGTCAGCTCATTCTCAGCAAAGCTCAGCCACTGCCACACCTGACTCTCCTGCTTCTTATCACTGCCGGCCCACTTGCCAGCTGCTGCCAGATACCAGCTGACAGCACTGGCACCGCTGAGCACGGTGCCCCCCGCACCTGCTAAAACCAGCGCAGGTCGAGATCTGGCCACCTCTGTCGGAGGGTCCTGGTGGAGTATTCGTGGAGGAGACGGACAGAATTCAGCAGCGATTAAAGGCAACAAACTCCTGAAGTCATCAGGGTGGGAAGAGATGTAGAGAGTGTCCATCTAATGGAGAGAAACATCCATTAGGATTAATAGCTTTTTTCTGATTTCAAAAGACTTTCAAAGTTTGTATTTAACTACTTTAGTGTATGTGTGAGAGTAAAAGTTTTGAGTTTATTGCCATATCAGCTTCTCTGGGCATGACATTTTGTAATAACTTTTGATACAATTTTTTGCACATTTGAAGGATTTACATTTAACAATATTCAGAGTAAAGTCTCACCAGAAATAAAATCATGGTCTGACTGCATTAAAAATAAGGCATTGCAAAGGTATATGTTTAACAGTTTGTTTCTTTAGTCTGTGTCTTTAATGTGTGTCACAGCTGAATTAAAGAGTTTAACTTGCTGCACTTTTGCCATATGTAACTGCTGCGTTTTCAATTATGGATTTCACTTTCAGTTTGGGGAGCTTCCGTTCAAAAGAGATTAAATCAATCACTCTAAATAAAGCTGAGCTACAAATAATAGTATATCTGCATAACGAAAATGTTTATGGTACATTAGTTTATGGTAGATTTGGCTTTGTTTGCACGTTATTTTTATCTGTTATGGAAATAGCATTATGCTTGGTATTTTAATGAGACGTTAGTATCAAAAACCTCTCGAGTTTGAGACATTCTGACTTTCTTCTTAATAAAACAATTTCACAAAAGTATTATCTGCAAATTCAAAACAGAGAAATCATATTAGCAGTTAATACCTAGAAAAGTACAACAATGTTCACAGTCAATTAAACAGTGCTAATGTTGTGCATACTTGCATGCCATTTCAGACCGAATATTCAAAGTAGCATGTAATGTAAACATTACAGGGACCTTGTCACAAGATGTTACTGTTCAATAATAAATGAACGTGGGAATATATAACTAGGCATGGGACGATAACCATTTTCAAGGTATACCGTGGTTTGGAAAAGTCAAGGTTTCCATACTTCCAAAATTTTCTTTAATACCGTTCCTAAGGTATGTGTAAGATTTTATTTACAATTTTTTTTTTCGTTTTTTAGGTGTAAATTGTGAAGACATCTGTGTTTTTGAACTGAACGAAGACAGCAGAAGTCAATGATTCACTTGAATTATTTAGCCTGACATGTTTACTGCTGCAAAATACTTTAAATGTTTCTCTAAATAAAATATATTGTGTTCAAAGGGGAAAGAGGTTTTATTTTTTAGCCAGACATTTAAAAAGAATATATTTTAGAGCAGTGATCACAATATCGTGATACCGTGAAATCGTGATATTTTTATCCAAGTTTATCATACCTTCAGAATCTTATACCGGCCCATGCCTATATATAAACAACTTTACCACAATCCATATTAGATTAGATTAGATTCAACATTATTGTCATTACACATATACAAGAACAAAGCAACGGAATGCAATTTAGGTCTAACCAGAAGTGCAATAGCAGCAAGTGCAGAATACAGGTATAAATTATAAGGGGCAGTTATAGAAAAACTATGGTGATTTTTACAGATGGATGTACTATGAACATTGTATTGAAATTCCCTTTCACAACATTGTTGTGGAAAAGCAATTTTAGATGTTTTAGTTTTGTTATCCGTGGTCTCGAAGAAGTTGCCTTTCAATATTCGATGGGTGAGGAGAATAAAGCCACATCATTGTACCCAGTTTTTTGAAAAAACTTCACTGACTGTTTAAAGTTATCTCCATAACTCCACACAAAGTATCATGGGGCCATAAGAAAAAGATTAGCAAGTTACCAAAAATACATAAATGAAAGTATTAAGTTAATAAGCATTACCAATCTTTATATTAAAAAATGAAAATATTTAAATATTTATCTGTATTTATTTAATCTAAGCTTCTCAATTATTTATGAAGCTACGAAAATGACAAACTGTACTTGACTGTCAGATGTCAGATAATTCTTTTAGATTTAACATCCCCTTAAGTACTTATTGATTACAGGACCACCAAAAACGCAGTAACCGTATTGTTCTTATATTATTTTATACTGTAATGTTTCAATATATTTGAAGTCTAAAGATAGACCGGCTAATTGGCTAAAGGCGCATGATCTGTTCATTTCAGCACAGCTATGACTACAAAAGTCAAGAAACTGCATGTAAGACATGCATACTTCTAGTTTTACTGACCAACACAAATACGGTTGTGTCTTTATATGTTAAATGCTCGTTAGAGACCATTTGTAACTCACCTGTAGGCAGCAGTGTGGAAACGTCAGCCTAAATCCAGCATGCAGGCGATCCAACGCTTTCCTCCGGCGCTGCCGTAAAACAATATAAACGGTCGTAAAAAGCATCCGTCTGACGCAATAACAGAGGAACGCGCCTGATACACCAAACCGTCTGATGTAAGCCACTGAAAACAAGCAGCGATAGGAAAGTTTATCATTTAATTGTAGAAAAAAAAAATGCATCTCCTTTAGTAATGCTAAAACAATGCAATTATGATTATGTCTGTTAAGAACATTTTGTTATTTTAAAATATAAAAGTAATGACAACCACATTAGTTCAATGTTGAGCTTTACATTTACAGATGTTGAACGTCTAAGATTTTTTATCTCATAAAACATTTGTCAACGATCTGGTATCTTTAATGAGTTTTCAAATAGAGGGCCGGGGACAACAAGATGCCCGCAAGAGAATTAAAACGATTCAAAAAATGAATAAAAAAATTGAAACAAATAAATTCAAGAGAAAATAAACAAACAAACAAACGAGTAGATAAATAATACATCCAACAGAACAAAAAGACTAGTTAAAAAGAACAGAAAGTAAAGTATTTCCAAAAAATACTGTTTAAATCATTTTAAAAATGTTAATTTCACAGTATTTCTACAAAAAGTTTATACTTTTTTTTAAAGATGAGAATCCTTTAATGAGAACTTATATTTATAATCAGTATTGCACATTGGTATTTGGTGCTGTGTTTTGTAGATTAAGATTTGCATCACCTAAAACTCTAACTTTGATCATAATATCATAAAATATAGTAAAAGTGCTCTAATAAATATTGTACATTAAAATACACTACAGCATTTTTATTTAGTTATATTTATTTATTTATTTTTGCTGTTAATAGTTTTATTTATATCCCTGTAGACTTTCTTGATGGAGGCCTTGGCTTATAAATGACAGATAACATGACTCACAGAGAAGAGGTTTTATTGCAGCATATAAACCATGGCATAGCAAGGCATTTGTATGTCAAATAAAATGACAAACACACAACAAGTACATCATCTTTTTGACACGTAACAAATATCGCTCAGCACCTTGAAACACTTAGAAATCTCCCGAACGTTCTATAAAAACTAAATCTGATCAAAATAAAAATATGTAAAAATTAAAACTTTAAAGATGCATATTGGTCTTCCTCCTTTTAAGGCAAAATGTACAACTTAGTTTCATGAGGTATCATGATTTAAATCCACATGCGGTCAATATTTAGTGTGCAGTCTACTAATCAGGTCCAGAAACTAAAAATCTCATTTATTTTCTTCATAGGAGAACAGATGTCTAATGATATTGTTAAAGACAGACCTACATTGAGCTACTAAGTTGTTAATCAATAGCATATGATTTTGTCGAAGCTCAGTCCACATATTTTTGCTTCTTTTTTAAAAATCCATAATCAGCTGAAATCCCAGGGGAAAGTGTATTACTCAAGAATTCTCCATCAAACATATATATTTTCATTTATTTAAATGAAACATTTTAGAATTATTCATTGTTTTTTTACTTAATTATATCCTTTGCGGTACTTCTTGGGATTGTAGGTCTGACCCTGTAAAAAGCTGTTTAGTATAGTCTTCTACATTTGATATGTATCAAAGTTTTAAAGCTGTAATGAAAACCACACGGTTGGTTGGTTTTGTGCATCGTTTTTCATTTTATTTAGCTTTTTATCAATAAAAATTAAATGGGGAAAATTCTGTGGATAAGCACTGTTGCACTTTATTTGTAGTGTAATATGCAAATAAGGTATAGCTAATATATAGACTTCAGATGTCAGCAGACTTCAGATGTCAGCAGTTCAGGTGCTTGCAATTGAGAAGACTTCTCTGAGCTTCCTTCAAAGGCTTCAAGAACATTGTCTACAGTATTTTCCACCACTCTGCCAATGATGGACACACCAAAGTTGAGCACGTGACCCACTCCTTTACCACTTCTCCAGGTCAGTTTGCCAATCCCACTTCCTACTGTTGACACCTGTTGGCCCATTTCTGAGGATACGGTCCAAAGGTAATCTACCATGCCATCCCAGACTGACCCAAGAACATTTCCAAAGATACTAAAACCATTCCCCACTGTTCCTGTCATGATACCCACGACATCTGAAACCAGAGTTCCCGTTCCTATGAATGCCTCCTGGAATGCCAGGCCTAAGCTGCCAGCTAGTGAAGAGAGACAGGCGTACATCGTGCACACGCTAGTTTCTCCTGTCTGGTACAAGGTGTTAAAGACGCATGAAACTCCAGAACACACTCCTGAGCCCAGATTGTTGACCAAAGTGTAGCTGTCAACTGGCACGGAGGCCAAAACGGCCAGATCTTCCTGGAGAACAAAAGCCAGCTGGAAGGGAAGATTAGTGGCTACGTTTATGATTGGAGAGAACGGGGCATAAAGGAGTGAGACGATGGTGGACAAAATGTAGAGAAGAACTGATTCGGAGCGCTCGGTTTCATCGGTGTCCTCCTGACTGTCTATGTCTGAACCCAAGGAAGATTCTGAAGACTCTGAGGTCACTTCCTCATCTACTGCTTCTGAAGATTCTGCTTCCTGAGAGTTACGCTTGCTAACGTGTTCCTCGTTTTGTGCATCAGAATTAGCTGTTTCAATTTCCTTTTCCATTTTCTTTTTCGAGAAGGATGCAAGTTCATTTTCTATCTCATGACCCATTTCACCACAGCCTCCTGAAAACAGGCCTGTAACACCGATTCGCTCTTCTAGTGCCTTAATGCTGAGTACTTTCACATCCCCCTCCTTCACTAGCCCAAAACTGAAGCTACCATCTCCGTCTGATGCAGCACAACACAGTGCTGACCACATCGGTTTCCCTCCACATTCATTAAAGCCACCCACACCAGTCTGAACATAAATTTCACCACCATTCTCTGAACACTTTGCTATGACCGAGCTCCGGATCAACTCGGCTGTCAGAGAATCCCACTGGAGAAACGGTGAGGATGATGGAGTCTCATCTGAGGTTTCTCTGTAAAGTGCTGGGATGGCCACATGAGAATCAACATTGATCTCTTCTTGGGCTTCCTGCAAAATGAGAGAGACATGCATTTAATTTCTCATTTGATTGCAATACCTACATAAACCCTTTATGGCGCACTCCTTGAAAATAATTTTTTGGCCCACATCTTAATTGAATAATATACTGATGAAACAATTCTGATAAATAATAATATATTTATAACCTATGGATAACAGGTCAACCACGTGGTTATGATGCCTTTTAAAGGATTAAAGAGTAAGTCCACCCAAAAATAAAAAATATGTTATTGTTATTCACCTTTATGTTGTTCCAAACACCTGAGACCATCGTTCATCTTCAGAACACAAATTATATTATATAAAATATATTATTACAAAGATATTTTTGATGAAATCTGAGAGCTTACTCATCCTCACTAGACTGCAATGGTTCATAGATGTTCAGTAAGGGAACCAACATTGGCAAAACATTCCATGTGGCTTCAGTGGTTCAATTGTAATCATACGAAGCTCCATGAACACTTTTGTGTGGCAGAAAAAAATAATTAAATATGACTTTGTTTAACCAATGTCTTATCTACCACATCAGATTAGGTCATGTGTGTACTATGGGCAGAACAATGTTTGTTGTTATTAGAGTCAGCAGCACAACATGCTAGCACTGTACTGCCGGTAGTAAACATGCACCTAAATTGGATGTGAAAATAGTTTTTTCGGGTGCACAGAATTGTTCATGCAGCTTTGTACGATTACAGTTGAATCACAGAAGTCACATGGAATGTGTTGACAATGATGAGGGAGCTCTTTCATCTAAATATCTTCATTTTTGTTCCAATAATAAACGAATGTCTCAGAGAATTATAACAATATAGGAGTAAATAATAACAGAATTTAAATGATTGGGTGAACTAACCCTTCAAATCCATTTCACCACAATATAAATGGAAAAAAATATTTTGAGAGAATTAAAAAAAACTGGAAACTGAGACAAAACTGTGGTTGTCAGGGAGGAATGAGTTGTTTGTTTTGAGGTGTGACTGAATGAATCAACCTGTTCTGAGTCTGTTTCATGAGTAGCCTCATTAATTAAATGCAGTTATACTGATTTGGTTACTTAGTATAGCATTCACCCATTACAATAATTGCCTTAAAATATTTTATACCACTTTAGACAAGATTTAAAAAAATATAATAAACCCCCACAAAATAAAATAATAATAATAATGTTAATAATAATAATAATAATAATGTGTTAAAACTATAAAGCAAATAATATATATTTTTAATAAAATAACTTTTAAGAAAAACATTTTAAGCATTGGTGTTTGTGTCATTAAGATTGCAGGAAATGATATTTGTGGTTAATTTTAATACCTAAATTAAAGGAATAATTCACCCAAACATGACAATTCTGTCATCAGAAATTGGCCTAAACTAGTTTTGAATTTATTTCTTCTATTGAACATAAAATAAGATATTCTAAAATATGTTGAAAAAAGGTAGCCATTGAAGTCCATATTATATTTTCTTTGGAGGTGAGTGAGTACATTTTCAGTTTTGGTTTAATATTATAACCCTACCCTGTCATAAAGTAAATGATCTGATAATTCAAAGAACTTATTGGCTTTATAACAAACAGTCATGAGAGTCTGCAGGGGTCATGTGAATGACATCATTTCCTGTTTGTTTGTATGTTTTTTTATATATTGACTGAAATTTTGTGGACAAAAAGAAAGTCTGAATGCAACTTATTTATGCAGTGACTCAAGTATACCTCTACTTTGTGTAATACAAAGGGAAATGATTATGCTTTAAATTCACAAATAAGTCACAAGTCCACCTTAAAAAGAGTGTATGAATGTCAAGAATACAAGGTGCATATTTAAAGTGTTTTTTTTATTATCATAAAGGACTAAAATGATGTTATGCTGATGTTAGTCTTTATTATTCTGCTTGACTTAACAGCATTGTTGTCTGCATGTCAGCAGAAACTGCAATGAATGTAGTTTAGCAAGACTCTCATTAAAAATTCAGCCATCTATAATGACTTCACACTCGTTTAGCATAAGTGCCTGTATAATAACAGCACTCAGCACTAATTTCAAACCAACGTACTTCCAGCAGAAGCACCTGCTCAAATCTTGAACTCCGAACAAATCTCCAAGTCAGTAGCTAAGGGAGAGAAAAAACATTGTGTCTCACCGTGCTCTGCTCTTCTCTGCCCCATCCATTATTCAAGCTGAGGTGAAGTGCTGTGAAGACTGTGCTCTGGCAGTTGGTGTTAAAGAGTGATGCAAAAGGCCGTCCGGTCAGATGTCTGTGACACCTCTGCTCCAAACCCACATCAGAGAGTGCCTGTGGAGGCGAGCCCCTGAAAAAACAGTCATGACACTGAAGGAAGCCTGGATCGAGATCTGCGTGAGAACTCGCCCGGACTACACCACCATTAACCAGCACTGCAGAGATCAACAACACAGTGAGTCTGGGTAAATGCATGACCAAAAGCCCTCCGTACAGCAGAGCAGAGACTGCAGCTAACAGTGCTGAACTAGCAGCTACACAACAAGAAGATCTCTCTCTCTCTCTCTCTCTCTCTCTCTCTCTCCGGCTATGCAGAATGAGTCTGGGCACAATCTCACCTTCTTCATCCCTCCCCCTTTCACTCCCTTTCATCCATCCCTCCCTTTCAAAATCACTCTTGCTGACTACACCTCAGCTTAGTATTGCTATAATGCACACAAACCAGAACACACACCTCTCGCACGCCTTCATGACTACCAGTGTGTCAGCATTCCCCAGCATTTACAATAGCAAACTTGCTTTTTTTTTTTTTGCAGCTAGTCATTTTTGATCTTTGCTTGGCTTTTTTATTTTTTATTTGATGACTTTGACTTTTTTTTCTCCATGAATCAGAGATTGTACTTGACATCTGATGTACTGACTAAAAAGAAGACCGATACAAAGGGGGGATGCATTTTAAATATTTAATATAAAAAAACCCAACAAAAATGGTAATGTTTTGCTTGTAGTTTCTTTCTGCGCCTGTGTAAAGAAAAAGAAACAGAATTTAATTGCATTTCATAAATAATTGTATTATTATTAAACTGATAAAGATATACTGTCATGTCTAATTCGGGTTCAGCAGGTGTGTGTGTGTGTGTGTGTGTTTAATAATCCCTCAGAAACTTGCCTGGACTAGTGTTGATGTGCTCTTGGGTAATGTGGGTGTGGCTTTCTCAATCTCTGACAGTTTTTTCCTCTCTTTGTTTTGCTCGCTCAGATTTTTCCTCTCTCTTATTGCCTAAACGCTGTCGCGAGAGTCTATATTTAAAGCATGCTTACAGGTAACGCATTGCAGCTCTGCAGTCTTTAAAGAATGAGCCTATCCATTATCTACAATGAGTCAGGTTTTTTTAGTAACTCAATCTGTAATACAAACAAACGCCAACGCCAGCATAACAGCACAAGTGCAGATTTCTTAATGAGGAATTACAAATCGTTTTTTTACTTAGTTAATTTCCAATTTCCTACTAATAAGAGTGCCTACATATCTAAAAGGATCTGAATAATCTAACCATATCATATTTATAAAGTGTGCAGAACAGGTTAAGAAAACAGGGCTAAACAATAACACGTTGGCAGGACAAGAAGACAATAATATCTAATTGACAATTTAAAAAAAAGTCTTATTGTCCTGCCATTTTACGCAAAAAATGTTAAATTATTATATCAGGAATTAATTTTATAGGTGCAAGAGATTTTTTTTATTTTTTATTTTACATTGACTAGTTTTTTCCTAGTAATTTTCTAGTTTTTTGAAAATCTTTCCCCATTCTAATACAATCATGATGCAACTACATACAAATAGTACAGTATTTCATTATTCATATTACATGTTTTTGTTTGTTGGTTTCAAATGTCACGTTATCACAGAGATAAACTACATTGTAAAATGTTTATTTAAAAAACTTGATTTTGGTTTAAGTAACAATTCTCACTATAAACTAGTGGCTTATTTGCTGCTTATTATTAATATATTGACTGTTTATTTGTACTTATAAAGCAGGGGTCACCAAACTTGTTCCTGGAGGTCCGGTGTGCTGCAGATTTTAGCTCCAACCCTAATCAAACACACCTGAACAAGCTAATCAAGCTCTCACAAGGTATACTTGAAATTTCCAGGCAGGTGTTTTGATACAAGTTGGAGCTAAACTCTGCAGGGACACCGGCCCTCCAGGACCGGGATTGGTGATCCCCGTTATAAATGATATATTCTAATGAAACTAAAACCATAGTATGTTACAGTCACAATTGGTAAAAATATTATTATAAAAATATTAAAAAGCACACATATTCTGTATGATCTTATTACTAATCCTACCCAATACATAAACCAAACAACTACTTCAATAACTAATAACAAAGGTAACAGACAATGGTTTATTAACAGTGAAAATTGAACTCAAAATTTAAATATATCAGTTTTAAAAAGTGCAACCCTTTTTATAAATCGCATAAATATTTCACAACTTAACTGTTTTTATCATGTAAATGCAGATTTGTTTACCATAAACAAATAAAAAATTTAATAAAAATGTTATCAACTCCAAAAAGCAAAGCATGTTTCCCTGCTAAATAATATTATACTGCCATTCTTATGTTTGAGCCCTGCAAAAGCAACATGTTTTTGTTTTAAATTTGACAAAAAGGTCTAAATTTTAAGTTGGAACTAACAATATACTGTATAATCAATGATAAGGACACCCTCTAAACAGACAGAAGGATCTCTTAGTAGTTGTGGTCTCGGATAAGCTTCAACACAGCGGTCTTTATTTGTCTATTACCTTCACTCATTGGGTATGTCAATGACCAGCTCTGCCTCGTCTCCCTCTCCTCTCTCCTCCTCTCCTCGGTCACTCTCTCCTTCACTGTCTCCCTCATCCTCTCCTGCGTCCTCGCTCAGCATCTGCTGCGGGACCCAGCTGAACGGCCCACTCGCACCCCCTGCCGCAGCGCTGCCTGCTGGGTAACTGGAAGAGAGCGGACCAACTACCTGAACAAGCGAAAGAGGCGGAGAAATGGTTGTGTAAACAGAAGCTGTACTGCGATAGCAATATTATAAACATTAATGGCCACTTAAATGTATTGCTCATTGTTTATTAGATTTTTTTTAAAGCCATGCTGGCATAAAATTGAATAACAACAGGTATACTATTGAGTACATTTATAAAGTTCCAAGTAATTCAAATTAACACAAGTCAAAAAATAAGTTACTTTTTAAAATAAATCAGTTAACATCGCAGCTCTGAATAATGTACATTTACATTAAACTGCAAAACATGAAAAGTTCATATTTGCAAAAATTTATAACTTGGTCGTCATTAATCTTCATAAATATATTTAATGGTGCATTGAAGAGATCATTTGCAAAAAAAAAACAAAAAAAAAACATGATTTTTAAATGGACAGTTCACCTAAAAATTTAAATGACCTCATTTACTCTCCCTTATGCAGTTTTAAACCTTTATTTCTTCTGCTGGACACAAAAGAAGATATTTTGGAAAAATACTGGTTGCTGACAGCCATCCATGTTAGTCAATAGCTGTATCTCATTTAGAGGCTGCATCCTCCGAAGGGTGCTTTCGAAGTGCACTGTGTCATCGCGACAAAGGCTGTCTCATTTCAAAAACATTCGAAGGCTCCTTCAAATGCAGCCTCAAAATGCGTCCTTCGTTTCCCAGGTAATGAAGGACACAACTGGTGAATCCTTCGCAGCCTGGAATATCCGAAGATTCATTGCACACTGATAATTAGGTTTAATTTATTTGGATATCTAAACACGTGTTAAAAAACAAAAAGAGTGTGACATGTCTTACTAAACAGTGATTTTGTGGACAGTTTACATTTTTTGTGTACATTTATGGATGAAAGAAAATTTATCTCCAGCTTCTGTAAACCTCCCTTTGCCTTCATATCGCTTAAAATAAATTTTAAAATCACTTTGAAAAAAAAAAAAAAGTCATTACAAATTTTATTACTGCTTGTGTTACGTTGCCTGGTGATGAGATCTGTCCTCTGTAGGCGAGATCGTCTCATTTCAAAACACTCGATTCGGCTTGTGTGGACTTACCATTGAAGTCTGCATCCTTCAGAGGATGCAGCCTCTGAAATGAGACACAGCTGATGGGTGTCAGCTACAAGCATTTTTCAAAATATCTTCTTTTGTGCTCAACATTTGAAAGAAACTCAAATGAGTACTCAAATGATTTTAGAAGAACTATCCCTTTAGGACGAAAGTTTTTGTTAATTAGCTCTTCATATGCAATGCAGTAAAATATGCTTAAAGTCCGAGTGAACCGGAAGAAGCTGAGACTTTTCTTTCATTGTGTTAATATACTTTCAACAGAAACTGAATAATGAGTAGAGACGGGGCTTTCTTTTGCGCATCATTCCCTCATAGAAAACTAACATGGTATTATTGTACATATTAAGGGGCAAGAATATTAATGTACAGGCGCTATAGAAGCCATTAAGTTGATGCAAACAGAAGGACAATCACTCCAAACACTGAAGCAAATCATCATATTTTAATTTAAGATAACCAAAACTGTTTTATTTCAGCAGATGAATTCTTCACCTACAGAATAGCAATGTGAGCTAGCTAAATAAACATTGTAAAATTTGATTTCACATGGACTTTAAGTCATTTTTGTGTGTGATCATGTGAAAATAGGTATTTGAGCTTCCAACAACCTCCTCTCTTTCCTTCTCTCACCTTCCCTGAACTTTCTTTCCTGTGTTTGGCCAGTTTTGTTTTTCTTTCTTTCTTCACTCGCTCAGCAGAGGGAGCCAAATACTCAGGAGGGAAGGGTAACTGCTCACCCACAATCACACACACAAGGCCGAAGAATAACAGTCATTTCCACACACACACGCACACACCCAGAGTGCCCAGATGGATGCGTGTGAAGTCCACATAAACCAGGTGAGGTGATACAAAGACAAAAAAGACAGAAAAAAATATGAATAAAATGACAAATTAACTGGTGATAAAACAAAATGTAAAACAATGCGAGTAACGGAAAGGCATGAGTGCAGCAGACGTGTGGCCTGATGATGGAGGTGTGATGTACTCACAGCGTTGAGGTATTGTGCTGAAGCGGAAGACTGGAGAGCCCCAGATCGGGACAGGAGAGACAGATGAGGAGATGAGGACGAAGGAACAGGAGGAACTCCAGGACTCCTCCTCCTGAAACAAAACATATCTATATATTTACTATAATAAATATAAATATTTAACAGCACAACCATTTAGAAAATCAGACTGAAAATTCTTGGAAAGTGCAAAGAAGAGGCAACATTGTTTTTCGAGACAAACAAACTGAAGGTTTGAAACCACTTTGTAAGGATGTTTCTAACACGGTTAGCACAATAACATTTTATTTTAGTCAAGTATATGCATTTGTTTAACATAAGACATGAGTGCTTCATGTGATCTATACTAATTACATTTAAATATTACATTTACTCAAAGATATTCAAAGGCAAAACACCTGTCACTGCCTATGAGTTACTACTACTACTAATGTTCTGTCTCGTGTTGTGTAAATATGTGCATTTATGCATTTTAGATTTTTTTTCCTATAACATGCTTATTCATGTTATTCTAGTTATTGCAAAATATATTACATTTTTTTATCAATTCATATCTATACTAGGTTTGGGGTCAGTAAGATTTTATTATTTATTTATTTTTAATTTGTATTTTTTTTTTTCTAAAAAAGCATGTGGAGTAATAATATGAAATAGCATCTACATCTACAGAATTACTTCCAATTTGAATACATTTAAAAATATTTATTTTTTGTGATTGCAAAGCTGAACTTTCAGCATCATCAGTCTTCAGTGTCACATGATCCTTCAGAAATTGTAATACAGTATGTTAATTTGACACTTTTGAAATTTGAAACTTGTATTATTATTGTTACTATTATCAATGTTGAAAACATTTATTCATTCATTCATTTTCTTGTCGGCTTAGTCCCTTTATTAATCCGGGGTCGCCACAGCGAAATGAACCGCCATGTTGAAAACATTTGCACTGATAAATATTATATATTGTGTTAACTGTCAAATATTTTTGATGAATCCAGCTCAACAGAAAGTTTAAAAGAACGGTATTTAGTGTTGGTAACCAGTGTTGGGTGTAGAACTGATTCCAATTTTTCAAGTACTTAGTAAAGTAACACATTTCTTTTTCATTTCCAATAAAATATCTGAGTTACTTTTCAATAACGTAACACCAGTTAGATTCTTTTCCCATTTATTGACTGATGGCTCTACTGGACCTGTGTTATAAGAAATAAGGAGTAAGAACAGATTTGTTGTGTATGACATTTAAACATGATATTTACTGTCGCTCTAGCTTAAATGTGAACATGCATTTCCTCATCTCACATTTTTACAAAAAAATATTCAGTATCCCTTACATCGAATAAAAATAAAAGTGTGAAAGGCAAACTCTGAATATTAATAGCTGAAAAATTAGTTTGAGCTCAACTGTACATTTCTTTCAGCCTGAGTGAAGTTTGCTCACATTTTCACTTTTGGTGTAACAGAGCTTTACATTTTTCAAAACTAGAAGTATTTTTATATTATTACAAACAAGCAAGCCCAGTCCAGAAAAAAAGGTAACACAAAACACAATGCATTATCTAACACAGGGGTTCTCAAACCTTTTTCACCAAGTACCACCTCAGAAAAAAATTGTCTCTCCAAGTACCACTATAATGACCAGTATTGAAATACAGTAGCGTAGTAGGCCTAATTAAGCAGCGACAGCACTGCACAGTTCAAAAAAGAGACAAATCAATTCCTTTTATTGAGAATATGTATTATTGTCAGCCACTTTACACATTATAAATAGTTTGAACATTAACTGTGCTTGCAGAGTAAAAAAATAACTTTACCATTTAAATTAAAATGTGCTTTTAAAAGTGATTTTAAAATGGCACTGTTCTTAAGAAGTAAATAGAAAACTGATGTACTTGTAAAGTATTAATGTATAGTAGCCTATTCATCAAAACCTGCAAATGTTGCTGGGACCTGATGAATATAGGTTATATGTCATATACGTATATACATACATTTTTTAATACATTTTGAGATATATATTGCATGTACAGATCTTTGATATCTAAACGTTAACTTGTATTTTGATACGATTCGGAATTACATATTTAAATTAGATCCGCTTACTGCTCGTCATTTACAGTAGGCCTATGTGTGTCAGAAAAGCGAGTGATTAATGCATAAATTCCATAGTCTGTTGATATTCTTGATTCTGATTGGCTGGAGGGTGTGCAACGCACAGGTAGTTCCAGTCAGTTTTGATCACAGTTCAAAATGAATGCGCTTCTCCCAAATGTTTATAGTTACCATAGCAACTCGCATGTGAAACCGATGAGGACTGTTACTTGCGGACGGGAGATCCGCAAAATTAGAAAAATACTCATCTGACTGAGAATGTCTTATTTGTCCACCCATGATCGGACTGATGAAATCGCATAATAATATTAGCATGTATAAACAGCACTGACACATGCTCTCTATCTCTCTGTCTGCCTGCGAGTCGTGCATTAACGCACGGCAAGCCGTTGATTATCCCTTACATACACATATACAGTGCTTGACCAATTCATACGTGCAGTATTCCTGAGTTTGCAGACAGTAACTGAAATCACAACAGGACTGGTCTGCTGAAAGGCTTCTCTAGCGCGTGTATCTCCTTCGCACAACCCTCCGCCAGAGCCGCGCGCCTCTTTTTCTTCCTCCGCGCCAAGCGGACTGATTTTTTTTTTACGTTTGATTACGCGATGCACTACAGTAAACATTCTAAGCACTCCGGTGTACTCGTACGCTTCAGGGAACAGCCAATGCTCTCTGATCACGGTGTTATCGTACGTGTCAAAGGGTTTAAAAAGTGTGTTCATTTTATTCTTTTATTATTCAGCGATTTTTCCGCATACCACTAGAAGAAGTCCCGCGTACCACCACAGTTTGAGAACCACTGATCTAACTTTTTTTTTTTCATTTCACATTTAGTAGTTAACTTTATAACAAATAATACAAGATTGCAGTATATTTCTTTTTAATGTTTTTAAAAGGCATCATTGCTGAGTGAAACTATTATTTGCTTCTTAATCTTAGCTCCAACATTTTAATGGTACTGTATACACTTTATTAAGGTTTTTTATTTTTTATAAATTTAGGGCTGCATGATACTGGAAAATTGACATTGTGATAATTTTCCCCTGCAATATATATTGAGATATAAATACAATTTCACCACATGACTTAAATAGCTCTATGTGGAAAGTCATTACTTTTGATTGATTGGGATAAATTGTGTGGGAGTGAAATATGAATATATTGTACGTAATCTATTATATAAATATAATAAACAAGCTACAGTCCTAAATAAACACAATGGAGCAAATGTTATTATGGTTATTATGGTTATTATTATGTGATTTATGGTTTTCTGGGGAGTGTCTAACAGTATTGCAGGACAAAAAATTGGGAAACAAATGTAAAAGGGCATGGCATAGTCCTCCTTTATATAAATAATTCACTGAAATAATTTTTTTTCAACTTTTTTATGCTCTTTATGTTCTCTTAAAATGCTTTAAACTCTTGAAATGTTCACATGGGCCTTAAAAGCGCATGTAAATGTTAAACTTTTACTTTATAATGGTTAAATTCTGCAGTGTCTCCACAAATCTCATGTGTTTTGGCCTGTGGATTCTGGTAGTTCATATTCATAACTCAACATTGCATATCTTGCGACGTGACTATTGCAGACACACACATTGCAATATCGATGCTCAAACGATATATTGTGCAGGCCTAGTTAAATTGAAAGGGTTGAAGTTATATGGTCAATGTCTGACATTGATCAAATCTCAAATGCAAATCAGCTTGTTGTAGACTCACTTTTTCCCCGCTTCCCTGTCTCTCTCTCTGGCTCCCTCTCCATCACTGTCTGAGGAAACTGTTGCATCAGAGTCTGAAAACAAAAATGTGGTCAACACAGAGCATCCCTGGAAGATGTTTTCAGATGAGAAACTTTATTTGAGACCCACCAGAGGATTCTTCATCCACCCTTTCATACTGCAACAACCTGTCCAACAGAAAACTGACACAAAACAACAAAAAGTGTTCAGTTCTGTCTGTGAATATGTTAATTAAGCAAAGGTGAAGCGTTTAATGATAAATAAGTAATTACATGTTCTACCTTTTGTCTCTAGAAACTTTTAACAGTTTCCTCTGAGCTCTTCTCAGCTCCTCTTGAAAACACTCTTGCTCCTGAAGAGAAATAAAGGGACTGAAAATTATCGATCTGAAATTACCAGTAAAAATTAAACATGTAAATAGTACTTACATACACCAAAAACTTTAACTTGCGTTTAAGATTTTTGTATTTTCTCTTGTAATCCACCTCTACTTCTGCTTGCCCGTTCATTTTGGGGCCCAAATGGAAATATATAGTCGTTTTTTTCAAGTGGTTTTGCTATTTCATGTGAATTTCGAGTGACCGAAATTGTATTGTTGTCCTTCGAATGGCAATGTCTATTTTACTCCACAATTTAAGACGCTACAACAAATTGCTAATATTTTAGCCAAGCTAACGCTACACAAGTTAAACATAACGCAAATGAATTAACAAACGTCGCATTTAATGAGCGTAATAAACACGTTAGACACTGCCAAATAGTCGATGAGAATGTAATAATATATACCAATCAAATTCTACAATATTTAACAATAAAGCGAACATCTCACGCATGTCATGCACAACGCTGTTGAATTCGACGTGCTCTTTGTTTACTTCCGCTTCAGCGTAATTCGTACAGGAAATGGAATTTTTTACAGGTCTATGGTAAGATGTCAGTGTCTTATAATATAAATATTATATAAAAACAAATACTGACTTTAAAGTTTACCAAATTGCGTGAGTATACTTAGATTATCATTTTTGGTTAATATCAATATATACATGAATTACATTCACATTAACAAAAGCTATGTATTTCAGTTCATTAATTCAATACATTAAATTAAATTACAGTGAATGTAAATAAAATGTTAAAGTTTTATTTAAAATTTGCAACTAACGTTAGGTGCCCATTGTAGGGCTCTCGTTAAACTTATAAGGAGCCCGCTATGACTTCAATTCATTTATTTATTTTCTTGTCGGCTTAGTCCCTTTATTTATCTGGGGTCGCCACAGCGGAATGAACCGCCAACTTATCCAGCGTATGTTTTACACAGCGGATGCCCTTCCAGCTTCCGCACAGGAACATAGGGAGAACATGCAGAATCCACACAAAAATGCCAACTGACCCAGCCGAGACTCGAACCAGTGACATTCTTGCTGTAAGGCGACAGCGCTACCCACTGCACCACCACACCACCCTGACTTTAAACAAAGTCATATTAAAATAATGCAATGGGATTGAAACAGTAGAGCTTTGCTTTGGCTATGTCAAGGTTGTTGGTTTGATTCCAAGGAGAAGCAAGAACTGATTAAATGTGTACCTTAAATTCAAGGAAAATCTTCAGACATGCATAAAGTAAAAAAAAGAAAGAAAAAAGACTCTTAAAGTAATCAATTTTGCCTTATTTGATAAGAAATTAACAGTGCTATTGCAAAGCTTTTAATTTTTATATCCGCTTATATTTTTATAACCTCTTAAACATATATGCCGGAATAGTTGGTGGTTCATTCCGTTGTGACAAATCCTAATTTAAAAAAATCCCATGGCACTTCTCGCAAAGAGTAGGGGTGTAACCTCAATTCCCTCAATCGGCCCTTACGATCATGGCCTCCCAATCATCCCCATCCACCGAATTGGCTCTATCACTGTCTGTCCACTCCACCAATAGCTGGTGTGTGGTGAGCGCACTGGCGCCATTGTCCTGTGGCTGCCGTCGCATCATCCAAGTGGATGCTGCACACGGGTGGTGGTGTGGAGAGAATCCCCCTCATGATTGTAAAGCGCTTTTGTTGTATGGCCATACACAATAAAAAATGTGCTATATAAATACACATTATGTAAGATTTATGAAAATATGCATGATTTAAGAGAGAGAGAGACACAAGACTGAAAAGCACTACACCCAGCTGAGAAAGGACAATGGAACCTACGTTCCACCCAAATTCTTCACACCCTTCTCTTCCCTTCATTTACATGTGAAGCATCTCACCCCCTTTTCCCTGAACTCACACAAAATGATCATCTCAAAGTATGAACTGTTCTATATCCATGCAAGTGACTATATCTATCATGTTTGATATCATTTAAAATGTCTCAGTGCGACTGGTACAATGGTCTCATTCCCTCAGAAATAGACATAACCAAAATAATAAATATATGACTTCAGGTATCTTTTACACCACTGCTAAGGGTGTGACCGGGGGTTTAGGAACCCTCACTAAATGTAAATGCCCTTTGTTGTTCAACACACACCCCTTCTATCTACTACTTAAGGAACAGTTTTCCAGCTGGTCGGGGCGCTTCTGCGTTCAGAGGGCCCATGGAGCTGAGTTTCTAAGAAACTCCGCACTATGTAGATTTTGAAAGTCAGGTATGCATCTTCTGATCTTGGAATTATCTTTGAGAATTTGATGTTTTGTATTGATCGTTTATGAATTGACTGAATGAATTGGCATAATACACATTTACCTGACTAATAAATTGTTATATTTGAACGTTTTCTTGTTACTCTGAAATTATTACTCAGATAAGTTAAGAATGTGCTAGACTTCATGATAGACTAAACATAACACATGTTAGATGGGGATCCTAGAAATTCCAACTTATCGTCTGACTTTATTATGTTATTCGTTGCAAATCACTATGGTGAGTCAGAGTAATTTCACTAAGATGAAATGTAATAGAGTTAGAATAATTTCATTAAAGAATAACTACAAAGTTTTCGTTAAAAGGTACTAACGAACTATTAAGTCTTAGATGATACTGATTTTTACCTCTGGTTAAATATTTCAATCATAATTAAGTTGTACGTGATTATTTTAGTCATGGAAAATTAGGGCTATAGGCTACTGATTTAACCCCTGATTATCGTTTGAGTTTTAACTAAGTGTACGTAGATGATTGCAGGAATCAAATGATTACTATTTAAATAATGACATTGTCTGTCTGTCTATTAAATAGTATTAATCACCAACCGCTAATTATTAATCAGGCTAGTGAATCTATGATGCAATACTGCCGGCGTAAAGTAGCATAGATTCACATCAAATGAGTAAATAAGAGTAAAAGTACTAATGGAGCTAGATTAATTACATTAAAGAATGACTATAAGGCTCTTTAAACTGGTACTAGCTAACTAACCGCTGATTAATATTTCAATCATAATTAAGTTGTACGTGATTATTCTAATCATGGAAAACTGTAGCTATAAGTTACTAGTCTAACCCCTGATTATTGTTTGAGAATTATTTAAGTTGTACATTGGAAAATTTCGGTAAGAGTTATAAGATTATTCAAATATATACCAAAATGTCTCAAAACTAAATTAATAAAGTAATATTAAACTATAAAAATGGAGTCAGATAAAACAAGGATAAACGTATTAACATTCTAAACCATCTCATACCAAAACTGGAGTCAGATATGAGTTAAACTTGAAGTAAATCAACATTGTGCCCTGGAAAGATAGAACATGCAAATGAGCCTTCATCCAGACACCGCCGTTGGACAATTTGGCTGGACCTTACACATTACATTACATTACATTACATAATAAATAAGAGACTAAGCCAAAGGAAAATAAATAAATGAATGAATCATGCCAAAGCAGCATTTTAAGCATCATTACTGAAGTTTTTAGTGTCCAACGATCCATCATTCAAATATCATGATCTGACATTCAGTCAAAGATTTACTTTCTCAAAAATACGAGAATATGTAGATTTGTACTGTAATGCTGCTTCTGTGCACCACTTTCTATAATCACTGGATGAGGAGGTCCTATTGCCAGTCTATTCAGTCTTCACATATTGTCTCACATACAGTCTTCCCTCTTTTGTTTCAAGTCTTTCTCTTGTTGCCTTTTTCAGTGAAAGAGTATACCAAAGGTTAGGAGATTAATGAGGTTTTAAAGGACCACTCAATCCTCCAGTTGGCCATTATAACATTTTAATAGAATAGTTATAACCACTTATGATTATCACAGTTGGTTCATAAAGCTTTTTTTAGCACCATTCTCAATATTATTCTATTATAAATGAAGTTCTGCAGAGATATATAGTAGTACTATTTTACATCCATTAGAGTAATCCAAAATCCAGACAAGTTTAAATTGGTTTAAAAAAACGTTTGGTGGTTCGTTTTCCAAAATGTTCTGATCATCTCTGGGGTTGATTTTACTGTGAAGAACAATGAGGAAATACAGTGGAGAAACAGAGATATTCCATTTCCAGCCTCATGAGGGCAGAAGAGGCCTCGCAGACTTCGACAGCACTCACCGACACTCTATTAGGTAAGTCTTTTGCAGTCTGAGGTAAGCTACATTGCTTGTTCCTCTTTTACTTCATTAATTCTTCAGGGTAAAGATGCAGCAATGATTTTCAGGATTCAACATTACATAGAGATTTAAAAAAAAATTGATACTTTTGGAACTATTGTATTTAGTTGATGTCTAACATAATAAACACTCATTGTCACAGCAACACACAAGCTTTCTTCCTTCATAAGGGGGTTTAGGGTAACAACATCATGAAATTTTTCTCATTTGAGTGAAATCAGCCTGCCAAATGTCCAGCATATGTAATTATTATTAAGGGAAAGTTCTAATGTACCGTCTTTTACCTTGTATGAGACCTAATATAGTTGAAGGCTAAATTATTAGCCCTCCTGAAATGATTCTTTTTCACTTATTTCCCAAGTGCTGATTAACAGAGAGTTTTTTGTTTTTGTCAACACATTTGTTGGTAAAATTTGACATTTAAAAGTCTAATAAATAAGCTTTTAATTGATGTGTGATTTGTCTGAAAAGGACCATCTTTGGCCAAGATAACAAAATATGAAAATCTGCAATCTGATGGTTCAAAAATAAATTAAATATTGAGAATTTCGTAAATTACAAAATGATCGCTACCTAATATTCTACTCAAAGTAAAATAAAAATCTATAAGTTTGACCCATACAGTTGCCAAAAATACACCCGTGTGACTGGTTTTGTGGTCCAGAATCACATAACAGTGTAATTTAAGTTCACCCAGAAAGTTTTTGTTTGTTTAAAATTATGAAATAATTCCAAATTACTTATAATAATGATATAATTTTTTTTAAATGTCAGTCAGAGTTTGATAAATATGTTAATAAAAGTTAATGCAAGTAAAATAAATTTAGTTTGAACACTTTTAAGTAATGTTTATGATTTGTTTGAAATACACATATCTTTTGGTTTTATAGCAATCATTTGAATAAATAAAAAGTTTCATAAAGGCAAAATCAAAACATTTCTGCAATATCAATGCGGTTCACAGAAGGGTGAATGTCAGATGTGCTTGTTAATTCAGTAAAGTATATATTTAAACATGTTTTCTTACTTTATTTCTTATCTATCTATCTATCTATCTATCTATCTATCTATCTATCTATCTATCT
>CAIGQQ010034599.1:646203-672869 GCA_903798035.1 Danio albolineatus | reverse complement strand
TCAAATAATTTGGTCACCTTCAGTCTCTGACCAAGATTTTTTTTTTTGCGTTGACAAATTTTGCAAATGGGTCATATCATTGGCTCTATCTGAGCAGTTGAGTTTGATAAATGTTTTAGGCAAATACAGCAGTTGAAATTTATAAACATGCTCGCCAATGGCTCACCATCATAACATGAACAAAACATATATGTAAGCATTTAAAAGGATAGTTTAACCAAAAAATCATAATTCTGTCATTAGTTACTCATCCCAGTTAACATGTAGCAAGATATGTTTATCTTGTTACAATTTAAGCACGAGTATAACACTGCTGGTATGACTTTTGCATGTCTTAGCAAGTTTCTAGCCGGAATTAGCATGTTTTAATCATGATTTTACCATGTGTGGCATATTGCTAGCATATTTTAAAGGGCACCTATGATGAAACTCAACTTTTGTAAGCTGATTGGACAGAACAGTGTGTAGGCATAGTGTGTCCATTGTCATATTGGAGTGACATAAACCCAACAAGTCTCTTTTTTAAAAATTTTCTGACGTTAAAAAAAAGACACAAATCGCAGTGATTTTGAGGCCCACCACAACGTGACGTAGGAGTGTGGTTTTCCAGCCACCGATTGATTGTCAGGTGTCATGTTTCTACAATAACATGAATACACATGTCCACAGAACTTTTTTTTGCAAATAAACTGGGATTAAAATATTTTTTGCAACTCTCTGTGATTTTTAGAAATTTTATAAGTTTAAAACGTTTTTAAAATAGATCATGTTTGTCCAAAAGACAGTAAAATCACTATGTAATTCTTAATCGCTATAATCACCACGGCCTCATGGTGTCAGTAAATGTGCATGTGAGTATGTGTGTGTGTATATACTGCAATTGTGTGTGACTCATCGTTTTAGCAAGGCTTGAATAAACTCCACCACAAATACATGAAATAAACTTGGTATTTTTGATTAATGAGCTGTAGTTCAGCTTCATCTGAGTCTGTTTCTATCACCGACTGCTGTTTATCTGATATAATGCAGGTTTAGCAGACACACACATGGAAACGGTGGGTGGGAAGAAGCAGCTCATTTGCATTTAACGCCACGGGCTACAAAAACAGCTACAATGTATTCAGACACCAAAATGGGCAGATTCTGGAGGCTATAATAAGTTATCTGATGGGTATTTTGAGCTGAAATTTTACCAAACACACCAAAGGTTTATCTTACATCTTGTAAAAGGGAAAGAATATGTGCCCTTTAATAACATGCAGTAGAATGTTTTAGGATGTTCCGTGCATTATTAGCATGTTTGGTATGTATACTCAGCATTCTGCTAAAATGAATTAGCATGATTGCGGCTGGAAGGGCATCTGCCACATAAAACATATGCCAGAGTAATTGGAAGTTCATTCTGTTGTGGCGACCCCTGATAAATCAGGGACTAAGCCGAAGGATAGTGAGTGAGAATTAGATTGAATTAACATATTAAGTGTTACTTAACTTAGCTCTTTTACTCAAATCTGAAAAAAAAAACTTTTTTATTATATTTATAAATTTTTATTATAATTTTTAATGTAAATATAATACCCTCAAGAGTAGGAGAACATTTCAAAACTTTTTTTTAAACTCTATTTTGTTACACAAAACTGTGGCCTATAGTGAAAAAAATAATATTAAAAATGAACCCAGTTGCCAAAGAATAATATTTGGTTGCAGAAAATAGCAAAAAGAGAACCAAAAAGGAACCATATGTCAATACTAGTCTAATGCTCTGTTTTTGCTGCGTGTTGATACTAGATGTCTTGTGTACATTTATGAGTTTTGATTTTGACCTAATCTGATTATATGTGACTCATTTATAAAAACATTGTTTTAGCTTCAAATGCATTGCAATTGGTATTAAAAGCAATGGTAAATATGTGCCATCTGTGATCAGTCTTGTTAAACAGTGAATTGTCTCCAGAAATATTAACACTAAAATAAATGTGCACAATTTACTTGACAACAAATTATGCATGTATGTTTATTTACATTTAAAATTTGTTTATTTACCCTGGCATAAATATAACATTCCTCTACCAACTTACTTCGACTGCTATCTCTCTCTCTCTCTCTTTCTCTCTCTCACTAAATCTACCCCACCCCCTACTTTGTGTGTGTTTCTAATACACACCTATCAGTCAGTTTGATTTAACCCCTGTCTTACACATGTATGAGATCTCAGAGTTCTGACTGCTTTGTTCTGACAAGGAAAACTGGAATGCACACAAATCACATGAAGGACACAAACAACAACTTTAACAACTCTCTCCTCGGCGCCCAAAAGGTAAGATTAAATGTCTCCTTGATATGTCATAGCAAGGTGAAATACCCAGTATGAATTGTTGCTCTTTCTGGAAGGTTCCAAATGAGACGACAGAATGAACATATCATTCAGACTCCATCTGAAAAGAATATACTTTTGTTCAGTAATTTTATTATTTTATTGTTCGGTAATTGTATATTATTTTATTGATGAAAGTTAATTCATCAACGCTAATCTTGTTAAAACTGATTTTGTGTTTGTGTCTGTTTGGGTTTCAGGAGAAACTTATTCAGGCGATTAAAAAAATCAAACATGAAATTGATGAATGTTATGAAGCTGAGAAAGATGCCTTTGTGGACGCACTGGAGGTCGAGGTACTGATTGATTTATTTAGTAAAACTTATCTGTAGCTGATGAGTATTAATAGCCTATACTAAACAACACCGCTTACTGGCTCAAATGGAAATACAACTTGCAGAATTACAACACCTCACATGCTAAAATCATGGTAATTCAGGCTTGAAATTTGCTAAATCATACAAAATTAACAACAAGATAAACATATTTTGCTACATGTTAACTGTATTTTAAAGGGATAGTGCACCCAAAAATGAACATTTAATCACTTTTTACTCACTCACAAGTGTTTCCAAACACAAAATGAGATATTTTGAAGAAAACCTAAAACCTGTAACCACAGACTTTCATAGTATTTGTTTAAACATGAGATAATACACCGCCATTTTTGACACATTTCTAAAATATTTGATAAAACGTAAAAATAAATACGTGTGAAAAATGATCCATAATGTATTTACTGTCTATTAAAATGATACACATGGCTGTTAATGAGACATAATACAATAACTGATTAAGTTTTAATAATTTATTTAGTCATTAGTACTAGCGCTGTTATGATTGGTCTTGGAAAACATATAAAATAATAAATATTTATTTTTTGTAGTAGCAGTACTGTCATTTTTCTTGTTTTTATATACACACACATTTCCTATAACCATTTCCACCGACCCAAAGAGCATTTTATACATGGTTTAGAAAGGGTGGACATTCATTATTTTAAATAAGTCATGAAAAACATATAATTAAGCCTAAAAATTACAGTTCTACAACTCATAATGTACAAGTTATGGCATTACATGAGTAATTACTCCATAAGTAAGCTAATTTCAACCTACTCCGGATCTTCCTACCCAGTTATTAGCCTTTTAATTGATTATTCTCCCTTCCGCTGTGTTTCTCATTAAGTCATTATGTTCCGTCTCTTCCACTCTCCTACAGAACAGATTTGAAGAGATTGAGCGTGAAATCCGAGCAGAATTTCAAAACCTTCATCGTTTCCTGAACGAGGAGGAGGAGGCAGACCTGGAGCGACTGAAGAAGGAGAGAGACAAACGAGTGAAGGTCTTAAAAGACAGAGAGAAGAAGATTGCCATGCAGGGTAGAGATCTAGAGAAAGCCATCGAGACTCTGAACTGCAAACTACGAGAAGATGACAGTCCCAAACTTCTGAAGGTGGATATCCATTTAAAATTGGATAAACTGACAGCATAAGCAGTACAAGTCTTTATCTTTTAGCTTTAAAGGGATAGTTCAACTAAAAAATAAACCTATCATTTACTCTCCCTCATGTGGTTTCAAGCCTTATTGAGTTTTCTTTCTTCTGTTAAACACAAAAGAAGATATTTTGAAGAATGCTGATTGTTTTGGACAAAAGATTACTTTGAAAGTCGATGAGTGCCACCAGTCAGCATTCTTCAAAATATCAATTTTTGTGTTCAACAGAAGAAATAATCTCAAATAGGTTCTGAACAAAACCAACGTCAAAACAACATCAAAGTGACATTGACGTTTTTTTTTTTACATCAATGTTAGATGTTAATTTGATGTTGTTTTGACATCAAGGTAATTTAAATGCATTGTAGCGATACAAATGTAAATTGTGTAAACCTTTGTTGTTATTTTGGTGGTCAAAAGGGCATTAATGTCAAGGTTTTGACATTACATCAATTAGCATTTTTGACGTCAATGTCAGTTTGATTTCAATTTGACATCATGCTGGGTAAATGATGGCAGAGATTTCATTTTTGGTCGAACTATGCCTTAAAGTAGTGTGGCGTGACCTGCACAGACAAGAAAATAATTATTTATTCTCTATGAATTGTCTCATTTAAAATTTTATATAGTTGTATTATATGTTAACTTTTTACTGTTACATCATCATCTATTTTGGAACCCATCACAGGCTTGCGTACCTTAAAACAACAGGGTCAGTTTATAGTTAGCTCATGGAGGGTGTGAGACGGCTACAAAAAATTCTAGAAGCCATTTGACGCTGTTCAGTTCAAGTACCTCATGTATTATCTCATGATTGAGAGAGTGAAGAGGAATCTGAAGAGCTGATGGCTGTGTTCAAGCAGTGAACTTTAAATCTGAACATTCGTGCTCTAAACATTGCATTATATTCCTTTAGGAAATCAAAGAGCTTCTCAAAAGGCAAGTGTCTTTTCACACATTCACACATGAACAAATTCACACATAAAAATAATAAGCTTTGTTGTTACTCTTCGCATTATAGCAATCTGTTACTTATCTGTTTCCTTTATTCCTCTTGTTTTTTAGATGCGAGGTGAATTTTGTTCGTCCTTCCCCAATCGATAGTGAAATCCCCTCTGGACAGTTTGTGGGGCCCATTCAGTACCGGATCTGGAAACACATGAAGGCATCGCTATACCCAAGTATTAACACTTAATATTTAACAATATTATAAATTTACATTTTAAAAATCTGACCTTTTTTTAAAAGAAGATTGCTGGTTCAAGCCCTGGCTGGGTCAGTTGGCATTTCTGTGTGGAGTTTGCATGTTCTCCCCGTGGTCACGTGGGTTTCCTCCAGAAATCCAAAGACATGTGGTATAGGTGAATTGGGTAAGGCTAAATTGTCCGTAGTGTATGTGTGTGAATGGGAGTGTATGGATGTTTCCCAGTGATGGGTTGCAGCTGGAGGGGCATCCGCTGTGTAAAACATATGCTGGATAAGTTGGCGGTTTATTCCGCTGTAACAATCCTTGATTAAGAAAGGGACTAAGCCGAAAAAGAAAATGAATGAATGAATTTCCTTAATTTAAATGCTAAAATTCATATTATATTGGTGGGGATTTTGACTCATCCTAGTGATTAAAGTCTTTTATTTAAAAATTGTTTAGTGACTATTTATACATGTTTACATCACCCGTAGGTGACAGCAGAGGACTGGTGTGTTATGAGTCTCTAGTTGCGTTTCAAATTATATATCACCCTCCAAAGTGCACTTCAGAGTGAATATAATCATGGCTGCCATATTGAAGTGTTCCAAACTGGCCACTTGGTTATGAATGATTTTGAAGCGAACAACCCGGCTGACACTTTGGCCTCCTTAATCCTTCATGCATTTTATTTGGAAGAGCTCATCCCTATGCCATAATCTCTTTGAAATTGTCACTATGATGGATAAACCTTTCGAAGGTATTAGGGCAAACGTAAGATCCCTTTTGACTGATGGTCACTGCATTTTAAGTTAGACGAATCTCCAGACGAGTCCAAAAGGCACTTCACAGTGACAACAATCATGGCAACAAAAAGAGGCGTTCCAAAAGAAAGTTCACAAAACTAACCATTTCAAAGGGCCCTTACAAATCGTTTCGCTCTTATGATTTTTTTTTGTGCATGTTTAATTTATGACACAAATCATGGAGATGTGGAGATCCTAGTCTACACCCTTTGACTCCTCAAAGTTCTCACTCTGAAGGGTAAACCCCTTTGAAAGGACTAGGGCGTATGCTTGTGTCTTTCTCGATAGAATGCAGCAGTTATAATTTCTGTAACTGATTTGTTGAAAGTCTGTGTTTGTTCAAATCATGTTCATATTCAAATGATAAGTATGTTCAGTGCAGTGTTTTCATAAAAAATTAAATTCACACAAAAACAGCACCAATTTAGGCTAAAAATCGCTTGTTGTTTGAGAGGTTGGCACAATAAAGGTCTTTATGTCAACATTTCTTAACTACTTTAGTTAAATAGCCTTGAAGTTAGTGTGTTGACACATGGCACAACAGTGTTCACAGAGGCTCAAGTTTTATTCCTGGGTCGTTTGCGCATCATCTACCCACCCTCCAATTGTTCTAAACATGTTAAACACATAACAAGACATGCTGAAGAATGTTGGAAACCAGTAGTCCTTGACTTCTATAGTACTGTATTGTAGGGTCCAGCCAAATTAGTCCTACGGCGGTGTCTACTGCTGGATGAAGGTTCTGCTGCCTGTTCTATCTTTCCAGGGCACAATGTTGATTTACTTCAAGTTTAACTCATATCTGACTCCAATTTTAGTACAAGTTAGTTTAGAATAAATACGTTTTATCCTCGTTTTATCTGACTCCATTTTTATAGTTTATATTACTTTATTAATTTAGCAGTTCATGAGACATTTTGGTATATATTTGAATGATCTTATAACTCCTACTTAACTAGATTCCAAATGATGATCAGAGGTTAACCCCCAGAAACTTATCGCTCTAGCCCCCCATGATTTACATAATCATGTAACAACTTAATCAAGAGTGAAATATTTAATCAGAGGTTAATCCGCCAATACCATATAAGACGTGTTGCCCGTCGGCTTACTACATCCTAATGCATTATAACCTTGGCACCCCATAGTACTTTTACTCTTATTTACTCATTTATTGTGAATCTATGTCACTTTACGCCGGCTGTAATGCATCATAAGTTCACTAGTTTGATCATTTAGATAGAGGTTGATGATTAATACTATTTAATAGACAGACAGACGATGTCTTTATTTAAATAGTAATCTCATTTAATTCTTACAATCATCTATGTAACAACTTAGTTAAATCTCAAACGATACTCAGAGGTTAACCACCAGTAGCCTATAGCTCTGGCCCCCCATGGTAGAAATAACCATGTAACAACTTAAATATGATTGAATTATTTAACCAGAGGTTAACCGTCAGTACCATAGACGCGCCGCCTTTCGGCTTCACATTCGTCCTAATGCATTAACCCTGACCCCCCATAGTG
Organism: Danio albolineatus; assembly: GCA_903798035.1. Lineage (NCBI taxonomy): Eukaryota > Metazoa > Chordata > Actinopteri > Cypriniformes > Danionidae > Danio > Danio albolineatus. The sequence goes on along the minus strand of CAIGQQ010034599.1, from coordinate 665,474 downwards.
ATTGTAACGAATAACATAATTAAAGTCAAACAACAAGTTGAAACTTCTAGGATTTCCATCTAACATGTGTTATGTTTCGTCTATCATGAAACCTAGTACATTCTTAACTTATCTGAGTAATAATTTCAGAGTAACAAGAATACCTTCAAATATAACCATTTATTAGTCAGGTAAATGTATATTATGCCAATTCATTCAGTCAATTCATAAACGATCAATACAAAACATCAAATTCTCAAAGATAGATCCAAGATCAAAAAGATGCATACCTGACTTTCAAAATCTACATAGTGCGGAGTTTAAGAAATATTGCTAAACCGGTATTCATAGTAGGAAAAAAGATATTATGAAAATCGAGGATCAAGTGCTTATGATTGAACACAGCTGGTACCACATCAACTGTATTGCACCGATCAGTCGAATCCTCATACACTATAAATTACCAGAGCTTTCTACGCCAGTCATCTTCGTCTTGAAGAAGACGGCGGCCCAGTGGTTAGCACTGTTGCCCCACAGCAAAAACGCCGCTGGTTCGGCCCCTCCTCAAACCAGTAGGCGTTTCTGTGTGGAGTTTGCATGTTCTTCCCGTGTTTGCGTGGGTTTTCCCCGGGTTCCCCAGTTTCCTCCCACCATCCAAAAACATACAACATAAGTAAACTGACTACTTTAAAATAGCCTCTTAAGGCAAATCTAGTCAGATATATCTCAACATGTTCACAAGCAGGGGAGTTCTCGAGACTTACTTGAGGTCAAACTCTCCTCTTGCCCTTCAAACGGGAGGGAGCTCAGGGCTCTCTCCTGGGACAGCATGCCAAGTATGCTTTATTATCAATCATCAGCCAAGTTTGAACTCTTGAAATATATATATATTTTTTGTTCAACAAGTTGGAGGAAGGGCGCCACGGTGGCCTAGTGGGTAGCACGTTCGCCTCACAGCAAAAAGGTCGCTGGTTCGATCCCCGGCTGGGCCAGTTGGCATTTCTGTGTGGAGTTTGCATGTTCTCCCCGTGGTTGCGTGGGTTTCCTCCGGGTGCTCCGGTTTCCCCCACAGTCCAAAGACATGCGGTACAGGTGAATTGGGTAAGCTAAATTGTCCATAGTGTATGTGTGTGAATGAGAATGTATGGATGTGTTTCCCAGAGATGGGTTGTGGCTGGAAGGGCATCCGCTGCGTAAAACAAATGCCGGATAAGTTGGCGGTTCATTCCGCTGTGGCGACCCTGGATTAATAAAGGGACTAAGCTGAAAAGAAAATGAATGAATGAATGAAGTTGGAGGAATTGTTAATGACATTTTTGGGTGATAACTATCTCTTTACAAAAATATTACTTTTAAATAATTTATTAAGTATTATGTAATTTTACATTAGTTATTTAAATGTAAATAAATGCTTTAATTAATGTTAACTAAAGCAACCTTAATTTAAAGCTACATTACATAAATGCATTGTACTAGATATCATGAATGCTGTTACTAAATATTTTTAGGTTTGACTTTTATTTATTTCATTTTCGTACTCAGACATATGCATGTTGACGTTTGACCCTGATTCGGCACATCCCCTCCTGACCTTGTCTCCTGAGAGGACAGCTGTGACTTTCGAGGAGGGTAAGGAGCCTGAGGAGAACCCGGCCGAGAGGAACCCGAAGCGCTTCCACTACTATTACTGCGTAATGGGCTCAGAGGGCTTCACTCATGGCCGCCATTACTGGGAGGTGGAGGTAAAAGGCAAGACCGCTTGGCGAGTGGGTGTGGCGAGAGCAGACGTGCACCGCGGGGAGATGGACTCTTCCTCGACACTAAATGGACTGTGGACATTGTCTCTCAGGAATGGCTCGATCACGGCCTGCACCCACCCAAAGCCCACACCAGTGCTGTCGTACACTCCCCCAATCCGTATCGGCGTTTTTCTAGACTGTGATAATGAGGAGGTGTCTTTCTACAACGCTGTCACCATGAACCCACTCTTCTCCTTCTACACGGGAACTGTTTCAGTGCCGCTCTATCCATTCTACAACCCGTGTGACACAGATGAAGGAAAGAACTGTGCTCCTCTTTCCATATTTCATCCATCACTGTGAAGGATTGGCTTGGGTGTTTGTATCTTCTACTAACTGCTGACACAGTCTGAAACGCTGAATTTTGATCAACTGAAAGCATGAATGCCTGTAAAGCTAGATAGCAGGGGTCTTATTTATAAATGTGGCAAACACATAAAATAAAAAAACGGAAGTGGAAGTGTTCGAATGGCACTTTCACTCAAAGGTTGTTATCTATAAAAAACAAGCCTGACAGAAGAATGTGCACAGGTGTAAGTACACTGAGTAAACATTCTAACCTAAATACTGACTTAATTGAACAACTTTAAAGGATCATATTAGCCGTAATCAATCATAAATATATAAATACGAATTTATTCTGGTGTACGGTAAGTTCACTTTTAAGAAGGTTTCTACAATTCAATTCATTTTTATTTATATAGCGCGTTCACAATGTAGATTGTGTCAAAGAAGCTTAACATAGAAGTAGTTCTAGTAAATTGAAACTGCGTCAGTCCAGTTTTCAGAGTTGAAGTTCAGCCTACTTCAGTTCAGTGTAATATAAATATCACTGCTGAAAGCCCAAACACTGAAGAGCTAATCCAAGGATGTGCAGCTCCACAAGTCCCAAACTAAGCAAGCAAGTAGAGCAGGGGTGTCCAAACTCGGTCCTAAAGGGCAGGTGTTCTGCAGAGTTTAGCTTCAACTTGCTTCAGCACACCTGCCAGGAAGTTTCTAGTAAATCAAGAAGAGCTTGATTAGCTGCTTCAGTTGTGGTTGATTAGGATTGGAGCTAAAGTCTCCAGAACACTGGAGTTTGGACACCCCTGCAGTAGAGGCGAGGAACAAACTTCACCAATTAACGAAAGGGAAGGAAAAAAATCTTGAGAAGGCTCAGTTGGGCACGACCAGTTCTCCTCAGGCCAAACTTTTTGTGCAGAGCTGCAGTCTAGGTGCCAGAGGCTTGATGCTGTGTTCACACCAGACGCGGCATGCACTATTCACGCGTAAATAGACGAGTGAACATTTTGAGTTTACTCGCTTCATTCGTCTGTCAAATTCACCTCATTCGCTTGTCAAATTCACTTCACAATAGACATGGATTCGCATCATAGACAGGGCTTCTGTCTGCCCAGTGACTTTGAGATAGTAGCTGTGCTTTATGTGCTTTAGGAATGCTGAAAAACAGCATATATTCATTCAGCGCTGTGTCTACTAGATCCTTTCTAAGGTGCGCCCAGCTCTGTGAGTTCATCTACTCCTCCAGAAACTATACCTGGATGATGGAAGCTTTCAGCGGTGCTTCAGACTGAGCTGAGCCCAGTTTGATGAGCTGTTGGCAAGAGGATTTCCCATAGAACAACAGGCACTGTGTCATAATTACTCTCTACAGGCGCAAGCTCATGATTGGTTAACGCGGCGCGAATGTCCGCTGAAGTTCCGATTTTCACGCATAATGTTCAACTTGTTGTACATTATTTGCGCCGCAGGATGTGTATTCACGTCTTTGCATTGACTTAACATGTAAATCACTCACACTTGATGCTTCATCTGTGTCTGGTGTGAGTGCAGCATGAGAACGCTGAACGTCCGTCTACACAACATTTTATGAATGAGACCCCAGGTTTTTGCTGTGTAGTTGTGTTAAGATTGGCTGTTTAAGAAACAATAAACTGTGACTGTATCTAAAATCACACTTAAACAATTATTCACTATTCCCATACATTATCTAAATCAAGATAAAATTGAGTGAGCCAAGCTGAATCACGAGTGAACTTGAAATTATTCTAATGTAATCTGTTGAGACGCACAAATTTAATTTGCATGATGCTCGCATGCATGGATGTGCTGTAGTGGCTGCTGTTGAGTGTACATTGATTGTATAATTGTTATATAGGCGTATTATGAGATTGAATTTGATAATGCACTGCATGGTTTCAGATGCCATTTCAAAGAGTGCACTATATAATGCAAGCAAGTCCAGTCATAGTGTAGCCTTAGAAATAAGAGGAATCCTGGAGACCATGATTTTTTTGCTCCAGATGTGTTTAATTTTGGGTTGTAGGGTTGCACTATTAATCACTGAAAGATTCAAGTCTCGATTCACATGACATTCGTATCGTATTCCTTAAAGGCATTGATTGGACCCTGCCTATTAGCCTAAATCCTAAACAGGATGATTACCTGGAGGAAGGCAGTATTTACAGCCACACAAGATTTATTTATTTGTTGGTTAATTTTAAGTTTTGATGAACTTTCAAACTATTTAATAATGGTATGAAAGATCTCGCCTAATCTCAGAAGCCAAGTGAGTATAGGCTCGGTTAGTTTTTGGATTAGAGACCGCCTTGGCATACCAGATGCTTTATCTTTGGGGGGCATGGTGGCTTAGTGGGTACAACTGTAGCATCACAGTAAGAAGGTCCCTTGTGCGAGACTTAGCTGGGGCGTTTACCTATTGAGCTTGCATTTTATCCCATTTATGCGATGGTTTTCCTTCAGGTACTTCAGTTTCCCTGAAAGACACTCAGGTTAGGTTGAAGACAGTAAAATGCATTTAGGAATGAGTGTGTGAGAATCTCTGTGTTAGCTCATTAATGTACTGGCCATCTGTTCAGGGTGTTTCCCTGCCTTGGGCCCAAGATATTGGCTGTGTTCCAGATGGGATAAATCCGCCTCTGAAGATGCTTCAGAATGAGAACAATCAGACACACCACACTGAAGTGTCTTTCCTAATCAAAGTGCTTACCCCTGGCCTTATTGAAAGAAAGATTTTGGATGCAGCAAGTGATGGACACAGTAACCTGTACATAGGGCACAAGTATATATCTTTACCCCAGAATAAATTGTCAACCCTAATAGATTTTTTTATTCCATGTATACCGCGATATGTAAATAATGGGCGTCACTAACTCATGTGCAGTGTGTGTGTGGGCAAGATGCTGAGGAAAGCTCTGATTGGAGCGCTTGTAGTAAGATCAATAAGCTATCTGATCTTTAAGCTGTGATTTCGATGAACTGTTTTAGATTACTGACTTGTTGAACCTGCGAATGTGAGTACAGAATAACTCGGTGTACAATATCCCTCAGTGAGATAAACTTAGGTCTGTGCTGGTAGACGTGGTTTTGGCAAGAAATCCAGCAATCCTGGTTTAACATCTATGTTGATCTTGGAACATCATTTCTGTTCGAAAATGTAATCCATACCTAATCCCTACCCCTAAACCTAACCCAACTGTTAATTATTTTCAAATTAATAGTTGGATATCAATGATCTTGAAGTACATAACCTTAACTGTGACCCCAGACTTAATATAAATAGTAAATGTATTGATTAAATCTGATTGGCTGATCGAAATTTTGTTCCAGGATTGACATAGATGTTGATTCAGGAACATGTCCTACTTCCCTCATGCTACACCCTCCTCCAGATCCTCATGCCCGCCCGTTAACATGACATGACGTGACATTATGCCATAGAATTCTTAGTTTTGTGTGATATATTAGTCAGAATAAAGGAATAAAGGACTTTGACACGAATTATAGGCCTACAGAGCCTAATTCAGTATCAGCAATATTGTAAAGAAAACGGAATAATATAGCACTCAAGTAGAGCTGCACGATTCTGGCTAAAATGAGAATCGCGATTTTTTTTGCTTAAAATAAAATCACGATTTTTTCACGATTCTGAATATGTCAAATAAAGGTTCATACGAGTAGCCTATTATTATTGTTAATTTAGAATACAACTATTCATAATTCCGATGATGAATTATTATGTTTGAGACATGTGCTTGCAATCTGTCATTGACAACATTATTAGACCATTTTTTCACCTGGAAAAATCAGACATTTGCATTATATTCAACATTATATAGGCTAGAGTAGTTATACTGACACTGTTAAACATTTATTCTCATGCACAACGCTCTGTGTTGGCTATGAAAGAAAAACAAATTAAATGCTTGTCGTAATCATTACTCTAAATAGTGATACGATCATTTAAAGGAGGTGTGCGCTTCCCGCGCGGCTCCCAAACGATCGCTCTGTGCCACAAACTGAATATTATTAACAACTTTACTACCTGTTATTCACAGCCTATGCAAGTTCTGTTCACTAAAGTAGACATCATTCACAGGTGCGCGCCCGCCCTCTCTGTGGTCAAGGTTAGCTTACGTCACATGTGATATCGAGGCCGCGAATACATAATTTCATGAAGACAGAAATGACATTTTTGGCTGAATTATACCTTATACATACAGTATGTGACTCTTTCAACACCACTTGTGCGGCCGCCTTTGCTTCTGTCCTGAACTTGAAAATATGATTGGCAGAATCGTAGAAATGCTGGATTAAGTTCGTCTAAGGGGTTTAATCAAAATTGCGATTAATCATGCAGCTCTACTCTCAAGCAGGGGGCATGCACTCTGGGTCCTAGTCATAGACTGTAAAAAATATGGACGTAGTATCCGTGACGTCACCCATAGGTTTCTGATGAACCCAAAATAAGCCACTAGTAGGCGTGGCCAACCGTCGCCATTTTGTTCGCGCGTCATCGCACCAACCGAGGCATACCAAACAAGGGCAAAGAGGCGGAGCGTGGGCGGAGCATGAGCGGAGCTACGGGACGCATGCTGGCATTAAGCTAAGGGCTTTCTTATGGGAGAAACACATAATATTTCATTACCTGCGACTCGTTTGTGTTCTGAACACACGTGCTTGGTTGTACACTATATCAATAAAGTGTTTAGTCTGTTGAAAACACTGCTGTAATACATCAAGCCACTTAAAATCGTTCTTAAGACGTTTTTCAACAGGAAGAAAGTGCGGATTACATCCAAATACTTCAGATATAGTCTGTGTTAGTAAATGTAGGGCTATTTAGGAAATCCAGGCAGAACACTGTATGACAACGCTTCAAATGGCGATTTTATAGGGTACAGCTGATCAATCTGTCAGATTCTGGAGTGCATTAGAGTTCTGAAGAACATTATAAATCATAAATTATCCTAAATAAAGCAATTACACTTATAGAGATGGTATAAGTATATAATTTCACTCACCTGGGAAACGTGAGTCCACGTGAATGGTTTGTGAGCACAATTAAGTGCACACAGCATGCCATATTATCTGATAATTGCAGGAAACAATTCCAAAAGGCGACTGACTGTGTAAAGCCATATAAAACAACACAAAAATACGTTGAATCAGCCGGAATCAGCTGAGGTGACGTGACGGCGACCAGCGCGACTAGCTGTCACTCAAGTGGCCACGCCCTTAATTATGCAAACTTAATTTAGCTTAATATAAAGGAAACGGATGAGTTATAAAAAAATTCACCCCCCTCACAGTTGTCATGAAGGGTAATATAAGCTATATGAACCAAAATCGCTCTTTGTACCAGGCTGTAAACACCTTTTTTTCTGCTGTAAAATTGGCCATTTCACCAGTGGGCTCATTGGAGATTTGCTCTATTATGGAGCCAGGACAGCCAGGACTAGCGGAATTTTCGATGAATTGCAAGTCTTAGTTACTTCCGTATTGGCTTCCCGAGGGAGAGCGGGAGGTTACCGCTTGGTCCTAGTGCATGTCCCCATGACAACATTTTACAGAGGCTGCTGTGTTAGACTTATAACAATTTTTTTTTTGTTCTGTCTAGAAACAAAACATCAATTGTAGTTATAAAATCACAAGTCTGATTTTAATTTATTGTGAGAAGCTCACACTTATGATTGTATAAAATCTCAGACCTGACTATTAACTATTATTAAATTAACTTGTCAATTAAGACTTCTCAAAAATACAAACAGAAAAGACATCGGCATTTACTAGAATAACTATCTATTTAAATAACTACATTGTGAAATATATTGTTACTGTGAAATAATCTTAGAATTTTGATCATACAGGCCACCCCTAGCGCCCAGATTGCCACTATCTGGTGGGTAACTACTTTGAAAAGATTAGGCCATAAAGATGAGCTCTCCAGAATGGAACACAGCCACTGAGTGGGATCCAGCATCCCCATGGCCCTATATAGTAAAAAAAATATTTGGAGAACAGATGGTTGGAACATTTTACGATAAAAATTTCATTGTTGACCGGTGATTGATTTTTATTCAGGCACATTTGCACTCTTACTTGTATTTTAACAAATGTTTTCACACATTAAAATAAAAATGAATTAGATTCTGTGCCTGTTGACAGACTATCAATAGCCACTGTTTATGATTACCTCTCTATAAATAAGCCAGAGATGCCTGTTGAATTTATCCATGCTCAGTAACTACTTTGGAAACTATGTGAAAAACAAAAGAGGGGGTGGGGTACGAAGGCTAGGAGGGGCTTTACACCCTTGCGGAAGAGAAAGCTAGAGGCAGAGGAGTGACTTTGAAAGTGACCGACTAACTGTGCAGAAAGCACTTGTTCTCCCCAATAAATGTCTCTGAGCCACAGAAACAGTTGCATGGAAGACTCTATAAGCAGGGTGGAAACATCACAACCACTCCGAGAAGCATTTTCAAATCATTTATTATCATTTCTAGGCATGAAATAAAGGAAGTATCACTTCTTTACAAAATGTTTATGTGTTGTATTTGTGCAAAAAGGAAGAACGGGGACAGATAAGACTGTAGAGAAACCTCTCATGCACCTGTGGGACACAACCGCACTTGGAGTATACTTGGAGAATGCACAACACCACAGGATATTTGGACGTCTCCTACATTATACATTCTCAACGCTCATTATTCCTTATTCGAGAGACCATTCCACACCAACTCAATTCTGGGTATTTAATTAAAGGTATAGTTAATCTGAAATATGTACTCACCCTTATGTAGATCCAAACCTGAATGATTTCAAACACCAGAGCACACAAATGTACCATTCTTGGAGATGTACACAATGTTCTCCCTAGTTACAATTTTTGTTCCCCTGGGTTAGATAAATGTATCATCTGACATTGCAATATCTCACACTTGTCCTACTGAGAGAGACAAATTGCATCAGAGGGATCAATGCCCTCAATGCCTCTTTTGGGCTCTCATGGTGCCAGGCCTGACTTAAACCATGTAAACCACTTAAAACACATTTTGAAGAATATTTCAACTCTTTTATCCATGGTGTTTAAGTCAGTGGGGTCTAAAACAACACTTAAAGGTGCAATAGGAGATTTTGTAAAATGCTAACGTTAGCCTGATAGCACTGTAAGTCCCACCCTGCAAACGGCCATCCAAAGCCATGCCTCCTGTACCCATGAATGCACACTTGACAACATCACTATAATACATCAAGTAACATTCACCAGAGATGAGGTTTTACAGTACAGTTAGCAATTACAAACCAATATATTTTTAAAAAGTAGTAGTTTGTTGATGTTTGTCTGCCATTCTCTGTCTGAACTACATCTGTGAACATGGCAATAGCTGTTTCCATCCGAAAATGCTAAATAAATTTATGCGCAAAACTAGAATATCACATAAAAGATGTGTGAATAAAGCAGCGTTTGCATCCAACGAGTCAAAGAGAACAAAATCGTCACTTCCTGATTAACTGGCGCCAAATATCAACAGTCAAAACAGAAGTTGCTGTGGTAGGAGAAGCTGCGTGAGTCTTTATTTAATAAATTACTTGTGCCTCAGAAGACGATGCTGACACGCAATGAACACGTGGTGGTGTTTGAAGGCGTGAGACGTGGAGCGCAGAGGCTTTACTATTCTAGAGTTAACTAATAATATAATAACACCAATACTGAAATAGTTAAGGAGTTTTAGAATGTCCAAAACACCATTTCAGATGTTTTACAGTGTGCTCAGCCTGCTGGTTTGTCTATTAACACACATTTTTATCATCACATGATCTTTTATAACAAAATCACATGACTTTTTTTAATGCACATACTGGAATTTGTTCGTCAAAAGTGTTTCCATTGTAGTTTATGCACACTTTTTCTTAGTGAAGTTTATTTATAAACTAATTTCGAGAGGATCACGTGCTCATGATTGCTTGCGGCTCGTCCCGCATTATCCAATTTATTATTCACCAATCAGATGAGTCCTAAGCCACTATAAATACCCTAAGTTCCATATCACAGCTGTATTCGTTTTGAAGAATCCCCCCTTCCACCCCTACTCCTCCTCCTTTCCTAGATGGGTGGCACGGTGGCCCAGTGGTTAGCACTGTTGCCTCGCAGCAAGAACATCACTGGTTGTAGTCCTTACCAAGCCAGGCAACGTTTCTGTGCGGAGTTTACACATTCTCCCCATGATCGCGTGGGTTTTCCCTGGGTCCCCCGGTTTCCTCCCACCGTCCAAAAACATGCAACTTAAGTTAATTGACTAATCCAAATCAGCTCCATAGACATGCTCCTAGTAAGTAGTTATCTCTTAAGAGCAATCACTATCTGTTCATTAGCTACTACAGCAGGGGAGTTCTCGAGATCTACCTGAGCTCAAACTCCCCTCTCTCATTGCAAATGGGAGGGAGCCCTAGGCTCGAGAATCGAGGAGCTAAGGGGTCTCTCCTGAGACAGCATGCCAAACAAGCTTTATAATGAATCATCAGCTAAGTGTGAACTCTTGAATCGAATAAAAAGTTTATTTAACTCAGTTATGTGCATATGATTTTTTTAATGAAATGTTTTTAATTTATACATATTTTGGTGTTTCAATCAACTGATTTTTTATGTGCATATCCAAAATTCACATAAATAGGTGGATGGGAACATAGCTAACGATGTAATCCTTTCTGCTCGAACAGCAGAGGTACTGTATGCGTTACATACATTGACTGGCAGGTAAGACACTCAGTTGTAATATTCAGACCCAATATTTTGATTGGACAAATATTTCTTAGTCCTACACTATGCTTAATTTGTAAATGAATCATTTCCAGAACAAAACTAGCAAATAAACCACACACTTTCAGTTTGCCCACGACATGATGTCAATAAACACTGATAGCGCATCTAATGCTGGGTTCACCCCAAACACAGAATTAAGTAGTTTATTCGCATGAGTTAATTACACATAAAGTTAATGCAAATGCAAATTAAAATGTGGAATGCGCATGAGTGGAAAAACATCCCTTAAATAATCTACAGTGAATGTCGCAATGCTCTGTATTTGGTGTTAACCCAGCACAAGAGCCTCATTATGTTTTTGAATGGTTTCTACAGCTAAACCTAACCTTTAGTTGAGTATGTTTACGTGGACACCAATAATCTGATTAAGACAATACTCTGATTAAGAGTCTAACATGTAAACAGCGATTTTTGATTAATTTAATTCGAATAAGGTCATAATCAAACTAAACAGAAATCAGATTAAGACATTTAGAGTATGCGGATTTTACTAGCATTATTGAAGTGCAGTACAGACACGTAGACATCTTAATCTAACTATCACTGTTGTGTAGGATTTCTGCTACATTTTGCGACAGGATAGTCTATACACACGGGTGTTTGACACTACTCTCTGCACCTGCTGAGTCAATGAAGGACTACAGAGACCTTCATCGCGAAATGCGCCGTTTTTTTCCCATACGGTGTGCGGTATCAAATTCCATTAAAACAACACTCTTCCAGCAGTTTCTTCTTCTCGTTTGTCATGGGAGGCATGCATAAAATGTTCCAGAATGAAAGTAAAACTACAGTTAAATTCGACAAATTACGAATGAAACACCTGAAATTACATGAAACAGAAAATGTGGATAGCGCTGTGAGCCAATGGGGTTAATCAAATTATGTGCTATAACATGTAAAACGGGATCATGAAAAGAACATTCAAAAAGCAACTTATGTAAACACCTTATTCATACTATTGTCATATTCAGATGAATGCAAATAATTCGATTACTGATGTCCATGTAAGCATAGTCACTGCTTAAACCGACACAGCAGCATATTGTTTTCCCGTTCTCACACTCACACAGGTAGTCACCAGGCACAAATTAATGCCGGATAAAATAAATACTGGAAAACACAAAACTGTTTTCCAAAACAGAATCAGGCTCAAAATAAGCACTGGTCCCACACCTTCATACCTGTCAACCCTCTCGTTTTCCCGTGTTTCTCCCGTGTTTTACTGTTCTATCCCGTACTTATCATCCCGTAAAGGTGTTTTCCCGTATTTCTCCCGTATTTTCATTCTTTCTCAGAAGGGTGGCAATAATCATTAAAGAGCCGATCGTCCCTATACACAACCCATACCGCCGAACCACCAGGGGCCGCCCATTGCTCTTAAACGTGAGTCTGTTCTGTGCTTTCGTTTTATTTAGGCATGAAACACTTTGAAATAATAAATGGCGGGATTCCCTTTCCTTTTCATTACAGGTGTCGTCGCTCCTCCTATGCAATCCTCAAAACAGTCATAAAGCGGTGCGTGACTGTCAGCTGACGTGCTCCATAGTGATAAATAGACGCTGTTTCCCAAATGGATTCTGTACGTACGGTTTGAAGCGTAGCGAAAGTGAATACTGGGTTTTGGGTGCGTGTTTGAACAGACATATACACATAATAATAATAATAACAACATCTAAAGATGTCAATTTTGGCGTTTTTTTTTTCAAACACAACTAATTTTGTCCTAAATTAGCATAAAACTGTTATCCCTTATTATGGTGGGCTTATCCCTTATTTTCACATCCCAATGTTCACCTTCCACAGAACATTAAAATGCATATAAATACATTGGACCACATTATTTAATGATTGCTATCAGGATGTGAAGAGACTTTAAACCAGCATAACAATAAGACAATCAACTATTGCACCTTTAACTCCACTGACTTTTACAGTATAGACAATTGAAAGCCAGTCAGACACCATTAAAATGGCATGAGGTGAGTTTTTTTGTGGGTTAACTATTCCTTTAATGTCCTTCAGCATGTCATCGACCAATCAGGTCTAATCAATGAAATGAAAAGTTACAAGGTGACACAGTGACATCAATGGACTGGATGTTTTACACAATGTAATTATCCAATCAGAGACCTGTAGACTCGTGCGATATATGAAAAGCAGTACTTCTTTTAGACGTTTACACACTACCTCCTACATACGAATGAGCACACTATCACAGATAGACACTATGGGAGCGTAACTACAGCATGCAATGATAGACTGCAATGACGATGCATCGTTACTTCAGTGTTTGTTTTGTTGTAAAGCGCCTTAAGCAAGGGAGAAGCTCTATATAAACCAAATTACTATTCCATTGGTGTAATCTGGAGTGTCAATTAAATCACAATGACCTTCAGTATACAGTTATCTCAGTATCAAAACAGATGCAGTTAAGTAAGATAGCATGGAGTCTGATATAAATCTCGCACTGTGCACTCCCTTAAATTGAATCCGCATTTAATACCACTTAAAAAGGAACAGCAATTACCTGCCAGTCGAGGAGAAAGAGGACATTGCTAATTGCATTGAAATGACAGCTATCTGATGGCGATTGTTGCTGACACACACACACACAGACATACTCACATGCACTTGTACAAACACATACAGGTCTCCTGACGTTGCCGGTGATGAATAACATCTATAATCTCTCATCATAAATACCACACTGCACCCACATACACACAACTTACAAGCATCGACATACAAAATACAAAAACGGACAGCAATCATGACGTCATGATACTAGACTTATATCAGTGGCAGTGTCCTGAAGGGTAACAAATATGTTTAACATGATCTGCTGTGGTGATTCATCCAGTGACCAGAGGAATATTGATTTCGCCTGGAAACCTGTATGATGCGCATTACCGTGATGCACTTAAATGTGACATCATTTGCTGGAGATTAAGTGGATGGTTCACCCAAAAATGAAAATGATGTCATCATTTACTCATCCTTTACTTGTTTAAAAATCTATTCGCGTTTCTGTCTTCTGTTGAACACAAAAGAAGATATTTTGTAAAATGCTGGTTGGTGGGACCTCCATCATATTTTCCCCCCAAAATATCTATAAGAAAGAAACTCTTAGGTTCAAAAGTTTTGGGTGAACTATCCCTTTAAAGAAAGGGCTATTGAAACAGTCAATGAGAACATGGGAGTATGAACGTTATGCTACATTGTGTTTATAGGTTCTGCATTTTATAAAATTTGATAAAAAAAAAACAATATGTTGCTACCTGTGAATGTGTGTGCGAAAACAAAATATTCTGAAAATTAAAGGCCAGCCTACAGAACCTCACAATACACAGTTAATTGCATTATTATTATGCATTTGTGCACGTATATGTGTGTATCTGCACATTTATATTGCTTAGGTGTTCTTTCTTCAATATTGCCTCCTTTTCTTTCTCCAAACAAAGTGAAAGAATCAACTGAACTTGCTGGAAATAGGCACATACATAACTGAAAGATATGCCTAAACATATATTTAAAATCAGCTCTCTACAAAAATGCAGTGGGTCACCTCTAGGGGTGTAACGGATTAAGGTTGATCTGTAATTCGTACAGATCACAACCCTCGGTTCGAAACACACGTGACCTGCGGATTAATACTTTTTTTTAACTTGTAGATTAATCCTAAAATTCACCTCTTGTGTCATTCAAATCACTAGTATGAAAGAATTAAGGCTTTCCTGTAAAATATAATGATGATGGAAAAAGTTATGGAAGGTTGTTCGGGATGTGGTGGGTTTCTTATTAAATGTGTTTTCTGTCATTACTTGTTTAGCCTGCATTAATGCATTTAGTGTAAGCTGCAAGATTAATCATTAAAAGATCGGGATCTCAACACCCACGCAACATAAATGATAAATGATGGTGATTTGCATGTGTTTATTAATCCTTCGATTCGCTGCATTCAAATCTGCGTCTGAAATGCAATGCTATTTCAGCCAACTGCATACAAAGCATTTTAAAAATAGCATGGGTAACCTAAAACTATTGATTTCGCAATGCCTCCAAACCACTAGGTGTCAGTGCAGGTCCTAAACCACTCTCCGATCAGGCAGCGCATACAGACATTTCCAAGTGCATCTCGAAAAACAGATGTGCTCATAATTCTGTGTCAGATTAACTACATATCTATATTTTTCATGAAGCCAGTTTTGTCCGGGAATATAGAATTTTACCTTTGAATGCTACAGTGCATCTGGGGTTATGACATCTAGGGTTTGTGATATTTACCTTACGAGACGTGACTAGGACGGTATGGCTTTCAAATGTAATTTTCTTGCGCTGATATGAAAATAGCTGTTAAATGCTGAGAAAGAGCAAGGCCATTTTCAGAGGTTTGTTGGGAAGGCATTACCAAATATCCGATTGACTTTTGTAAACTTTTGATTGTATTTGAATACTTGTGCTTTGCCACAACAACTGTTTTTTTTTTCATTTAATGTCAACATACCTTACAATGTGTTTAATTAGTTATTTAGTATTTTAATCCAGCTTAAATGTGAGGTAGTGATCATCTTCGGTTAGTAAATCTACCCACAAACCTCCAGCCTGTCAGATCCGCCCCGCTTGAAGATCTTGATACACATTTTGTTACGTATCATCCCCGCTAAACACTGTGATTAACGATCAGCTCCCACAGACAGTGTGGTAAGAGCGATTTCCTGGACGTATACAACATTAACAGGCAGTGGTGTTCAGGCTCTACAGGAGGCACCAGGGATTTATCTGTAAACTGATATGTGAAACTGTATTGTCTTTCAACTATGACTCCAAACCTATTTGTTGAACACTGTAGATCAACCAGAAGCGACACAACAAGTCTAGATCTTACAAACCATGTCCAACTGCTCCTCATACAACATGAACAAGCAAATTTTTCCATGACATGACATGACATTCTGGGGCTAATTCATTGCTCACAGATTCAGAGTCAAGGCTATTTAGCATAAAATTAGCTCTGTGAATAAAATTGAATTCGAGATGTTTGAGTAAATGTTCGATCCTGGGAGCTAATCATCAAATAGTGATGAAATCATCTGTTATTCAATATTATTTTAGCCCATTCAGTGATTAAGCGATACTGTAAGGTAGGGCTGGGCGATTTGGCCTAAGATCAACATTTCGATTAATTGAACCTTTTAACTCGATTACGATTAATGAACGATTATTTTATTTATTTATATAGTTCACTGACAGGTTTTGTACTGTAAATATGATCACAAATTGCAAGTGAGACATTTTTCAATGAAGGGTAGATTACTTGATTTTAAAATAATTGAAGGAAATGCATGCGCATCTCAAGGCATCTCTGGCGCAGCTTCCAATAATTGTCAGTGTAGTGCAAAATAAGGCTCAAAAATGGATCCATTATCCTACTTGACCAGAGATATGGCTGCTGAACATTTTTCAGTTCAGCAGCTACATCTTTACAACATGTCTTGTACATGAGTGGGATTACTTGACTCCACACGCGGGAGGAAAAAAAAAAAATAGACCTGGAAAAATTACATCGACTATAGCATCTGAATGTCGATTTCGATTACTTCTCGATTAATCGCCCAGCCCTACTGTAAGGCATCAGTAAAACTATGCCATGTCGATGTGGTCTGCCACATTCTCCACAACTGACAGCTCAGTTCTGGGAAGTAAGATGGGAATCAGCAGACTTTTTGGGTGTATGTGTGTCAACACCTGAATTGCATAACACCTTTTTGGAACCTTCAGCCTCCCCATCAAGATTGATAAGTCTGAAAACAACTCACTCAAAGAAGTAACCTGTACCTGTTGCCGTCAAAGTTGTCAGTTGCATGAAGGGATCTTGCTCACAGAAACAATTGAGGAACATTTCCACAGCAATATTTTTTTGTTACTGAATGAACAGAAAATGTGATCAGTCACATCTCTGGACAGGAACAGCTAGTGTCTTAGGTTGGACTGATAGAAGAAGATTTTCAAAAATGTCCTCCAGGCACAAAGTCACAGATTGGTCTATGAAGGATTGTGATGTTTTTGGTCAAATGGATTTTCTTCGTTTGGCTTTGCACTGCACTTTGCTTTTGGAGTTGCCTAGTTCATCTCTTTTGTCAAAATGACATGTTGACTTGCGTGTGTCAAAGTGGCACACAGGCTTTTCCATTTCCCAGTCCTCAAATGGCAGAAAGTTGTCTCACTGCTTTCTCAGTATCAATCCTGCAATTTGGAGTCTCTAACTTATCAAAATGGAGCAGAAATGATTTTGTAAAGAATGAAAATGATTAATGTCCCATGCCCCTGGGTGCCTTCCCCAAATTCAACTGTAGTAATCTTGGATTGCAGAACTGATAATATAATTTATTTTTTCAATATCTTCATGCAGTGATGTATTATTTCTGTGAAGGAACATTTGTCTTTGTACACTTTCTTGGAATATCCCAGACAGCCTCCCTCGTTCTGTATTAAATCAGCCAATAGTGTAGGGTCTGGAGTGCTTCATCTCTGTATTCAAACCCTTTTATGTGGTGACTAAATATTAGTAAACTGAGTGGATTTACAGTGAATCTTTCTATTGATGCATGTTAATCGTATTAAAAGTGAGACTCAAAAGACCCCACCCCCTTAGGAAGTCACTTAGCTCTTCTTTGTTGTTAAGACAAGTGTCTCGATTGTCTGTGGTGGTTAATACACTAGGAGGAGGCAGGAAGAGGCTATGGTTTTAATCTCAGTTGGTGGCCGCTTCGTCGGTGCTTGGAGGCGGTGCGCTGTCGTTGGTGGAAGCCGAGTCAAGACCTCCAGTGGAGATGAGCTCAGGAGTTTTAACTGAGCTTTTCCCAGTATCAGGGGTTTTGGGAGGGGTAGTGCCCTTTACATCCAGCCCAGGAGACAGGGGCGCGCTTGGCTCTGATCCTATTTCAGCCTTGGATTCAGGAGTGCCATTTGTAGTTGGTTTAGAGTCGAGAATTGGTGAGACTGGTGATTTTGACTGAGGAGTGGGTGAAGTTGGTTTAAGCTCAGGGACTGGAGAAACCGCTTTAGGATCTGGAGTCTTGGGACCAGGTGTGGGGCTCACAGCAGGTTTTTGTTCAGGGGTGCCAATTTTAGCTGGTGTGGGTTCAGGAGTAGGTGAAACCGCTGGTTTGGCATCTGGAGTAATGGCTGGTTTTGCATCAGGAGTTGGTGTTACTACTTTTGGAGGTTCAGGAGTTGGGCTTGGGATTGGTTTAGCCTCAGGTGCCGGACTTTTTGGTTTGGGGTCAGGTGTCACGGGTTGTTTGGGTTCTGGTGATGGGGTTAAGGTTGGTTTTGTTTCAGGTGGTGGCGAGATGGTCATTTTTGGTTCAGGTTTGGGTTCAGGTGTTGGTGTGACTGCAGGTTTGGGTTCAGGTGTTACTGGTGGCTGGGGTTCAGGAGAAGGTGGTGGAGGAGCCGTTGACTTGACCACTGGTGCTGGTTTGAGATCAGAAGCTGGTGCCGGTTTTGGAGGGGAGGGGGCTGTCTTTGGTTCTGGAATTTGGTTGGGAACAGCTTTGGTTTCCGGGGCAGCAGAGGAACTTAAAACATCAGAATCTGCTATGGCTACTGTTGGGGCATCTGTGTCACTGTCAAGTGGGAGCCCGGTGGTATTAAAGCCCACTCCAGAGTCACTGGTCTCCATATTCCTCTCTTGTAAACTTGGCTCTTTTGTAGACACCTCCAAACCCTGAAAAACATACTCAGAATTTAGCGTCCCTGGAACATTTCAACAACATTCATAAAAATTTTGCATTATAAGCCATTTGTTCACTGCGTGACACTATTCTTCTCAGAATAATTTGGTATGGCTTAGCTCACTTTAATTTGACTTGTTTTAGTACTTCTTCAAAACGATTGGGATTATAAACATATTGCTATAGTTGCATTGCCTCTTACTGCTGTGACATAATTCTGGGATGCCCACTCCACAACTTATGACCACGATACAGCAATTTATAGATAAGTTGCCTTCACAGCAGTTTATAGTGATTCGAGGGTGATTGTTGCTGACCATTTATTTAAATCTAGCACTTTGGTGTTTCATGCCACAAATCCAATGATGCTGATAATTACAATTGTCTCTGTTTAGTCAGTGATCTGCAGTGTTCGACACATCAAATTTTAATATCTAATATCGGTATGACTCTAAAGGAAGTTACTGGGTACAGTAACTCCTTCACCCCCTGAACCTACTACCAAGTCATATCATGCAGTAGAAAAATAGCAAATGCTTGAGCTATATATATATATAACGATACAGATTGGTAGTAGGTTCAGGGGGTGAAGGAGATGCTGTACCCAGTAACTTCCTTTAGAGTCATACCGAT